>JALJCO010001902.1:0-418418 GCA_023101725.1 Atherinomorus stipes | reverse complement strand
CCTTTTATCTCTCCGGTTAAGACGGTCCTTCAGCTATAACTTCCCCTAAATCCATAACTGGAACCTTTAAAAACCGAAACAGGGACAGAGTCAGCCAGGACTAAAAGACATCACCAAATCACCAACCATTGGACACTGGATCTGCCCGGGCTTGATCACCATGGAGCTTGCCACAGGAAAGTATGGTGATGAAAAGGCCGAAACTCGCTACTATCCCTGTAGTTCTGCACTGTGAGAGATCCAGAAGTGGCTTCTTGTAGATACTCAGTAGGGAGTGAATAACTTGTATATTCAATCACTAACCGTAAAGCTTCAACTGAGACACCAAAATAAGACCAGATAGAGATAGGGGCTTCTCGCTCTCTCAATATTCACGATCCAGAGCTCTCCATTTGTGGCAGGTCACAGGGGAGTCCGACTGAGTCTCTGCAACTTATTGCCTTAATAGTTTTGAGATCTTTGGGGCTCAGTTCTTATCTGTCTCAGCACTTCACCAATGATTGATACATCCAACTTAAGTAGATATGAGTCATAGAAAGAACCTCACATACGAATTGGACATATTTCTCCTTTTTCTTGAGACAAGCTTATTGTGAAATTGCTCCCAGCTGACGGTTCGACAGCTGGTGCAGCTGGTTTCATGTGTGGTTTTGCTTAACAGCCAGCAGGTGTAACTTCACCGTGTTTTCACCTCCAACACACCTGCCAGAGGATTTTATTCCCAGTCACTGAATCCGTCCACACTGGGACCAAATGGTCGTATTTTGCGACTAAAATGTGAGACGGTGCAAGTAAATTTTACACCTACACTACCCATTTTTCCAAAAATTGAAAATATTTTGCTGCTGACAGAATTAAAGGGACTACAGGCAGGATAAGGACTGCCATGACTGTTGCTCCGAGTAACTGCAGCCACCAGTTAAGCTGGCACGGCAGCACAAACTGAAGCTATAACACTGTTTACGATGCTGATAGTCTTTTTCTTCGTAGTGACACTGCTGACATTTACTGTCATTTGCTGATGGCAGAAGAATCCATAACTATTGCTTACAGTGTTTGAATTCACCACGACCGTCTTCTTCCTGTATCAAATCATTCGGGGACGCGGATGCAGCATCAATTGGCGTCACATCCACAGGGAAATTCGGCCACCAAATTGCAGCGCATTATTGCAGCACACTATTCAAGGCAACGGAGAGAGACATGGGTGGGCTCATTCTTTTTGGTTTTTAACGCTTCACCCATTAGTATTATTATTCTTTCACAATTCCTGCCTCTACTCTGTTTAATGGTCAGTAAAGGCACACGATTCTGTGTGTGGCACCAACTCCAGAGCTAAACACAGCTGTTTACTTCACTCCAGGTCACCAAAAGGGTCTTGACGCGCCGTCTACATTTTTTTTTTCTTCTTTCTTTTAAGTTGTCTGTCCAGCATGGTAGCAGCAGAATGATGATCTGGCTGCTTTGTAGTGTTGAACAGATTTGCTTTGCGAAGAGGAGCTTTATAAATAGTTTATTCATTTTACTTCTTTAATTAAGTATTTGTTTAAAGGTAGAGTCCGAAGTTTTCCCCCTGAAAATATACGTTAGACTTGTGCAAGTGAAATCTGTTTCAAATGGCGCCTTTGGGCCTTTACTCGCTTGCTGTGGTGAGTTTGAATGCAACTCCCTCTCCCCCCGCCTGTAATTCGCTCTTTAGCTTTGTTTTGTTGTGGTCGGGACGTTTCTGGGTGGAGAATTCTGTTTATATAACCAGCTAATGACAGAACTAAGGATATGACGCTGCGTGGGAAAAAGCTCATGATTGGAGCAGACGCCAGTCACTCGAACTCTCGAAGGAAAAAGAAAAAAGAAAGAAAGACGGCGGATGCACAGAAGAAAAGGTAAGAGCTTTGGGAAAATCAGGGTTAATAATAGTTTGGCTTTTACCTGCTTCTGAGCTCTGAAGGAGGCTTGAAGCTGAATAGGGTGAAGAACGAGGCGGCCATTAGCCTGAGAGGGAGGGGCTCAGTTTGAACACTGTTGTTTGCAAACAGAAACGGTGGGGGTACTACGGACTCTACCTTTAACTGCATTTTACATCATATTGCTGGGCTTGACAAGAAGGAAATGAAAGTTAAAGGTAGAGTCCGGAGTCCCCCCACTGTTTCTGTTTGTAAACACGAGGGATGTCCCGATAGCCATGCCAGTATTGGTACTCGCTCCGATACTGGCCTATTTTGCTGTAATGGCAGTCATGAAATACTCGTCCTTGACAGCACCCGATACCAGACGTCACATGACTTTTCAATAAAAGCGCTTCATCCTTTTTTTAAAAAATAGAAGACGCTTTCCATTACCCGAGGATAGAAAATATATCTGACCCGTATCATGTTCCTGGGATACTTTTCAAAACGTTGACGGCAGTCGGAGCGGACCTTTTTTTCCTCTCTCCCTCCCTCCCTGCCGTTCCCCCACATCAGAGGCTGTTTATAAGCTTCAAACAACTTATTGCTTTTATTTCATTTATTTCTTATGAGGTAGTATCTCGCTTATACCATGGCCACTGACGAAAGAGATACATTTTAAATCAATGTTGTCGTTTCTTTTTTACTGATAAAATCGTAAGTTTTTCACAAGAAGCGGCTGAGCGGGTGATTTACCGTCTCTCGCTGTGATGCTGCAGCTGTGAACACAGAACCTGCAGCTCGATGATGATTGCAATGCGTTGTCACTGACATGATCTGGGGGTATTCCACGAACGTAGCTAAAGAAAGCCAGGCTTAAGCAGGAAAGCCTCGCTTGGATGAACTCCATCTTTCAGAGTGGTTCCCCCAACTCATTTCAGCTGCATCTAAGCAAGGCTAATCCAAGCGAGGCTTATATAGCCTGGCTGTGTGTGAAAGTCTGAGGAACGTAGGAAGCCCTGGCGAGTAGAGCTCGGAAAAAAGGATCCGATTATGAAAGAGAGCGAGACAAGAGCCGCCATCTTCTCAGTTGCAGAGCAAACACTGCTAATGGAACAATATGAGGGATTCAAAAGTGTCCTCACCCAAAAGGGGAACATAGCTGTGATAAATTAAGCAGGAAATTGGCAAAAAATTACCGACAGACCAAATGCGTACGTTAGTTTCATACGAGTGTTTACAGTATTTCACTGTCCATGTATTTATCATCTCCTTTATCTGCCATAATTTAAACTAAGCAAACTGAATATCTCTGTACTGCACAAATATACTGGCCTTGCTCATAACTGAGCAATCAGTACCGTCTGTTTACCATTTAACCTAATATACATAATACTGTATTTTATGACTTGTGTGTGTGATCAAGCCTACATATTATTCACTTTCATCTCAACAGGAGCAATCCTAACGGTCAGAAGCGCACCTGGCAATAGGTTAAAATAATTTCAGAGCAGTAAACTGTAACATTTGAAGGAATATAGTTGTGCATAAAATGTGTTGAGCTACAAATATGTTGACTATAGCTACCAAAAAAAGACAGAGGCCACTGAGGCCATCTATATATACATACATAGATATATCAATTAAACCATGGCTTGTTCTTTTATTGATGACCCTGGCAGAGGCAGTGGCCTCTGTCTTTTTTTGGTAGCTATAGTGCAACATATTTGTAGCTCAATACTTTAAAATACTGTAGGCCTATTAATGGGCTCAGCTAATCCCACTGAAAAAAGAAATCATTGAACCAACTTAAAAATATCTCTTCAAGTGGTCGCATCTCATAAAATAGAGTAAACTAAATCAAATTCAATTGAATGAAATTGTTTTTTGTTTTTTAATTCAATCCAGCTAATTTTTTTTTTTAGTTTTGAAAATTGGAAATTTATAGTCGGGTTTACTTAATTAAAATAAGTAAATGTGTTCTACTTATTTGATGCTGTGATTTTGGACAATTTACTTTGCTGCTTTAATTTTTTGCTCTTTTTGCATACTAGTTCAATTTACATTTTCTAACAGGAAATAAAGAATCTGTAATGGTAGGGCATCACAGCGTGTGGGTGAGTGATGATTGTTTCATCTTAACTGATTTAAAGTTACAATGGATATGGTGCTGATTTTATGTCCTTGAACTGTCCTTTACACTCATGGTGCAACTTTCACATCCAAACTGGCCAGAATTTCTTAACAACTCTCTGAATGCGAACACAACAAAGGCAGTAAAGCACATAACTCAAATTTATAGGATAACAATCATAAAAAGGTAATTTCCTGTTGAATTTGCTTTTCCCATGAGCCTTTGTTGTTCAGATATGTAAATAGCCCAGCCCTCTCTGTTGTTCATGTATGCTGAAGCTGAAACAACTTAAAAAATTTACTTTAAGTGAAAGTAAAAAATTTTTTTAGTTGTTTTGACTAAAAACTCTTTTTTTTTTTTTACCACCTACCCATATTTCTTCATGTCACCGTTTTCTTTCTGCAAAGGTGCCCCCTGCGAGGGGCTGCTTGACCACGGTCTGCCTGATCCTGTCTTGTTATGTCTTTATTTTTTTTTTGTCTGTGTGTCTTGGACGGGTTGTACTGAAACATGAATTTCCCCTCGGGGATCAATAAAGTATCTTTGATTTGATTTGATTATTCGTAGCCGCCATGTCAATGATGCAGCTACATTATAGCTTGCGTTAGTAGGCTAGCGTTTGCTGACGTGCCTAACTTTGTGCGTCTGAAAACACACAAGCATCTAAAAATCGGGTCTGCACCCTCCCGTTTCCAGTGGAACAACTGGGGACTGCCAAGAAAGGAGACCGCTCATGAAAGTCTCCGAACTTTATAATTAAACAAGGTAGCACGTTTGTTTGTAGCCGGCGAGACACTACAGCTGGCATTAGCAGGCTAGCGTTAGCTGATGTGCTCAACTGTGCGTTTGAAAACACAAGCATCTGGAAGTCAGATCTTAGGCCTTTATCATCAATAACGCATTAGTAAAAAAAAGAAAAAACTCGCTTAGGCCATGGCGTTCACCTAGCGGAGGTGACGTGCAGCTGCTGCTATGTGAAGAGGCATTTTCCTTGTCTGATACCCAAAATCTGTGAAAATGCTCTTATAAGCGGTCGTCTTTCTTGGCAGTCCCCAGTTGATCTGCTGGAAATGGGAGGGTACAGGCCCAATTTTCAGATGCTTGTGTGGTTTCAGATGCTCAAAGTTAGGCACGTCAGCAAACGCTAGCCTGCTAACGCTAGCCTGCTAACGCCAGCTGTATGCATCATTGAAGTGCCGGCTACAGACAAACGTGTTTTATTATAAAGTTCGGTTCTTCACCCCAGCAAATCGCTTTGATCCACTTATTCCTTAGCATCGCTTCAGTTGAGAATCCATGAAAAGGGTTGGCCTTTATTCAATTTACGAAGTGGAAAAGAGCAGTGACACTGGATTCAGCTATTGTGGAACTGGCCCGGAAGAGGAAGCGCTTAAATTCGTCAAGTTCCGGAAACAGGAACACGGAAGCGTGAAAATCCCCTATACTCTGAGTAAACACAGAACCAGTCTGAAATATAAAATGTGCTGTGACCTGTGGACATTGTAGTTTCTGCATTTATTATTCAGGTATTTATCAATAAGACAGTGAAAATGAGAGGAAATGTGAATATTTGCTTTGTTGATTTCGGTGTGCGCCGCTAAATTTTCCACTTGCGCTCCTAAAAATTTAAGGAGCCACTGTGGACCTGGTTTAAAAAAAAATGTTTAGATTTTTCCCACCTGCATACCTCACATGTCTGCTTCAGGATGTTTCACGTATGAGAGGCTTACATTACCTAATAGCCTCCTTTGTTCTTGAGCTAACTGCCTACGTTTGCTCACATTTGCCACCTCCCGCTGAGAAACTGACGGACACGCCGTCTCTTTCAGCCTGCGCTGATGGGCAGCCTTAAAAGGAGCTGTATGATAGACAAAGGCTGCACGTTGAGGAAATGAAGATAATGGCCATTATCTCCGGGCAGATGTCCGATGACCCGCTCTGATAGGTGCACTTGCTTCATCTCCTCTGCTGCTTCCAGCTGAGAGGAGAATGAATTGTGCCTTAAATAGCTGCTTTGCATCAGAAAGCCACACCAGTCGGCAAGTTTTCAGCGCCGTCCTTTCCAGCGTTGCAGGAGATCCTTTTAAATAAACCCTTCTAAGGCTTTACATGCCTTGTTATTTCTTAAATGAAGAGGTTCCTCACGGCTCTTTTTGATGCTGCACTATGGTGCCAATGCTAGCAAGACCGTGAGCAGTAAGGAGAATCCCTTTGGCTCGCTGCAAAGACTAAACGTCTGCATGTGGGGGATGCTCCTCAGAAAGAGAAAATGAAGCGTTCAGATAGGAGGAGCTGAATTCAAATGTTTCAAAGCTAATTCTTCTTTTGTTCTTCAGAAGGATGCAACTGAAACGGTATCAAATGCTGTTGCTAGGAGACACCAGTCACAGTCCACAGATAGCATGCTGGTGAAATAATGAGCGCTGGCACTGACTTGAGACCAGAGTCACCAGCAGTGTGAAGGAGCAAATGTGACAGATGAAGTGTGAGTGAGTGGAAAAGGATAGTGGAATCACAAATTAAGACAATATAACAACAAATAAGCCAAATCCTAGACCTCAGTAGTTGTTTCTTGTCCGTTTCTGCTTTGCATGGATCGCGCAGCACCTCTGGAATTTGAACTACAGCGACCCAGACAAGCATCTTCTCTCTTGACGCACCACCTCCCCATAAATCCTTCATACGCAGCAATCAAATAAGCATGAATTATTCAGTGTTGCCAAACAACTCACACATAATCATTTAATGAGTTTCTCCTCTATCTTTTTGCTGCGATATACTTGGGTGACGATTACTTCCCCGTCCATGAGAAAACTCGACCGCTTTGTGTTTGAATTCGGAAAAACAATCACTGATCTAAGGATGGTGCACTTGTGGAAGGTTATTAGATCAATGGATTTTTCTGGGTTTTCATTGAAAAAAAAAACAAAAAAACAGATTAATGGAATTATGAGATTAGAAGAATCTAAAAACTGTAAACATCTAAAACTGCTAAACTAAGGCTTTGTTAGAAAGCATCTCCATCTCCCTGTCTCAGTATCAGCTGACTGCTTCACACTCTGGTAAACAAAAAGAAACACTCATCCATGGACCAGCAGCAAAGATAAAAACACAACAAGGGTTTTGTGTTTTTTTGCAGGTGTCTTTCAGCCGTTAGGTGCTGTATGTGATAACGATACACAATTCATATCACAGACTATTCAAAGGTTTTAGTCCCTGCTTTGTTGTATTTAGTTTTATTTTTCTCTTTTTAAAAAAAGAAAGATGGGAAAAAAACAAACCAACACACACACAGGAAACACAAACATGTAAAATAAGTGCGGTGTCGACTCACTTCCCCAGAGTGCTGGTGGCCCTGCAGACATGAGTAAATGATTGATGCCAGTGAGTAAATGATGAATGCTAATGCAAACAGATCCAAGCCAGCTTCGGTCCCGTGCATGTGGCACATTCAGGCTGAGATACCAGATCTTCCTGCAGCTGGAGGGTTGAAGCAGGGTGTTTGTTTTACTTCTGTAGGTTTCAGCTCAACCACTCAGCTGATGCTGGGTTATATATCCAGTGAGGGAGGCGACAGGCAAATATGGGAAAACGGACTTCAGTTTTCTCTCTTTATTTCTGTGTTGACTTGATGAGGTTCTGAGGGTGATCTCCTGGCCTCACAGACGGAGATCAGCAGGTGTTGAGGGTCCGTCCTTCAGCAGCCCTGAGGACAAAATAAGTCTCTGCAGAGCAATGATGACACCGTAGCTGTATTTTATACTGGATACTGGATGAGCAGGGCTTTGATTTTCATCATTCTGAGCAGCATTTAAACAAAAAAATACAGGAAATATACTTTAAAGGTTAGCCTGTTGTTACAGTATTTTGTTACACACATGTATACACAGTATACATATTTATACACCATTGGAAAGCTGAGATTCTTGAGATTTCAATGATCTAAACCATTCAAGGCTGCAATCACAACTGTCGTTTCAGAAAACACTTATTTCAAACCAGCTACAAATACAAAAGTTTATGTATTTTTATCTTTAAAGCTGTACTGTACTCCAGTAACAGGTGGTACAGCAACAAAAACGGTCCTCATTTTCATCAGCTTGGGGTCCAGTGAGGGTATTCCAGAAAAACAGTTGGTCCACAGCCAGTCTTTCATCCATAAAGGCTCATTTACCGCAGCCACGAGCATTAATGATGTCCATCTGATGCACAAAAATCCATATATTTCCCACTGCAGCGCCGGTTAGCTGCATTGTGTTAACTTGCTAAGTGCTACGACGTTGTGTGATGAGCTCTGACCTTTTTGATTGACCTTCTCATTTTCTCCAGTAGACCACTGTTTACTCTCCCTGTATGGCTGAACAGCCATTGAAGACAGGTGTGTGAAAAAGTGCCCGCCCCTATTCCTTCGTCTTAAGCTGAAGCCACGTGAATTTTACAAATGACTGACAGATTGAATAGCCAATAGAATTCTGAATACACCCGATATGCTGGTTTAAGTGTTAGGCCCTCCCCCAACCCACTCAAGAGCATTACTGCTGTGCGTAAGACATGCTGCTTACGCAGGAGGATTTGTTTTGTTTATGGAGTAAATGTGTTTGTTCTCTGTTACTCTTTTGTCAGTAATACTTACAATAAATCTGGATGTAGGATAAGATAGTCCCAACTGTTAACCTTTCAATTGAGCCTAAGATCATGACTGTAAGTTGAAGCTTTCCAGAATAAAAGTGAATACACAGGTACTACCCAACAAATTTGAATATCCTGAAAAAGTTCTTTTGTATTTCTGTAATTCAACTTAAAAGTTGCAATTTACAAATTGTTTAGACAAATAATATGTGAATCAATATATTTCAAGCTTTTATTTGTTTGGATGTTGCTGATTAGAAGTTGCAGCTTAAGAAAACCTCAAATTCTTAAACTCAAAAATTAGAATACTGTGAAAAGCTCCAGTATTTTAGGCTCAGACTCTCACATTCTAGTCAGGTGAGTAATCCAAAACACCTCCATAAGTACCATGAACATTTTAAAAAGTCTCTGTCTTGGTTTAGAAGAATTCACAATCATGGGGAAGACTGCTGATCTGACAGTTGTGCAGAAAACCATCATTGACTCCCTGCACAAGGTGGAAAGACACAAAAAGTGATAGAAAAGAAGCTGGATGTTCTCAGAGTGTCTCAAAGCACATTAATGGACAGTTAAGTGGAAGGAAGAAGTGTGGAAGAAAACGGTGTAGAAGCCGGAGGGCTGACAGCAGCCTGGAGAAGATGGTCAGGAAAGGGCCTTTCAAAAGTGTGGAGGACTTCATAAGGAATGGACCTCTGAGCTTCATCAAGTCCAGAATCAATGCAGCCATCTACCAGGACATTTTGGAGACCTTCATGCTTGCTTCAGTGGACCAGCTGTATGAGGATGCAGACTTCATCTTCCAGCAGGACTTGGCACCTGCCCACACTGCCAAAAGTACAAAATCCCGCTTCAACAACCATGGATCACCATGCTGGATTGGCCCGCAAACTCACCTGAACCTGAACCCCATTGAAAACATGTGGGTCATCGTCAGAGAAAGCTGAACGGGAAGAAACCAAACAATAAAGAAGAGCTCAAGGCTGTGATGGAAGCATGTTGGTCTTCCATAACACCTGAGATATGCCACAAGCTGGTAGCATCCATGCCATGCCGGGTTAAGGAGTCATTTATGCAAAAGGGCCCCGTACCAAGTATTAAGTACAGATGCAAGATTTTATTTTAGGAGGCCTGATATATTTTTGTTTTTAAAGTCCTTTTAAATTGATTTCATGCAATATTCAATTTTTTTGAGTTTTAGAATTTGAGGTTTTCTTAAGCTGCAAGTCCTAATCAGTAACATACAAACAAATAAAAGCTTGAAATTTATTGATGTGCATATTATTTATCTAAACAATACATATATGTAAATTGCAACTTTCAGGTTGAATTATAGAAATACATGAACTTTTTCACAATATTCTAATTTTTGGGTAGTACCTGTTATTACTAATGGTTACCGAGGGTCTCCAGATAGCACACACTTAGTTCGCCTGGTCTTATCTTTGTTAAAACTTCTGTAAAATACTCATTTCATGTTGTATGACAATCAAAATCTAACTGCCAGTAGAAGACTTCAAGCTGTGCCCTCATTGTATTTTCCAGTCCGCCACCTAAACATAGTCATTTTGAAGGCAAATGTTTATGAAAAAAAAAAAAGATAAGCTGACATAAAATTAATCAGTTTCACTGTATTTAAAAACAGATATGATGCAATACCCGAGTCCACTCCTAGTCACATAAATTTTAGATGGAGTTTAGGTCGGGACTCCAAACCGGAAACTACGTGATTTTGCTCCCAGACAGAGAACAAAGTAAAAAGCTGGTGCTTGCGGGTCCATCCTGGCTTTGAGTTTGGATGTGGAACATGTACACAACATCACGTCTGTCTATGTTGTAGTTGCAACGGCAGAAAAATAACTTCAGCCGTTTGGTTGCCAAGCTTGCTGCAGACTGCAAATGTTAGCCACATTAGCAAGTGAGTTAGCTTACTGATCCAGGAGAAAAGTCAGTATTTCCGTGGAACATTTTTATGTGGGTTCATCTAGTGTTGGCTTCCACCTATATTTAGTGTAGTTCAGGGGTGCCCACGTCCAGTCCCGAAGAGCTACTATCCTAAAAATTTTCAGAACATGACCCCCCAACACACCTGAATCAAATGGCTAATTCCCTCATGCCTACGTCATTCAGCTCTGCAGAGGCTGGTAACAAGCCATACATTTAATTCAGGTGTGTCGGAGAAGGAATGTCACCAAAATGTGCAGGTGTCTCATTTATAAAACTGTGCGTAGGATCTTTACTAAAAGTGTTTGTACGCCCAAAACCAAAAGTTTGCGTACGCCAAAAAACATTCAGATTTATTAAACCGTGCGTACGCACAGATTAAAGCAATTTCCCCTTTATAAATCACACTCTTCCTGGAAATTTGCACAGGTGAATTTGGCTCATATCCCGCCCCCTACACACCCACATTCTTCCATAAATAGTCAGTTCAAAGTACCTCGTGGATGTTTCTGCATATAAATGAGCCAGCTGATCTGAGGCATTAAAAGCTTAATCCTGGCGACCGAAAAGAGAATAAAACATATTTTCGCTGAGACTGGATTGAAGGTTCTTGTTGGTGAGTTGGAGTCTCACAAAAACATTTTATTTAGGTGTCACAGTGGAATCACAGATAAACTAAAGTCTGCTGAGTGACAGCAGCTTGTTGTGGTGATGAATGATGTAACAGAGGTCTGTTCCAGAAGTCGCACCGTGGAACTGTGGAGGAAACGCTGTCTGCAGAACTGTGTGCAGAACACAGAAAATCTTTTTTGTGTTGTGCGGTGCAGCAATCCCCCCCCCCTTTGCCACCTGTATCTAAACACCTCAGCAGGTCTTTGGTGAGGCCTACAGCTCCATGACGGAGTGCTCTGTGGTCAGCCTCCACTGATGCGTTGAGGTGGGCACGGTTTCAGCGGGACGGGCTGTCTGGGTCCAGTTTGTAGACAAAAGTGCTGCAAATCTGTTTATTAGCCAGTCATCATCATCATCATCATCATCATCATTGGGCCAGGAAATTCTGGTGATGCCTGAAAACGCGTTCCCTTCTAATTCTCCCATCTGTAGGTCCTCCTGCAGCACCGATGCATCCATGCGCAGCATTACGCACGAGCTGCGTCAGAATCTGTGTTAATGCGGTAAATATATCACCCTGATGATCAATGTGTAGAGGAATATGAAGTGAGGGAAAACGTTGATGAAATGTTGATTTAACATATAAGTTTGCGTACGGACCTTTTTCTTTATTTGAAAGGTTTATAGTTTCAGCTCACCTGCGCAGCAGAAATAACGCTGCTGGTTTGAATCCTGTGTAGTCAGTCTATGATGATAATTTGATATGAAGGGGGAATTAAATGTTTGAGAGTGACAGGACATGAGGAGAGCCTGTATGGGGCTCGATCCCCAGCCAGAGGAAAATTTTACTTCTCAAAGCTTTCTCTGTCTAAGGAGACAGAAAGTAGATCTCACCCAGCCTCATTCAGGTTTCAAATCATTCTCATGAATGTCTCTTTTGTTTCTCCTAAAATTCACTAGGAGAAATCGTCTTATTTGAGACTTAATGCAGACATCCTGAGAATAATTTGAGAAATGATTGAGATCTCCTTTGGAACTGGAAGTGAGACAAGGCCGAGATTTTGTGCAACTTTTCTATCTGGAGACGAGGTTGAGAAACAGGAGAAATGAGCCGTTGTCTCATTTAGCTCTAACGTGGATCTCACATTTGTCTAGAAGTAAATGAGACCTTTCTGAGATCTCCTTTCCAAAATTACACTACTCACAAATAGTTAAGGATTTTTGGCTTTTTGAATGATGTCAGAATGAATCTAAAATCCACTACAACCTTTCCAGGTGAACTCAATTAAACTTTCTCTAAACTTTTCAATGCACATGTACCTTGTTCAGTGGTTAAATATTTATTCTGCATCATTCTGTTCTCCAAACACCGAAAGTTGAATATCCCTAATTTTGTGTGTGTAGTGTATTTTCCTCCGGGTAGCCTCTAAAATGTGCGTAAGCAAGTTCTGTAGTTTGCTTAAAGTTACGCACATTCCTAAGCTAGTTTTCTTTTCTATGAATCCTAACTCTTGCATAAAAAGTTGCTTACGCACTTCCTAGCCTGGTTTTGTGTGTAAGCAAGCTTTATAAACGAGGCCCCAAGACAGTAGCTCTTGAGGACTGGACTTGGTCACCCCTGATCTAGTTGTTGCTCTTCTCAGGTCACTCCTCTTCTGAGACAGATAACAATAGCTATGTCCAAATTTGAGGACTATGTCCTTCCGAGGCTGGATTTGAAGATTGCTTACATCACAGCGATGAGACCAGAGCTCCTTCAGATGCAGCCTACAAATGAGGCCTCATTTTCCACAGATTTTAAGGATGGTCCAATGTATCCTATGCGGCAAATCCTATCCCAACATGCATTGTGGACGGAACAGGACATTCTACAGATGATGTGTCTAAATTTAAGACATTTTCATTTTATTATATAATTCTATTGTGTACAAGTCAATATCACGGTCTTTATTTGCTATTGTCCACGAATTACGCTAAGGTTACATGAGACTCTTGAAATCTTGTAAACTTTACAAGATTTCTTTACAATCTTTACAGGTACTTTTATTACTCTCAGCTGGAGTAATAAAAAAATGCTGCAGATGACGGTGAAGCTGCTGTAACTCCCCTAAAATGAGCAGAACAAACGGTAAGGCGATATTTAGCAGCTCCATTTTGCTTTGGTTTAGCGCTGTCACTGTCAGGAGCTGGAAACGTGGACTCAAAGAAAAACCAAACCAGCACAGATAACATTAAGAAGGTTTATTTTAAAGGGAAAAAATGGGGAGAAGCTTGAAGGCGAAGATACAAAAATCCAGGGAGGGGGTAAGGCAAAAACAAGGTGAGGTCAACGGCTGGGCAGGCAGAAATCCAGGGGGGCAAGGCAAAAGGTCAAGGTCCAAGACGGGTAAAGGTCACAACCAGGCAGGCAGAAGTCCAGGTGCAGGTTTCCAGGGGGGGCAAGGCAAAAGGTCAGGGTCCAAGACAGGCAAAGGTCACAGCCGGGCAGGCAGAAAAACTACGGTCCAAGGGCAGGGCTTGAAAAAGGGCGCTGGATTGCTGTAATAGGGACTCAGACAATCTGGCACTGGAGGATGAGAAGAGGAGGCTTATATAGCAGCAGAAACAGGTGAGCAGAGTGAGGGGAATTGGCACAGGTGGCACCAATCAGGAAACAGAGCTCCCTTGCAGATCATGACAATCACAGTTGCTAGGAAACAAGAGCTATGCCTGTTGCTTCTGCCTCGCGCAGTCTAAAGGCGGATTTCCACCGGGTCCGTGTGCGGTGCATTACGGCTGCGGTGCGCTGTAGTTCCGACCTCTACAGAGCAGCAGCTCCCACTGCAACCGTGTCAGACATGGCGCGCCTGCGACTGCAGTCCGTACTACCACCAGATAAATCTGATAAATCACATTTGCAGGATCACATGATAATGATCAGGAGGGCTGGATCAATGTCCAGTGGTGTGTGCGTGCAATAAATGTCCAACATACAGTCACGTTTCCATTCATTGTCCAACTTAAACCAGCAGACGCGTTTCATTCATAATATACGCTCATTTATTGTAGGCTACAGCCATACACAACATCTTTACATTTTTAACAATTAACTTACCATGCATAATATATCCCAATAATTGATCGTACCACCACTTTCTTGCTTTCTTCACTGCAAACTCAGCAATAAATTTTTATAATCCAGTCTGAATGTAGGCTCATTACATTTCTAATGAATAATAGTGCAAACCTGCACAGTCCGTTAGGTGCGCAAATAATTTTTTATTAGGTTAGTCCCAACTTTAAAAAGCTTCGCTTACCCGATGCCGCCGTTACAGGAAGAGTTAAAATTCTGAGTGTAATCACATAGTTCCTTCAATCTGTTTGAGCTAACAAATTATTTTCAAATCACACATAAAGTTGGAGATCTTGATCAGTCTTTTTCCTATGTGTAAATCCACTGTGATAGTATTTTTTATTTAGTTGTTTTATGTGACCTAGACAGAGAGACGAAATTCAAATGTGATTAATGTATTTACTGAAATAAAATTTTTAAAAAAACCACACAGCAGGAATGCAGGCGCGAGGTCCTGGATGTGCAGGTCACACAGTCCATACTTGACTTCTAACCTGGAGTCACTAGTAATGTTACTGTAGTTTAAGCCATCACAAGTCTCCGGGAGGCTTTTATTCTTAAATTTACCGGATGCTTTACTCTGTTCCCGTGTCTGGTTTCCGGTCTGGTCCGGTCTGCGCTGCAGGGCTTGACGCGCTCTGGGAGCGTGCTGCGCCAGAGATAGGAGCGGCGCGGCGAGACGCACCTGGGACGGATCTGGGATGCATGTGTCATGTGTCTGGTGTGAGCCGCGCCGCTGACTATAACGGCTGAGACTTGCTCCGGAAGCCGTACCGCAGCCGTAATGCACCGCACACGGACCCGGTGGAAATCCGCCTTAAGGAGGACCCGACCTACAGTAGTAGACTGGGTAGGACACTTCCTTTGAAGGACGTAGCCCCTGAATTTGGACATAGTCAATATCTCTGGAGTTCTAAAGCAGCTGCTTGACTTACCTACTCCACCAGTTCTCCCAGTGTCAGCATAGCTGTGCCCAACATGCACTGCAAAAACTAAAAATCTCATCAAGTATATTTTCTAATTTATAATCAAAATATCTCATCACACTCAATATAAGACAAAATCACCTAAAGAGAAACATTTCAGTATGATATATATAGAAACTTGTTTTAAGCTAGTGCATCTTATCAAAAAAATATCACTTGTTCTATTGGCGGATTTTTTTTTTTTTTTTTTTTTTTGCTTCGAAAATGAGAAAAATATGCTTTGTAAGATTTTGAGTTTTTGTAGTTCACAATTGCAACATAAAGACCCTATTTGCAACCTGTCATGGTGACCTGTATTTGCATGTAGCTGTAAACATAATGCCATTGTCCAACCTGTTAAAATCAATTTTGTATTAATTTAAAGGAGCTAAATATTATTTTTGAAGAAATGCTGTACTTTCATTCTGCACCTTCTAAACGCTTCATGGAGAAAAGAAGATAGCTTTTATTAAAAATGTTCCATATTCAACCTTTAAAGGCATAATAGAAGATGTTTCTGTCAACAGTTTTTGTAACATTCGGTAAAATTGGGTTCACTACCCCATACGCTGTGATCAATTAAAAGCTTTAAATATATGAAAATTACTATTCATCAGTATTAAAGTAATGGGCCTGAAAAAACATCCGCCAATCATCTCTTCATTCCTTAACTCTTTCATTTGTCTACTGGCTCATCAATCACTTTTGCTACCATAGTAAGAATGGGTAAAAAGCGATACTGATCAATGAAAGCGATTGGTGAAAGTAACGCTAGGGACACACTGCATGCGGAAGCGCGCCGAAGCGCAGCGCACCGATTTTCTCATCGACACCGCTCCTCTTTCTGTTCACATCGGACGCGCACAGTCGGCAGCAGTCCTGCTTCTCCGCTGTGCTTCTAGAGCTGATGATTCCACACTGGCCACATCTCCTGTTCTCTTTTTCATACTATTTACAAACAGAAAGACAACATTTCTGTGTGTAAATCTTTCCACTTGCATTTTCAATACATATGAAGACATAATTGACATATTATTGGATCTATTAAAAAGAGATCGGGTTTTAAAGGTTATCTGGGTGTTTTTACTTTGAAAATGGGTTTATTTTGATAGATTTGCCTCGTGTTCCTGCTTATTTTCCTTCCTGACTTGACAAATTCGGCCGCGGCTCGCGCAGAAAACAGAACAGAAGCCGAAAGGATCGCTCCACGGCGCGCGCCGATTTTGCAGCTACACGCCGCAGCGCACCACGCAGCACCTGATGTGGCCGACACCGTCTGTTAACAAGGGCGCCGAAATGAAACTGCTGCGCTTCTGCGCGCTCTCATGCAGTGTCTCCAGGGTAATGCTGCAACACCGCAGCTGCGTGCACTCGTCTGACGTTTCCAGCGGGTAGCTAACATCCTGTTAGCAGTTAGCGATGTTCAGACATTCTTGCGTTTGTGACATGATGGAGAATCAGTAGCTGCTGTCTGCTAAACACCGGAGTGTATTGTGGACGTTACTCTGTGTCCGGAGGAGCGAGTTGTGAATCTGGCAGGTTGGTCTTGCGCCAGAGACGCCCCCAAGTGGTGGCCAGGGGTGGCCAGTGCCACCCTGAACAAAAAGCTTGCCACCCCACTGGCCACCCCTGGAAAAATTAAATTACATAAATATTTATATAGTAACACAGCGCAACATCCTTTTTTTCATTTGAAATTCCACACGTATCAAGACCGAATTTTAAAAAAGTATAATTATTTTCAATCAGGCAGACAGAGGGCACCTCATATTTTGGGTCCTACTAAAAGGTCCTCAGAGTGAAGACACGGGAAGTAAATAAGAATGCTGCCACCGTTGTGGATAGCAGAGTGGATACGATCCTTTCAACAATGGACTCAGAGGTAGGTGTTAAAAACAAAAATCACACTATTTTTTTTTTTTTCCATTGAAACGGGCTATGTTAGCTAATCTATGCAATAACATAGATTGCATTGTTTTAGACGTCACGTCCAATGTACATTACGGTTTCATGGGCTAATAAAGCTACCAAGCTAACGTTAGCTAGTGTTTGTTAACCAGTACTCTAAAAAAAAAAACAAAAACCCCAATATTGAAATTCATCTGATTGTATTTTCATTTCATCAAGCCACTCATAAGTTTGTATTGGCTAGTTAATGTGTTGGTGTTACTTGGGTTAGATTGAGAACATTTTCAAACCACCTTGCAAACTTTATTTAACTCTAGCTGACGTTAGCTGACTGCCACGGTCCAGGCAACTGTTGTCATACAGACGTTTGCTTTGATTTAATCAGTATGTGCTAACGACATGTCAATTTCCAGACAACGAAGAGAAAATCCACCATGTATATATCCTCTTACTTCCCTAAGAGACAGTCAGTTACAGGAGAGCAGCACAGGGCTATTGCTAGGCAGCCAGGGTCAGAGACAGAGAGGGGACACTGTGACTGCAGCTGAAGGTAACTCGGGTCATCTGCAAAATTTCTAAGATTGTCAGTTGTGCTAGATTTATATTTTTCTATTAACAATATCACAGAATTGGACAAAATTCTAGACATTTTCCTTGCAGTGTAATATTACTTGTGATTTCCATAACTATATTTCTCCTTCTCTACCTATGGTAGTGCAGTTCTGACTATAATTTCTCCTCATTATTTTAGACATTAAATATTAATTAATGTCTTTAAACATAACAAGGGTTTTGGGCACCTTTTCAGAGTAATAAAAGGTGATATCCTGATGTTGAAATGTAGGGGCTCATAACATAGGATGAATCTTATAGTAACAACATGCTTTGTTTATTTGCACATAACTAATTAAATGCATGATTTACACCATTATAGTGGAGGGCTTGGAAACAGAAGATGCAGACCACACCTGGCCTTCAACTTCAGATGCTCAAAGACTAACAGGTTAGGATCATCTGCAAGTGGTGAAATAAAATGTTGCATATTTTCCTCCTCTCTTTCTCCCCCCATCTTTATCCATCTACAGGCCCTTCAAATAAATGTCTCTTTCAATGCAGATTCAGTGTGCTCATGCTCATTATGGTTGTCACTGTAAGTCCAGCTATTTACTGAAAAATGTTTATTTTGGAGGCACACAATAGAATAATTTGATGAATTTGGCTATCCAGGAAACATAGCCTAAAACAAACAATCCAAATTTTAAAGTCCCTAATGTTTACTTTCAGTTTTATGCCTTTGAGAATGAGAGCTAGGTATTGAGAGTTTGCTCTCAGTGCACCATATTAATGCATTACGGGGGGGGGGGTATTGTTTTGCATAGTTTACTTAAAAACCCTTGGCCACCCTGCAATTTTCTCTGGCCACCCTGTGGCCACCCCCAAAAAATTTTTCTGCGGGCATCCCTGTCTTGCGCATGCGCATTATTCAAAAACTCACTAACAGTCTCTGCTTTCTGAAATGCCGAAACATCTTCTATAGCGCCTTTAATGTCCATTATGTAAACACAAAAATAAAACAAAGCTTACTGTAATTTGCTATAGACTCCAATTCAAAAATAGCCGATGCATTATTATCTTTTATCACAATATTTATTTTACTGTGCTAACACAGGTTATTTATTTTTTAAAAGTCTGTTGCTCCCTGGATCTGAATGAACATGTAAAGCTCAGGTGAAGGTAATAGCACGGACTGCAGCGTCACCTGAACAGGTTTCTGTCGACATCACACGGTAACTAGCACACACGTGATAAAAACTCAGTCCTGAAGTAGTGTGAGACGAGATTTTTGTACAGACTCAACGTTCCGTCAGAATCTGATCAGTAACAAGCTATCTCCTGCTTTTGTGTCATATCAGGGAGCTTCACAGAAAATGTTCAGCTGTAGATTAATTGAATATTTGCACAAGTTTGATGTCTTTATCTTTCTTTTTCCTTGAATCATTTCTTCCTCCATCACACTGAGAGTGTAATCCATCTTTTAGTCAGCTCCAGCAAGAAACACAGCTGATGGCTGGAATCCACCATCAGATAACGTTCCCTCTGTGTTTAGAAGGAAAACCACTTGCAGCTTAGAAATTCAGCTGACTTTTTACCTTGTAGCCAATAAATTGTGAAATTTTCATCCTCTGTCATAAATATTTAATTTCATTACATAATATTTGGGTCGAAATTTACAAGGAATATTCTTACTGTTGTGTAAAGAGAATTCTGATGATAAAAAGTTGTTTTTATAGATAACTTTAGTTGTTTTAAAGTTTTGCTCTTATGAAAGCTTTCAAGAAACCAGTTTTGAACAATCATTAAATTTGTCCATACAATGTGATTAGTCTTGATTTAAAAGATGTGTTTTAGGTTTTCTTGGGTTTTCCTAAGATTTTTCTTTATCTATTTTTATTTATTAAATGAGTTATTTATTTATTTAATAAAATTAAGGTTATTTCTTTGCCATGTGCACCAGTGCAACCTTACTTAAAGGGACTAGAGGCAAGATTAAGAAATGAAACTCGCAACTGGCGTTTCAGGTAACTGCAGCCATGAGCCAAGCCGTCACGGGAGCACAAACTGAAGCTATAATGTTGTTTACAAACCTTTTTCTTCGTAATTACACTTTTTAGTGTCTTATAGTTGATCTTGATCGTTTGCTGACGGCAGAATAATCCATAACTATCGCTTACAGTGTTTGAATTTACCGCGACCGTCTTCTTCCTGCATCAAAACTGCAGATGCAGCGCATTTTGCAGCACACAGCCTGTTCAAGGCAACGGAGAGAAACGTGGGTGGAAACATTTTTGGTATTTAGCGCTTCATCACCCATTTGTAGAAAAAAAAAAAGGACATGCATGTTTGTTTGTTTTTTAAATTCCTGCCTCTAGTCCCTTTAAAAAGACAATTAAAACTCCACAATGTAAAATGGTGGCTGCTGGAGCTTATCGGGTTCAGGTGGGCTGGACACAGGTGGAGGAATCCCACAAAGTCACCCCTGGCACATGTGCAAACATCAACACATACGCACACGTGTGGACACAACAAGCATGCACACTAAACCAAAAGAGGGATTCCAACCCTGGAAGGCACCACCTCCACTGGATCAAGCTCGCAGCAATCTCATTAAAAGAGAAATAGAATTAACAAAACAATATACAAATTGCCATGAATAAAAAATGCACAAGAACAACAAAGTTCTTCCTAAGGAAGTTAAGAGGATTTAATGTTGACAAATCTCTTTAAAAAATGTTCTATTCATGTTTTATTGAGTCCATTTTGACTTTTGCAATGATCTGCTGGTTTGGTAACCTTAGCATTGCGAACAAAAACAGGCTGGGAAATGTTGGTTGATTGTTGGCACAGAATTGATCTTAATCATGTCTTTAAAATAAGAGCCGCTAAGAAGGCAAAAACTATCCTGGAGGACCCACGGCACCCCCTACACGCAGAGTTTAGACTCTTACCGACAGGGGAGGAGATTTGCTTATGTTAGGAAGGCCAAATCTAATAGATACCTGAGGTCATTCGTCCCATCAGCTGTTGGTTTTTTAAATAGGTTTTAGGCGCTGATGCCGTTACATAAATTGTGTTGTTGGGGCTTTTTTAAATAACTCACAGATAATTATTGTGTTACTTGGATTTTAATGTATTTATTCTTTTTATGTACATGAATGTGTATGTATATGTATGTGTACAAATATATACATATGTATGTATACATATCTGTATCTCACTGTCCATGATGTAATGTAATCCACAAGTTAGTATGTTTTTTTTTTGTTGTTGTTGTTTTTTCTTTCTTTCTTGTGTTTTGTGTATGTATGGACTACAGCTGCAAAACAAATTGCCCCTCGGGGACAATAAAGATTTTCTTATCTTATCTTATCTTATCTTATCTTATCTTATCTTATCTTATCTTATCTTATCTAAAGGGGCAACTGCCCAACCGTTAAGCTACCTGGTCTGGCGGGTAACAGAACACACGGTTAATTCACACGGCACCGGTGTAGTGAGACATATCTATGACGCCCTGAAATACACCCACCCTCAGCGGATGAACAGAATAATGCCGTGAGAAAACAGTCCTCAATGATAGCGGGAAAAGGTGCAGTTCACTCAGGAACTGCTAGCAGAGACTCGACAGAAATAAAGAGTAAGCAAAGCAGCAGTGCTCATGTGTTTGGCGTCCTCAGAGCAGAAGACGGCTGCAGCACCCAGATGCAGCTGCTCGTCTTCACTGCTTCGACACACCGCTTCAACAGTAAATATGAGCTTCTAAACAAGATGAGAATATGCTTAAGAATGCCGACGTTTACCGATCACTGCAAAGGGTTGTCAGAAGGGGCGTTCTCATTGGCAGCACTAGCACAGCCAAGCTAGTAACCTACAAATGGAGTTGGTTAATGGCCACCACCATTCAACATGAAGACGGGGGAACCAGCGTACATACCACGTTGATTCCAGCGTGTGATCTAGGCTGGCGATCGCAACCGAAGATCTACATGAAAGACCAACGTGACTGCTGGAAGTCACGTGATCAACAAGTCAGGTGAGTTGCTTGACGTCAGGAGACACTGAGTTCTAGCAAGATCTTACCTGTCTTATACGTCACTGCTGACCACTGATTGGCTATACACGTACACACAATCTCATCTTACCACATTAGCAAGGTGCATGAACAGACTGTATTACTCCAACATGAAGTGGAACAATCTGCCAAAGTCTGGTTGCTCCTGCAGGTCCTTTTGAAAGAAGCCTGATGGGGAACAGGTGTGTCAGCAGGAGCTGACCAGACTCCGACCTGCTGGAACTTGCTCCATCCCACCAAAGACTCTTAAACACAAAACCAACCCCAGCAAGCATGATCATAACAGTGGTGACATCTTATACACATTTCTCTGTTCACTCACATTTTCCTCTCTGTTGATGATGTAATCCCAAAATAATGATGCCCGATAATTTTGTCAGGAGCATAAAGATTGGGATTAATGATGAAGTCAACATGAGCTGGTTTCCATTACACTTTTTCGAAAAATAAAAGCGATAAATCTTAAATTTCTAAAAGTGCAATTGCGATATGCAGGTGTTTCCATTGAATGGTATAAGCCGTAATTCTCGTAAAATCCCGTCCCGCGAAACTCCACTTTTTTTTTTTTTAAAGGATTTTTTGGGCACTAGTGGCCTTTATGTGACAGTGTATAGCGACAGGAAAGGGGCAGAGAGAGCGGGGAGTGACATGCAGCAAAGGGACCTGGACCGGGAATCGAACCGGGGCCGACTTCGCTGAGGAACTGTAGTCTCTGTTCATGGGGCGGCTGCTCAACCAACTGAGCTAATCACCGCCCCGCGAGACTCCACTTTGAGGAGGATGGAGATATAAACCTGTTTTAGAGCTGCTGCTCCTCATCAGGAGATGAAAGCAGCGGATGATGATTCAGAGGTAACGTCCGTATGTACGGAGCCTCTGATCACATCAGCAGGGAAAAACACTCGTGGCGACTTCCAGGACAGACGCCCAAAACGTAACACAAATTAAAACTACGCAGGATCAACTTCTGGGGTGTGGATGTCTGGCCACTTTTATCTGGCAGCAGTCCCTGACTGATGTGCTAAAACAGCCGCTGATACGAAGGCGCAGTCATACGATGTTATCCGTGGTCATGTTTTATTAAATCCTGGTCACATGTAATTAACATGTGGGAACGAGATAACCAAGTTGTGGTGTTACAAATGTGTGGAAACGACATAAACAGATCGTTGCCAGTCGGTAATGCATTAGGAACTTAAACCATCTGTACAATGTCTAAATGAACTCAGCTTGCTGAGTTACAGCCATTGGGGGATTTTTCATATGTGACTGATTAAACTTCCCCCATCACTCAGATTCCACAGTTAATGCTTGTAAATGATCATATTCATCATAATTAAGGAGGAACAACTGGATTTTAACCCCTGTACGTCACTCTTGATGGCAAGTAATTGCGAAAAAAAAGGTTTCCATTACACTTATGCGCAAACCTCATGAAAGCGTAAAAACTTTTTTGCAGTATTTGAGAGTTTTTCGAAATGTAGGTGTTTCCATTCGCGGTTTTTAATTGCGATATTTAGGTTTTGCGCAATTCCAGGTGTAATGGAAACCCAGCTATTTAGACTTTGGTTGCTTGTCTCAGAAGTGAATCAGCAGCATGAAAAGTTTTGAAAATTTGATTTGCTACCAACACCTTTGGCCAAGATCATACATCTGGGATGGATATGCTTAAACATGTCTGCATTTGTAATTTCAATTCTATGGGCTCAAAATCTTAAATTTTAAAACAAGTTCAGTTTTCTTTGTCTTCTGCATTAAATTCTTTTCAAAAGCAGATTATATTCAGATGAAGGGTTGAAAAAATGGATCTAAATAAGACTTAGTGTGGAAAGACCTGTAAAAGTTCCCTCGTCTGGTAACACCTGTCAAGTATCAGAACAAGAAGTGAATCTTTATTCAGTTGCCGGGCTTTGATTTCATCACTTTGACTCTGCTTTAGTTTTCATGACTCATCAAACAAATGTTACCTTTTCTGATTCATCCACATCACTTTAAAAATGTCAAATTTTTATAATCAAATGGAAAAAAAAAAACAACCCAGTGATTTAAATCTTTTTAATGGAAAATGTGCTTGTAATGTGTTATGTTCCTTTTGTTTGGGGTTGTGTTGTGACAAAACTGTCAGAAACTGTGGCATAAACAGCTGAGGCAGAAACTTTGTTTTGCTTGGGATGATAGAAGGATGCTTTTTCTGGCCTGTTTCTCCCCACTGACTCAAAAATCAAAGCCCATCAGTGGAAAAAAAGGCTCCAAAAATCAATGTGACAGCAAGCACAAATGAAAGAAAAAGGGTGGAGCTACAGAAACGTTACGTGAGCATGTCAACTGAACAGTTAACAGGGATGGCATAAAACAGAGGTTTGACAACAGAAGCAGGTATCAGAACGAGGCTGTTAATTAAATGGAAGTGTCAGAGCTGTTACTGTTTCCTCATAGTCAACCACCTGCCAGGCTGGGCTGTCTACCAGCATTTCTATCCCCCTTATGGGAAATATAGTGACATAACTGAGACACATCAGTGCAGAAGACAGAAAAAGGAGGAACTCAGCTGTTGTGCAACACTTTTTCAACAACTAACATGATGTAAACATGACATCTGTACAACAAAAAAACTTTATCTGACTTGTTGGAGGAGCCATTTTTGTCATGAAATAGCCACTTTAAAGGTTGAATATGGAATACGGACAGAACAGCGACATCACGTGTGTCTAGGTTGTAGTTGCAACGGCAGGCGAAAAACAACTCCAGCCGTTTGGGTGCCAGGCTCGCCGCCGATAAGCTAGTCACCAACAGTCTGCAGCATGTTTAACAAGTAACGCAGAGGAGTTTATAACTGACAGCTAACGTTAGCCACGTTAGCAAACAGGTTAGCTCACCGATCCAGGAAGAAAGTCGCCATTTCTGTGTTTTGACGCTGTGGAAAACGTTTATGTGGGTCCATTTAGTGAAGTCTTCACCTAAATTTATCACATGTTTTGCTCTTCTCAGGTCACTCCTCCTCAGAAACAGATAATATTTCCAGGGCTCTGAAGCAGCTGCTTCACTCGTCGTTTCCACAGTTTCCTCCTGTACCAGCCTGACTGTGCCCAAAATATTGTTGCCACACAGGGATCGTATTTGGCAACCCACAATGGCGGCGTGTATTGGCTTAAAGACGTAAATATAATGCCATTATCGAACCTGTTAAAATTTATTTTATGATTATTTTTAGGCTAAATATAATATTTCTAGGAAATGTACTTTCATTCTGTACACCCCCAAACGACCAGTGAAGGTTTTTTTTTTTAAATGTAGCTTTTAATAAAAATGTTCCATATTCAACCTTACATACACATGGTCTTGCGCATGTGCATTATTCAAAAACTTGCTAACAGTCTCTGCTTTCTGAAAAACATACTCTATAGCGCCTTTAAGAAAACATGCTGTCAACAAGGAAGTTGTGATATGTGGTCAAAATGGCTTTAGGAAGTCTGCTCGATTCTTTCGGGGGTGGGGGGAATATGGCGAAACGCTCATAATTGATGCAATTTTGGGCGGTGGATGTTAGAGGAAAGTTTGTGTAAAAACTGATCAGTGACAGACAGCGATACAATCGATCAAAGACAGGATCAATAGACTGAACTACAGTGGCGATGTGCACCAGCTGAAAGTAGGTCAAGCAGCGAGCCGAGTGATGTGTCTGTCGGTGGGTGTTACCCACGTGGCGTAAGCGAAGCAGAAGTGGATGGATAAAAGTAGAAGGGAGGGACGGATAGAAAGACACGTTTCTGTCAAACGTTATGTTGTGAAACAAACTTGCTGTGGCTTATATAGCTAGTGAATAATTATTTCACTAGCTTGGACCTCTTGGACCTGGACACATATATATTATGTAGGGATAACATAAGTCAACATAAGGATAACACTATAGTGAAATATAGTTTTTTTTGTTGTTGTTTCATAGAAGTGAACAGTTGGTCAGATGTTGGAGGTGTCACTAAAGTAAAAAAATATTGGCATCAAAGTCACTTTTCTACTTGAAGTGCATTGCTGCAAAAAGTGCTCGTTTTCTCAGCTTTTTAGTGAAAAGCAACATTTTTTGCTGCAGCTACCCCATGCTCTACTGCAGATTACTAATGAATGGAAAAAGCTAGAAACAAATGTTTTTTTTTTGTTTGTTTGTTTTTTTTCTGAAGAAAGAATAGAGTCGAAGCTTTTCTTTGGTAGATTCGGTGTTTGCATAAGCATAGTACACAATGTTCTGTGGCTCTCCGAAAATCTGTGAAAATGCTGAAAAAAAACCTCGGCAATATGGAGTGCTCTGCTCTGAAAACATCTGGTAGCCAATGACTTAATATCAGGGCTGTACTGATATCCGTAGACTGCATGATTATTTGATAGTGGAGTGGGATAATTTGCATCTCAACCAAGGCGCAAACTCTGCTGAAGAAAAGTGAAGCCCGGCAGTAACTTAAAAAAAATTGTAGTTCTCTCTTCATCCACTTGGAGCCGGCTCCAAAACACAGGAAATCCCCATAGATTCACATGTTAAAAAGGCCAACTTCACAACAGATAAACATGTTTACAGTACACTCAAAAAAAATGAATTTTTGACTTACATAATTTTTCTATGTCAACAGGTTCCACATAATAATATGTTACTTCAACTGAAAAGAAAAAAGTTAATCATAGTTTGTTGTTCACAGTACTTAAATGAATTGTGTTCATGCAACACATATATATTATGTAGGGATAACATAAGTCAAAATCACATCATGATAACATAAAAAAAATCATTTAATCCAACAAACACCTATTTTATATGTTTACTGAACATAAATTGTTAAAATAAAGTCAACAACTGCTCTGATTCACATTTTCAGTGACATGTTAACAGCAGAAATAAACATGTTTACAGCCTGGTTCAAAACATCATTTTAGGTTTCATAGGTCAAGTAGCCATGGCTGTCTCTCTACTGTCACTCCTGACTGCCTTGTACCGAGCTGGTCTTGTCCCGCTCTGCGCAGGTCCAAGCAGCTCTTTAACAGTTGTGGGTCCACTATGTGCTGGTCTGGGTCGCTCCTTACAGTTCTGAGTCTGCTTGGTGTGGATCTTGCATGCTGGAGCTGAACCAAGTGGACTGAGCTCTGTGAGAAGGTCTTGAAGCTGATTTACAGTTCTAGTCCGGTTCTAACCTGTAAGGTCTGATGTCCCCATCTTCCTCAGCATCATCACACTCTTCTGAACTGGCTGATGATCCACCACACAAACCAGTTCCAGTCTAGCTGTTCTGGAGCATCTTCCATGTTTTCCACCGCTTTGATTATACATGTAAATCAATGAGCCAATCACAACTGCTTCTACCCGCGAAGTTGTATCATGGAGAGGCTAAATGCTAATGGCTAACGAGCTGGGCTTTTGCAACATCGGATATTTACGTGAATATACAGTAAGTCTGATTGACTTCTACCAGCACAAAACTAGTTATTTTGTTTTATTGTATTGCAAAATTACTTGAAGTCAAGGTTGTATCATCAGCACTGTAATGTTTATAATCCAGTTCATTTAGTGAATTAGAGCTGGTCTGGAAAATATTTATTAGTTTTTTTGCATTTGGATTTTGTAACACACTTTGTGCAATGCTTAGTTTTTTCATGAAAGTTGCAAAACAACTGAAAATCTGCTTTACTGACGGCTTTTATGCAGGTTTGTGAGATCCAGTTCTTCAGTTTGTCTTTATGGTGCTTATGCAAGAATCCCCACCAGCTACACTACACTGGGGAGTGGGTAGCTTAGTGGTAGCGTTGTGGGCTTTGGCGAGGAGGACCGGAGTTCGAGTCCCCGACACGACTCCTACTGTAGGTGAACCACTGTGGACCCGTGAGCAAGGTCCTTAACCTCACCAACTGCTCCCTGGGCGCTTTAAGTAGCAGCCCACTGCTCTCTGGTACCACTGTACAGAGATGGGTGAAATGCAGAGCCCTCATTTCCCCTCGGGGATCATACCAGTATAAAAAAAAAAATAACTCAAATCTTAGCAAGTTTCTTTTTCTAATTTCTAGTCAAAATATCTCATCACACTGAAAAAAAGAAAAAAATACCTAAAGAGAAACATGTCAGTATAAAATCTTGTTTTAAAGCAATGCATTTTATTTCAAGAAATCTTATCAAGAAAATTTTGCTTGTTCCATTGGCAGAATATTTTTGCTTATTACAAGCAATATATATATATATATATATATATATATATATATATATATATAATTATTATTATTTTTATATTTTTTTTTTTTTACTTGCTTTAAGAGTGGTCAAGATTTTGTTGCTTGTAAAAGCAAAAAATTCTGCCAATGGAACAAGCAAAATTTTCTTGATAAGATTTCTTGAAATAAAATGCATTGCTTTAAAACAAGATTTTATACTGAAATGTTTCTCTTCAGGTGATTTTGTCTTATTTTGAGGGTGATGAGATATTTTAACTAGAAATTAGAAAAATTTACCTGCCAAGATTTGAGTTTTTGCAGCGTACAGGGAGCTGCTGCCATGTGTGACATGGCTTCATTTTAGCTGCTTCTGGTTCAAACCTGCTCGTTGGCTAAATCATGTTCTCCTAGAGCCTGTGCCAACTTTCTCCTGCCTTCCAAAGAAATGAGAAGTAGGTTAGTAGGCCGTCAGTGTGGGAGTCTGTCACTTTGTTTTAGCTCTGAGACAAACTGGCCGTCTGAGCCGTGCACGCTGCTTCTCACCTAAAGTCAGCTGATGCAGACTGCAGGCTCCTCTACAGGATTACACAGACATGGCTAATAGAAAGACGGAAACTACTGCAGAAAGGTAAGCTTAGCCAAAAAAGTGTCGTGAATGTGGTTATTGCTTACTGTGAAATGTGTTTTCACTGATAGGCACACATTGCCTTATCATAGTCTCTCATTCAAACAGTGTCATTCATTTCTTTCCCTCTCCAGCTCTCTTTGCACCTGCATGCTTTTATCTTCTCTACCAGCTTTGGCATCCTTCACTCCACCGTCGCTAACACTGAATAGCTCTCCACTGCATGCAGGCAGCCCTCATGTCTTTGGCCGACAAATTAGAAATGCATCTGTATGTCCATCTCCAAACACAGTATGTTCCTCCTCTTGTAAACGCTGATAAAAAAGCTTCCACTCTTGCTCTTATCAGCCACTGCACTCTTGCTTCACAATCATTTCTGCAGATGTTAGGAAGAGAAAGCCGCACGATTCTCTCAGAGTGCTCTCGTTTAAATCTCCCACGTTTTCTTTGAAAGGAAACCTGAGAAAATGTGACTCACTGAAATGTATTTCAAGTTTTAAAATAATTTCTTTTAAGCTTATTAAGTTTGTGTCTGAAACAAGAAACAAACCTATAAGTTTTTTACTGTTAACTGTTGTGAGATTTTTTTTCTAAAAGCTTTGCGGACCAACCCTTTATCAGTCTTCATGAGACAGGGAGGCTTTACGGCAGTCGCTGTAAGCCTTATTTTCCTTTATACATTGGGCAAGAAAATTTGAAGCTAGACTTCAGCTGGACGCTGCTTCTTTTTAAGCTATTCTTAAACACAATCATGAGAGATAAGGACTTCATTCTGACTGAAAATATCAGGAAGGCTCCAGAAACTTTCAATCTTGGCCACATTTACCCATCTTGACTACAGCTGTTTTGGTGCTGGCGTCATAAATAGTTTCCAGCAAGGAAACGACCACACAGCCACATCTTTGCATCACTCTAAATGTCTCCTCAATCTCATCTCTGATGTCCAGTTTCTTGCTTGTATTAGATCATGTTAGTTTTTCAGGCCCATGGTATTCTGGTGAAGTAAGTGGTGGTCAAACAAAAATAGACAATGTATAAGGAGGATGTGAAATGTTCTCCAATTCTATTCCAAGTTTAAATGGGAGTTCACACACAAGATACCTAAAAAGTGTGCTAAATGTCTCAGATGACCTAAGTAAAAAGGGACTTTTGGCAAACATTTGAATAGGGATTTATGGGAAATATTGGACACCAAGGGTTAAATTAAAAGTCCAATTTGTTCAAAGAAAACCCTGAAAAGCTCAGCTGTATGAAGTTAAAGGTGTTGGATGACACATTTTAAATCCATGAAACTGAAAGATTTTTCTAAAGGAATATGGAGAACAGGACGGGCTACTAGATGGTGAGCCTGGTTAATATCATGGGACGTGACAATGTCAGCCTGCTACGAGGCAAGATGTCAGAAAAAAATCAAAAGGTCTTTGGGCCAAATCCTACAAAGAGAGAAAAAGTAAAAAAGATGTAATTCATGGACATCAAGGTAGGTTTTCTAAAGGGGCCAGAATCAAAGTTAAAGAAGTCATTTCTTAACTTTATATCAGCTTTAATAAAAACTAGGTCATCATGTGAACTTTGCTAGACGTCAGTGTTATGTATGACAAATACACCCTCAAAAGCCACATGACCTTATACAGCAGGGAAAATAAGTATTGAACACGTCAAAATTTTCTCAGAAAATATATTTCCAGTAGAGCTAGTGACATGAAATTTTCACCAGATGTTGGCAACAAGCTAAGTAATGCACACATACCAAGAAATCCTAACATTTATGTCCATAAATGAAGTTCTGTCTAATATAGCGACATGACACAGGGAAAAAGTATTGAACACATAAAAAATGGAGGCGCAAAAAGTTCTGGAAAGGCAAGAAAGCAGCTGGAGTCTGTCAGTATTTAGAAAGTAATCCTGTCCCCTATCAGTGCAAAGTAATATCAGCTGGTTTAGTCCTGATTGATGCCTTTAAAAAGGTTTCTCATCACCAAGGTGTCAGACAAGAAGCATTGCATGATGGGTAAAAGCAAAGAGTTGTATAAAGACCTACGCAACCTTATTATTGCAAACACACTGAAGGCATTGGTTCCAGGTGCATTTCTAACCTTCTGAAAGTTCCAGTGAGCACCATTGGGACCATCATCCGGAAGTGGAAAGAACACGGCATGGTCATAAAGCGGCCATGTGGGTTTCCACATATGGGGCCCATGTTACTTAAACTATGAGATCTGCAAATTTGCCCAGTTCAAGCCCATGCCTACAGGCTATATGGGCAAACACAGGTGGGGCCACCATGGAAACCATGGACAAACCCACTTGGGTCCCTCATATGCAGCAAAAATTTAAGCCATATCGGCCCCACATGGAAATGCTGGCTGGATATGAGCAGATCCGGTGAAGGGGGAGCAGTATTTCCGCTATAAGAAAACACAGATTAATACTATAATTCTGTGATATACTACACTCAACATGTTTTCTTTATTGGTACAATTTATCACTTTATTCTTCTTATTTGTATTATGGACTAATTAGGGTTGTTCAATATTGGCTGTTTTACTGATATCCAATATTGTCCAACTCTTAAATTCCGATATCTGATATCAACCGATACTGATGTGTGCAGACAACTGTAAGGTAGTATCTCATATTTTGAGAGATACGACTATATTCTGCTCCGAGAGCAAAGATCCCAAAATCTCCTTAACTCGCCCAAAGGAGTTCAATTTGGACATCTGGCTGCCATATATCAGATAGCAGGTATTAGCCAACATGTGGCTAATTCTAATGTTTCTGACAACTTGGTAACTTAACCAACAACTTAAAATCAGACATATTATAAGCAGCTTCAAAGCAAGTCAGTCTGTAGCAGCAGCAGCTGCACTGTAGTCACATGACTCTGAAAGGAATGCTGGGATATGAAGTTCTTCCAGAACAGGAGGGACTTTTGGTGCGTTCCAGTTGTCTCGGGATTCCAAGCAGACGCAAGTTGGTGATGTCATTGCCAATTCACAAATTTCTAGCTAGAAAGATAACAGACGTTATAACAATGTTACCATGACAACAGCAGCCAATTTCAGTGTGTGTTTAATAAACATCACATATACACACAGTGTTTTAAAGAAAGAATGACCGCCGTGAGACTGTTAAATTCAATAACAACAACTCGGTGCGGTTTACACTTGAAACTTATTAACAAAATATCCGATATAGAAGTTTAATATACACAACAATGGTACTGGACACAGCCATCTTTAAATTTACAATGTCGGGGTCCTCTGTAAATTATGAGCTCGTATCTTGGAAAAACAAATTCATGACATCACTTCCTCAGAAAATTACCTTGGAAAAACAGGTTCTGAGACTACTGGAATGCACTATTTTTATCCTGCTGGACCACTTCTGATGGAACGAGATCTCGCAAATCTCATTGCGGGATTTCATTATCAAAATATATCGATCTGAAAAAAAACAACAATAATGATAGATATTTTCCTATATCACTTTTTATGGCAAAATTGGGCAATATCAGTAGGCCAATAATATCAGACATTCCTAGGACAAACATTTTTTCTTAATAAATTCTGGTTGTAAGGTGCCGTCTAGAGTCTGTGGACAACAGAGTCGGCTGAACTGAACATGTCCTGAGCCATCAGTGGACACTCAGGTTACTGTCATGACAAACTGAATCGATCCAAGTTGTTTTTCTTCAACTCTGCTCTGTACATTGATTCATCTCGTTAGCTCAGCCACTGATCCCAAACATGCACAGAAGAAAGAAAAAAAGTTATTTTTAGACAGGAAGGAAAACCTTCAGCAGGAAGAAAGGTGGCCATCTATCAAAACGAAGTCAGATAAACCTGCCAACAAAGAAAAAAAGGCATTAACTAACAAACAAACAAACAAAAAAGCAATGCCATCTGTTTCTACATGGAAAGTAAAGAGTAAAGGGAGAGCAGAGAGAGGAAGTGTTAAGTGTATCATGGGACATCCCAGCAGTCTAAGCCCATAGCAGCATATCTAAAGGGATGGGGTTCATCCAAGCCAAGCTCGGCTATTAACTTTATTAAAAAGGAAAGTTCTAAATATAGTTTTAAAAGGTGGAGAGCTTGTCCACTCCCCGAAGCTAAACTGGGAACTGGTCTCAGAGAAAGGGGTCTAGTGGTAGCGTCATGGGCTTTGGCGTGGAGGACCCGGGTTCAAGTCCCCGACACGACCCCTAGGTGAACCACTGTGGACCCCTGAGCAAGGTCCTTAACCTCACCAACTGCTCCCCGGGCGCTTTAGGTAACTGATACTCACAGTACACAGATGGGTAAAATGCAGAGCCCTAATTTCCCCTCGGGGATCTTAAAATAACATAACTGAAGGTTCTGCCTCCCATTCCACCTTCAGGGTGCACTCACACCAGCCCTTCTGATTACAATCCTGGATCATTTGCTTGGAAAGTCTGGTTCATGTGGTGAAGTGTGAATGTGCTAATGATGCAGATCGAAGAACTGAGCATTGATCTGCCTACAAATGGTATCAATCCGCTTCAAGTAAACCAAATGCAGGGCATTATGGGTAAGCACAACAAAAACACATACGTGTGTAGGATGATGAGCAGGAGAATCGATTTGCATTAAACATGGAGGAATGCAGTAAAAGTGCTGATAGAAAAGTAATAAACTCAAGACCAGCAGGATCTGGGAAAGCTCCGTGTTTTCCTCTGATGTGGTGGAAACAAGTGGTGAACTCTGGCAGTGAAAAGTGAAGCATCTGCAGAGGTGCTGCAAAACTGCAGTTCACCTCTCATCCACTAGGGGCTGGAACCAAAAGGGAGTCAGTCTCCATAGACTCCTATGTTGAAAAGGCCAACTTCACAGCAGAAATAAACATGTTTACAGCAGGAATAAACATGTTTACAGCAGAAATAAACATGTTTACAGCCTGGCTTATTTATACTGTATAGGTGAGGAAAAACCACCTGTAGGGGGCCATCCACTCAGAGATGCCACAGTCCGCAGCCACAAGGTGCACTGTCAGAGAGACCACCCTGACCCAGATAGCATGGGTAACCTCTGAACATGGTGCAGAGACCCCAGTCCTCCAGGCCCACGGGATCCCCAAGACAGCACCCCTGCAGGCAGACCAGACACAACTCCCAGCATGGAGGACCCATGAGGAAACACTGGAGCTAAAAACTAAAAGAAGATAAGAAAAGATAAGAACAGACAATGGATACAGTCATTATGAATAATTATGAAATATATAAAAACTGTATTTAACAATAAAACATAAGAATTAAATAATAACTGTACAAAGACAATTGATGAAAGGATGCCCATAAAAGCACAATAAATAAAAATCCTTCAAAGCATTAGAGATTAAAAATAGTGAAACAAAAGAAATAAAAGGGTACATTGTTGAAATCAGTTAAAGCCAGATTAAAAAGGTGAGTCTTGAGTTTCTTTTTAAAAATATCAACAGTCTCTGCGGTCCTGATGTCCTCCGGCAGGCTGCTCCATAAATGGGGGCCATAATGACTGAATGCAGCCTCCCTGTTGGTTTTGGATCCAACTCTTGGGATGATTGACAGGCCGCTGCCAGAGGACCTCAGGGGATACAGTGTAGGTTTTTTGCCAGCTAATAGTGTGCCTTAGCTGTAGTCCGCCTACGTCGTTAGGTCCAGGTTAGCGTGGTTGGCTCTTTGCTACAGGTAGCTCGGAATTTGATGGGTGTCAGTCATTCGCCTCCACGCTCACAGCCGCCCTCTCAAATCCACCTCTCTACCCATTTTTGTATTTTCCAGGAGTGACGAGACGTGCGATGCTGCCAAGATGGCCACCGGACTTGCCCACTGAGCAGCAATTAAGCTCTTCAGAAACACTACAGGAGGATCTGTCCAGTAAAATCACAAAGTTAAGGGGGTGCATTAACCAACAGACGAACCAGTTTTTTTCTTCGTTGTTTGTAATAGTATAAAAACTACTCAATATGTCCAGTTTTCTCCAAAACAAATGGCACAGTATCATTTTGATCTTCAGTGTTCACACAGCTTCTTTTGTATAACTGTAAGTACTATTCATTTTAACTGCAGCTTGTATAATTCTATTCATTGTACATATTCCACATAATCAGATTCTTTTTCTTCGCTTCTACTTAGGGTACTTGGTAAGAAAACCTGGACATGAACATTGTCTGATATATTTTTAGTTTATCAGTTCTAATAAAACTACTTCCCTGAAACTATCTTGGATTTTTATCAAGGTTTTATTACTTTATTTGACATTAAGATATCAGATCCTGACTAAAAGTAATAAGGAAGAGATTTGAGATGTTGAAGGAAAAGAACTACCTGATAACTTTAATATTACATAATATATAAATAATATTCTATAAGCATAGCAGCTTTGCTAATTAACTGCTAAATAAACTGAAAGTCTGATATTTGATTAAATTTCATTTTAAGAACACAGTTACAGGTTAATAAAGAGGGTTGGTGGGTTCTTGATCGACCAGCTGATGGGGTGTTTTTATTTCCCCAAGGCACATTCCAGGTACATGCACACCCTCCGGGTTGGCTTGTGTGGTTGTGTCCCTGAAATAGCACATTTAGTTCTTAATTCCTTCATGTAAGAAAGAATAGGATTCATTTTAATCAGTCTGTCAATCTAATTAAAAAATCTTTCTTCAGACACAAATCTATATGGCAGCAAGGATTTAGACTTAATTTTCTGTCTCTTGCATCAAGATCTAAATGGAAAAATCCCCTTCATTGCTGAGGGTGTGGAGCTTAAGGGTAGGAATTATCCTCACATATAATTTCTCTGCTGCTTTATTATTCAAAACACTTCTTTCAATCCTGCCAAGTCTTTTAAAGGAATAGTTCACCCACAGAATGATGTAACTTTATTTCCCACTTACCCTCATGAGCAAGACTCTGGAGCACTTTTTTAATATCTCAACTGCAGCCGGCGATCAGGACGATTTCTCGTTTTCCCCCAACTTTCATATAATGGAGTTTGCCGGGGCCCGAGCCAAAAAGGTCCATAAAAGTCCACAAAAACTTGTCAATATTCCTCCATACTGCTCGTCCAATGTAATCCAAGTGTCCTGAGTGGGTAGCGTCCATAATTTGCTCGAAACGACATCATTTAGTATATTTTTAGAGCCTATACATTAGTACATCTTACTTTCGCAAAGCACGCATAAGCGCATTCACGAAACTACGGAAGCCTCGGCGTTCAGAGCCTACTCTGCCGATAATGCAAGTGTAGAAGAAGAAATTTGCTGTTTACATTGTGCTAAGAGCGACAGAGCTTCAGACAAAGCAGGACAAACACAAGCGGGTCCTAGAGGGCTTGGATATTGATTTTAAAACAAAGTAAGAAAGAGAAAGAAAACATGCGATCCCATCTGCCGCAGCTTCCGTAGTTTCGTGAACACGCATCGCCGTGCTTGCAGGAGATGCGATGTTGGACTGTTTAGGCTCTAAAAATATGTCATTTTGAGTAAATTCTGGACGCTACCCACTCAGGACACTTGGATTACATTGGATGAGCAGTATGGAGGAATGTTAACAAATTTTTGTGGACTTTTATGGACCTTTTTGGATTGGGCCCCAGCAAACTCCATTATATGAAAATTGGGGGAAAACGAGAAGCCTTCCTGATCACCGGCTGCATTTGAGTTATTAAAGAAGTGCTCCGGAGTCTTGCTCACCATGAGGGTGAGTGGAAAATAAAGTTACATCATTCTGTGGGTGTACTATTCCTTTAAGTGTGTTAACCATCACCAGCAACATTTATATGGACAAAGAGGTTGCCGGTTCAACAGATCCACATTGCCTGATATCATCTACTCTTTATCGCTAATTTAATCATTTACGTTCTCATAAACACTGAAAATTAAAATTTCTGACACTGTGAGTGAGTAATCACTGCCTCATGAAAAATGCTGAGCAATTAATCAAAAATTGTGTTTATCCTCAACAAGCTTAGTCTGTTGTTTGTGGAGCCAAAGCTCTGCTTCATCTCAAGCTCCATCTTACTCCTTTTCCCATCTTTTCTAATGTAAGATGTAGCTTGGACAGGATAAGGCTTGAAAACCACTAACACCCAGTTTCCCTGGGAGAAACCTCAGGCCATACTACAAGGAGCACTTTCAGAAAACGAGAGCAAAGGTGTTCACCAGGAACAGCTGTCTGTGTTAACCTACAAACTCAAAGTGGAGAGCTCACCTCCGTACACGACTAGAAGAAATCTAAAATGCAAGCCGTACGAAGTCGTGTGAGGACACAGAGGTAGAGGTGTCTCAGTCCTGTTAGGACCAGAGGTGTCAAATAACAAAGTAAAAATACTTTGTTACCTTACTTAAGTAGAGATTTTGGGTATTTATACTTTATTGGAGTAATCATTTTTCAGCCTACTTTGTACTTCTACTCCTTACATATTTAAGCAATTATCGGTACTTTCTACTCTTTACTTTTTAAAAACAGCCTTATTACTGCTGCTTCGTTTCACTGAAAAAAAAAGAAAAGAAAAGAAAGAAAAACAGAAAAAAAAACCCTTTCAGATCAATATACCATCCAGATTGTGGTTGGATGAGAATTAAAAACATATCATTCTGACATCCTATTGGTTTGTTTGGGATCCATCACCTGCACTTGACAAATCACATCAGTGATGCAACATCGGCAACTACCGGGCGGGGACAGCAGGATAACACCACTGGGATTGGTAAACATTATACTGGACTTAATATATTACCTATATAAATATAGAAAATTTTCTTTTCTCTGTTTATTAAAAAGATCATGATGGCCAACACTGCTGCAGCAGGTGATGTGCCTGCTGGCACTGTCTCACACCCACAGACAAACCAACTTGTAGCCTAGTAATCATGGCGACATTAATAAAAAATAAATAAATAAATTTTTAAAAAATGAAAAAAAACTTTACTAACAACATGAGCGGAGCACATGGAGGTGAAACAGCTGAGACAACGCAGAACGTGATGGCACTGATAGACGATAGCAGAGAGAAAGTGGAGCAGACATGAACTCTTTTAAAAGTTGATACGTCAGGGCGAGGCTGCAGACTCCCAATGGGGAGTTTGTCTCTGTTTCCATGGTAGCGACATTGATTATTTTACTGCAGACATATCTGGTCGGTCCTGCTGGACCAACCATGTCTCTACAGATGAGTGGCTGAAAAAATGATACAGGAGTCCTGTTGTATTGCCGATGGTGATAGCTGATGGTTTTCTGTGAAAGTTGGTTACAGAAAGTGTGTTACAGAGTTACAGAGTGTGATAATGCTGAGGAATTTGGGGAAATCAAATTTTACAAGCTAGAACCGGAGTAGAACTGCAGCCAACCTCCTACAGTCTGTCTCCAGCCTCAGGTCCACTGGTTCAGCCAAAAGCCTGCAAGACCACACAGAGGGAACTCAGAACTGTAAGGAGCAACCCAGAATAGCAAAAGCAGACCCACAACCATGAAAGAGCTGCACCGGTCTGACATAGAGCCAGGCGTGACAAAGGAGAGGCACTCGTTCCCTGTGTTAGCTGGCGGTTAAAGGCTATCCGTGGCAAATAATTAGCTTTAAGAAAAATAAAAAGATAACTTCCATGGTACCAGTCGAATTTTAAATAGTTCCCGTTTATAAGTTTAGTTTATTTAGTTTATTGTTTATTGTCATTACATGTATTTCTACATGAACGAAATGAGAACTCAGGCCGACTCCATAAAAACACAGTTCCCCTAATCATCTATACAAAAAACATTAGGTAATTTTAACAATAAATTACTCCTAAGTAGTATAAGATTTTAAAAAAAATTAATTAAAAAAATAAAATAAAATAAGATAATTTAAATCCCAGTCTCCATCACAAAAACTCTTAAAAATGACAGTAGTTAACAGGAGCACTGCAGTGCTTCAGTGTCCCCCCGTTCATCAGCCTGACAGCCTCTGGGAAGAAGCTGTTTGTAAACCTGGTGGTTCTGGCCTTAATGCTGCGCAGCCTCTTCCCAGAGGGGAGGGGTTCAAACAATCCACAAGCCGGGTGGGTGGGATCCCCCATTATGCGGGCCACTCTGCTCCTGCACCTGCAGACATACAGCTCCTCAATGGAAGGAAGACTGCTGTGAGTGATCTTCTCTGCACTCCTCACCACTCGCTGCAGCGCCTTCCTGTCAGAGATGGAGCAGCTTCCATACCAGGTGGTGATGGAGTAGGAGAGCGTGCTCTCCACTGCGCACCTATAAAACGCTGCCAGCACTGAGGCGCTGAGGCCAGCCAGCTTCAGTTTCCGTAGGAAGTATAGGCGTTGGTGGGCCTTCTTCACTATGGCAGAGGTGTTTAAGGTCCATTTTAAGTCCCTGGAAATATAAACCCCCAGGTACTTATAGCTTTGGACCATTTCCACTGTCACTCCATTGATAACCACTGGGGATGGTGCGTGGCTCCTCCCTCCTAAAATCCACGACCAGCTCTTTCGTCTTCCCCACGTTGATATCCAGATTATGCCTCCCACACCATTTCACCAGATCTTCCACCTCCTGCCGATATGACGACTCGTCGTTGTGGGATATCAGACCCACCACGGCTGTGTCGTCTGCAAATTTCACTATATGACTGCCAGGATGTTTTGAAGTGCAGTCATACGTGAACAACGTGTACAGCAGGGGGCTCAGAACGCATCCCTGGGGTGAACCAGTGTTGAGAATGATGGGAGAGGATGTGACACCGTGGATTCTGACAGTCTGTGGCCGATGTGTCAAAAAATCCAGTACCCAGTTACACAGGGAAGGGGATAATCCGAGCAGCAGCAGTTTATTCACCAGAACCTTGGGGATGATTGTATTAAACGCAGAGCTGAAATCCAGAAAAAGCAGCCTCACATAGGAATCCCTGCTCTCCAGGTGGGTGAGAGCAGTGTGGAGAACCATCGACACTGCATCTGAAGTGGAGCGGTTCCTCCTATAGGCGTACTGGTGCGGATCCACATTGATGTCAATACTCTTCCTTATGTGGTCCATAACTAGCCGCTCAAAACATTTCGCGACTATTGGAGTTAAAGCCACAGGGCGATAGTCCTTCATGGACTTGGCTGCGGCACTCTTGGGCACAGGAATGATGGTGGAGGTCTTAAGACATACAGGCACCACCGCCTGGGACAGAGAAATATTAAAAATGTCCGTCCACACCTCTGTGAGTTCATGAGCACATTCCTTTAGGACCCTGCCTGGTATATTGTCTGGGCCTGCTGCCTTCCGAGGGTTAACACGTAGCAGCGCCTTCTTCACATCTCCAGCAGTTACACTGGGGGGCGGCTCCTCTGTTGGAACAGTGAGCCTGGAGCAAGGGGAGGAGCTGGGGGCCTCAAAACGGGCGAAAAATGTGTTAAGGGCATCTGGAAGAGATGGATAAGGATGAGGGCATAAGGATGAGGATGGAGGGAAGGATGCATCTTTGGAAGCAGCTGGAGGAGATCTGATGACCAGAGACGTCCTAATATAACCAAGCAGCAGCTGTCTGTCCATACAGTAGCTGTATGACTGATCTAATGACGCAACAATGGTTGAAAAATCATATTCCAGAGGACACGATCACAGTTTCATTGTGTTTGAAGTCTCAACAGCTCTGGTAAACAGACGCTGTAGACAGGAGAGACGTGCAGAGGCTCCTACTGCTGCCTGCTGCTTGCTGGTAAGTCTGACCTGCTGCTTTATCCTCTTCAAAATAAAATTCTGGATCTGTAGGAAACTTAAATAAGCTAATGTTGTACTTATGAACTTTTGAACATTAACTGGCATTACAATTTGAAGGCTGAATCATTACAGTTTGTCTGGAATACTGGAAAAGGAACTTAAAAACCGCAATGAAACCATTGACTTCAATGTTAAATGAGCTGCAGACGTTTTCTGGCATGACACGTCTGGTTTCGGCTAACAGCGCCACAGTCTGGTCAGATGTGCTCAAAAGCAGCGATGTTTCCTAATAACTCATCTATGCAGCTGTGCCTGTTTGTTACATGGATCATCATGAAAAATGTTTTGGTCTATAAAACATGGCAAAAAAATGTCAAAAACATGTAATCAGCACTTTAAAGCATAAACATAAGACCTGAAAAAGGAGATTGGGATAGAAATGCTATTCAAGGTAATGAAACCCAAAAGGGACAAAGCCTAAATTGAAGGGGAGCCAAATGGGAAAACGACACAAACCTAATCTCCGAATTCTATGAACCAAAAAGGGAACAAGCAGCACCAATAAGCTAAAAACTGTAACCAAAACCCAACTATAACAAAAGGCCTAGCTATCTCAACTTCAAACTACCAGTGTAAGTCAAAAACAAAGACAACTCAAGACCTATACTAACAAAAACCACTAACCAACAGAAACATCTGGAAATCAAAACTAAAAAAGCCCAACACAACCAAACCAAGGTCACCAAAACACCACAAAAGAAACAAACTAAGGGCAACCCGTTCCCAGGCCAAACAGTTGCCAACAACTGAATACCTGTGAGCTCTCTTATAGCTGCAGGGAAGCAGCTCCAGGTGTGTCCAATGAGACGTTCGTGGTGAGGGAAGGAAGAGATGATGGTGGTGTGATGCCAGGCCAATCAAACAGGAGGGTTGAATTAGAAGGATGTACATGTGAAATAAAAGACAGATGAGGTTAATCAACAAGTGGCTGCAATAATGCGTTCATGTGCTTTATAATGTATGAAAACTGTTGTATTGTCAAGTTTAACATTGTTTAAATGTTTAATGTCATTTTCTTTCTAAAATGCACATGAAAAAAATGGTTAGCACTACGTTGAAGCTTCAGTGACAACACGACCACTGTTGGCTTTCTCTGTAGGCAGCCCTAATAATTTACAGTGATAGATGATCACTACAAACTTCACCTACATACCTGCTGGTCCCCAGTTACATGGAGTTTGTCATGATACAAGACAGCTCAGCGTCCATTCTGCTTACATCCAATCAGATCGCTGATGACATATGTGATTGTCGAAGGGGTGTCCCAATTTGTAGGGGTTGATTTTCAGCCCTAACCCCCATTGCTCCGTTTTAAGTGGCAAGGGGTAAAAGACAGAAATGAGATTGGGCTTACAGTTCGGGTTAAAGGGTTAGTCTCAGCCTTCTTGCAATTTTCCCTATTGACTATAATTTACAGCCAGGAAATGTAAGATACCCGGGGGTAAACATTCCCTCCAGGCTTTCAGAAGCTGGAATGCCCTCATCATCACCACTATTAAAATGACAGTTTTACCAAAAATCCATTCCCTCTTCACATGATACTCTTCAAACCATCCTTTACTTAGTTTGTTCAGTAGACTCATCCAACTCTAAGTTTCTTCAGAAGCCAAACCACCATAAGTTAAAAACTCAACAGAAACAGAGTATCGGTCAGAACTTTGAAGTTAATTTCAATGACTTTTTTATGACTTTTTAAAACACGTTTTGAAACACGTAATGACCTTAGAACGACTTCAAGCTGTAATCAGCAAAACATCTAACTTATTTAACAGTTGCAGTCTGCAATTAAATGCATAGAGCACAACCATACAACAAAATTCAGATAAGCTGGGGAGGAAAAAAATCTCCAAAGAATAATTTAAACCAAAGGCAAGGTTTATTGAAATATACCTTAGGCCACAACAACTCAACTAACAAGCTATGAACTTCTGTCAAGAACTACTTGGTGAAAACAACAATACTAATTAAAACTCATTACATGTGCCCAACAGCTTTTCAGTTTGATTTTTTATTTATTCAAGCTTCTTTATTGTTCACGTTTTTCATTTCATATTACATACATCAATAGTTTTCCCTGAACAAAAGGAGCAGAATGAAGAAAAATCTTGTATTTTTTGCCCTTATACTGTAGCAAAATTAAAAGAATAAGCACAGTTTTCCCAGTTAACCCCATCTCCTTACCAAGACTAACAAAACAACTACAAAAGAACAAAAATAAAACAAACAAAACAAAACAAAACATCAATAAAAAGTTTATCTTACATTACTATAGTCCCATTCGTCTTCTAGTTTTATATACTCTTGTCTTATTTTATCCTTATACATTTTTTTCAAAATATAAACATTAGTACAATGTTTCATGTCTTCATTCAACACATTTCATAGCTTAACTCCATAAACTGAAGGGCACTTCTGTTTCATTGTTGTCCGTGCAAACATGATTTGGAAATTAAATATATTTCTGCGACGAGCAGTTTGAGTTACAGTATTAAATAAGTTCTGAATATCTTCTGGCAGACTTTTTTGTCTTGCTTTCCACATGATAAGCACAATTTTAATGTCCACAAGATCCTTAAAGTTCAGTGGTCTAGTTGCAACAAATAGGTCATTGGTATGCACTCTTTAACCTTCCTTGTTAATAATTCTAATAGCCCTTTTTTGCAACAAATACAATGGCTTAGTTGTGCAGCTGTAAGTGTTTCCCCAGACTTCAGAACAATAACTAAAGTATGGGAGAATCATCGAACAGTACAGCATGCGCAACAAACTACAGTGCAATAAATCCTTTACTTTAAATAAAATGCCAATACTTTACAAATTTTTCTTTTAATGTAATCTATATGGGCTTTCCAATTCAATTTTTCATCTAAAACAACACCAAGAAACTTAACTACTTTTACTCTTTCAATAATAACTCCATCAATAATCAATTTCACATTGTCCTTTTGTCTCTTGTTACCAAAAATCATTGAGTTTGTTTTATCCCAATTAAAGGATAACCTATTGTCTGTGAACCAGTTTATTACTTTTATCATTACTTCACCTATTATTTCTGTTATTTCCAACATATTCCCTGAGTAATAAATGCTTGTATCATCAGCAAACAACAAAAAATGTAGCATATTAGATGATTCACAAATTTCATTAATAAACAAAAGGAAAAGCAAAGGCCCCAAAACAGACCCTTGTGGAACTCCGCATATGACCTCTCTACATTCGGAATTTATCCCGTTGATCTGTGCATACTGCTGACGATTTCAAATGTAACTTAGAATTCACCGATAAGCTGTACCCCTAATCCCATATTTATTAGTTTGCACCAGCTCTTTGAGCTTATATTGTTTCTTCTACTTATAGGTACCATGACAAGAAATTACACTTTTCTGGGGTTTTGGGGGTATAATATGATCTGCTGTGCACTGATGAGGCCATGTGAATGTCCAGAGTGAGAATCAAAGTTCCTGTTTATGGTCGGTCAGCTTTGTCTCTCTGTTCAGAAAGATTGAATCAGACAGCAGCTTATCATTCGACGTAGATTATCTTGTTTTTCTTTCATAATTCATATTCTCCAATTAGAGCACATCATCAACGGAACAGCGCCCCTGTTCCCCCTCCCGCTCTCATTCCCCCAGATAGATGAGGAGGGGGGTCAATATTAGAGGACATACAATGACCTACTGCTACACTCTTTATACAATTTTTTTCCTACCAGCTGAGATACCTTGTGTCAGCTGACTATCCTGCAGGAATTTTTGGACTGAAGTCTTCATTTTTGTGAGTTACCAGTCTGGATCCCTCTGCATGTTTGTGGGCCCTGACATCTGAGAACTTCAAGGAGATTTTCTCTTGCAGGTTCTTAACTGTGGTGACCAGACCCTTCATTCCCTAAATACAAGCACAGAAAGCTCCATTCTCTGCTTCCTGCCCTGCTCTGGCCTGCAAAAAAAGCCAGCCTAGGGGAACTGCAAAAGTTCTTCCCTGACTCATCTCAACTAACCTAACCACCCCCCCAAACGCAATGAGCCAATCACAGTGCACACAGCTAACCCAGTGCACTCAGACATTCTCTGCTTGAACGTCCAGTGAAATGCATTGAAGTTAGTCCATTTTTGTTTGTTTTTGTGTGTCTTTATGTGTTTTCTTTAGTTTAAAATGGTGAAACAGTGTGCATAGGGTACATGCAACTCCGACACTAGATATCCTGAGAGGCTGGGCGACGAGGTGTATTTTTTGCCCTTTCCCAAGCCACATCTCAAACGAAAAGAGTGTCTGCTTTGGATAAAGTTATGCAGCAGACCACAACATCAACTGAATGTGGATAAAATTAACAAGGATGTCTACATCTGTTCTAAGGTAAGGCAACATAAGAAATATGAAGTTATCTTTAACATCCCTAACGTTAGTTTAAGTTAGCTAACGTTAACCAAATGGGCCAGTTTTTGTACTTCGGTAATGGTACATAAGAGGTCGGCTATAGCTGTTGTGTAGTATAGGTGTGGTGTAACGTGGGTAACGACACGCCTCTGGCTTCCAAGCTGCAGCCAGACTCTACTCCGCTCCCGTGGCTGTTTAATCACTTTTTGGCAGACAATCACTTTTTGGCACAACAGTGGCAGCCGTGCAGTAGTTTGTGAGGGAGCGCACACTAGTCGCATTCCACTGACTTCACAGGCTTGATTTCGACAAGCAGTTTCAGACTCGTGAGCAATGCTTTTTTTAAAATGTTTTTTTATTTATCTTGTCATGGTCTCTCTGTCTGATCCCGCATCTGCTGTCTGTGTTGACAGCTGTCATCTCCCGCGACGTCACATACAGTAGCGCCTGTCACCGAATGTTGATTGTTTGTCCGAGTAAGTGGAGGGGGCGTGGCTTAGCCATAGGTCAATTAGACCACCAAGCTTCTGGAAAATATTCAAATATATTTGCTAACAATTGTATGAAAAGTATGCATAGGAAAATAGTGCTTGCTAGTTATACATACCTACCTACAGAGTAAACAGTGAACAGAAATAATACCATCATAATCATTGGCCAAACTTGGACTTTTCCTCTCTGCCACGGGGAGATTTTAAAACCAATCTGTGGCTACAGAATGGTGGTAAAAAAAACTTGTGGACCCAGTCAATTCAGGAACATTGTGGAAAAGGAAGTGGTGTGCCCAAAGCAGCTTGTCCAGCTGCCACATGGGAAAGCCTCTCTTTGTGGGGAGTGTGAAGCCTATGGCCTCCAACCTTGCCCCATTGAGCTCCGGACAGCTCTCCCTGCTCCTTCTGGAGAAGGCCTCCCAACTTCAAGTTGACATTAGGACCGTCCATCCTGATGGAGTTTTTCAACACATTCCTGTGAATTGAAATTAGCTCCTCTCTGACAGCCTGGTGGGAATCTCTTAAAATAACCAAGTCTCACTCTTACCATGTAAATGAATGTGATTCTGGAACAATCCTGACATCCTGCAGAAAACAAAACCAAGAAATGCTGAACTTTACACAATGGAGCAACAATATAAACACAATATAAAATTCTCCATAGTACAAACTGACACTTTGCCCGTGACATCATGCTCTTCTGTGAAATGCTGACTCTGCCATGACAGATGTCAAAACCATTCTTAACGTCCGCTTGTCAAAACACAAACAGTTGGTAGCCTAATTTTGATTTTATTTTGCTATCACCTTACTGAAAACCTAAAAAAAAGGTCATTGTGTGCTGTGGAGTCAGTAGACGAGGATGTAAACCAAACTCGGAGACCCAACCAGGGACAAAAAACTATGCAGACTTATGCATTAGTAACACGATCCACAAGTTAATCATCTCACTCCTCTGTAATGGTAATTTGTGGCTACAAATTATTTTGTTTTTTCTATCGATGGTCCCAGACAGGTTTGGTAAAATACTGTAAAAACACCAGTATTGATTTCAAGGTGAGGTGGTCCCAAATATCAAGTGGTGGTAACAATATCTTACAGACTGACCAATGCATCTACAGGTGAGAACCAAAGGATGTTGACCAACTCCTGAGGAGGCATCTGAGCTCCTGAGAGATGAGATTTTGAGGTGATGTGTTGCAGTTGAATAACTTCCAAAAGGTAAGCCAAATAACAACCACAAAAAGAATATTTTCTGTGTCCTCACACATCATTCATGACCAGGGCACATATAAATTATAGAGAACTGGTTGACAAACACTTCAACTGTCAGAACCTACATACTTCACACTGAAAATTCTTAGAGGAAAAAAAATGAAGGGGCCTGGTCAGTTGCTATGGTTCATACATGGAAACACATTAACAAACCTCAAAGACAAAGGACAATGTGCAACTAAACGAAAAAAAAGGGAATGGATCACCCTGTGTCCTATTATGTAAGAGGATGAAGGCGGCAATTTCAGACTAAATTCTTCCTGTATTTCTGCACAGCCTCCAGACAAAGTTCCAGAAGAGAAAAAAAAATACAATATAACAACAAAAAGAGTATGCATGCTGAGAGTGTTGAGTTCAGCCTTTTGAACTCATCTGCTTGCACATCAGAATCAGAATCAGGAGCTTTATTTGTCATTGAACCAGTGTCCTGGCACAATGAAATTACTTTCAGTACAATACGTCCAAGATCAGGCAAACAACAGACATACAAACATAAACATGAACATACAGGAACTTAGTTTGATAACAGGGGGAATGGGAGGATGAGTGGAAAAAAAGCATGCACACAATTGAAAACACACACACACATGCAGAAACGGCTCAGGACATCATAAAATTCTGTGTGTGCTGGCAGTAAGTGGAGGTAACAGTCAATCAGGTATTCATGTTGTCATTTTGCACTACATTTCCGCACATCAGTGCTGTGTTAAGGGCACACTTTGCACTGTAAAACTCAAAAAGCTACAAATTCTAGATCAAGTCATTAAATTTGAATAAATTGAAAACGTCCAAGTCCTTTATCTGAATACTCGATTAATGGTTGAATATGGACAATTTTTTATCAAAAGCTACATCTTTTAAAAAAATAATACCTCCACAAGTTGTTTGGAGGGTATCAAAGTACAACATTTCCTAAAAAAATCATATTTAGCCTGGATATGAATATAAAATACATTTTAACTGGTTTGACAATGCCATTATGTTTACATCTACAAGCCAATGCATGCCGCCATTGCGAGTTGCCAAATACTATCGCTGTGTGGCAACAGTATGTTGGGCACAGTTAGGCTGGCACAGAGGGAAACAGTGGAGTTGGCAAGTCAAGCAGCTGCTTCAGGGCCCCAGAGATATTGCTATCTGTCTCAGAAGAGGAGTGACCTGAAAAGAGCAAAAACTGGAGAAAATTTAGGTGGAAAATACACTAAATGGACCCACATAAACCTTTTTTAATGGCATTAAAATGCCATTAAAAAAGTTCCATATTCAACCTTTAATTGTCAGAAGAGTCGTTAGATTTCTCAATTACAAAATTAATTGATAGCTGCCGCCCTGCTCTTATATTTACTCCTATTTAGAAAATAAATAAAAACTGAAAGGGTCAAAGAAGTTCATGTCTCAAAACAGTTTTATCAGCTGTTCACATGAGGAATTGCCCCGTGTGCCTTTTCTTTCAAGATGCTGTTGCTCAGATATCAGCCCCCTGATATCTGTTACTAGAGGACTGAGCTCCATAGCGCTTAGCTTAACAGGATATTTTTTGGTATAGTGAATAGGAAACAGCCAGGGGGGAAGGATTTAATTAGAAGACTGGATAAAACAACATACTCAGTCAACAACAAATGCAGGAGCAGATGGGCAGCAAGATAAACAGTATCCAGCATATCAGGGAATGTATTATAATCATTTTATAATGTGTTCTGATGAAGAGCAGTGATGGAAATAAAGTTCAATGAACACCTAAAAAGAAATGAGGTGAGGACTTCATCCAATGAGTCTTCACTTGATTGCCTACTACCTCAGATAAGACAAGTGAATGCTTTCCATCAAGGGCAAGCTTGAGATATTTCATTACCCCACAAGTGATTTAACATTCTTTGTCCTCACCATGATTTCAACAAGTGTGTCTTGACATACTTACAGTACTGGCAATCTTTTTCTATGTATTTATTCATCAAATACAAGTAATCACATCAATTAAAAGTAAGGGTGTAACAACACATTGATCTAAACACTGATGCAATGATCAATCAGCCAATAGCATCCAAACCGAATATACTGACTAAACTGGGATACAGTAATCATTTGGATAATGTATGCAAGGATCAGCACTTCACAATCGGAGACCATGGTCCTCAACTGGAAAAGGGTGAAGTGTCCTCTCTGGGTTGGTGATAAGATCCTGCCACAAGTAAAGGAGTATAAATATCTTGGTCTTGTTCATGAGAGTGTGAAAAATGCAGTCTGATGCTGCCTACGCAGTGATGTGGACTCTGCGCCACTCTGTTGTGGTGAAAAAGGAGCTGAGCTAAAAGGAGGTGAGGTGAGCGAAAGAACAAAATTGTGAATAGAAGCGGCCAAAATTTGTTTCCTTCCCAGGGTGTCTGGGCTTACCCTTAAGGTGGTGACACAAAGGACAGACTGCCCAGGCTGGGTCGGGCTGATTAATCAGTCTCAGTCTCGTCGACACAGTGAGAAAAGCGCCCAAGAACACATCGAACCCACTTCAGACTTGGGTGCACTTTCAATGCCTGTGCAAAATATAATGTCGCCACAACAGCAGATGGCGCTGATCTGATGCCCCATAAAAAATGAAAACTGTAAATGTCTGTTCAAGTGTGAACAGCGCTGGCCTCTCCTCCACCAGCTGACACAGCTGCTTCTCCACAGTTTTTTCGTACATGATTAAGGCCCAACCTCATTTCCCATTTTTACCCCTACCCCTTACTCCTTCCCATTGGCCCTTGCCACTTAAAAGGAAGCTACAAGGGGTAGGGCTGAAAGTCAACCCCCTACAAACTGGGACACCCCTTCAACAATCACAAACGTCATCAGTGATCCCGCCGGCTTGTATTCAAGCATTTGCAAGCTGAGCTGTCTGCTCAAATCTCGAGAAATCAGCCGTCTACAGCTGTGGATTAACTTTAACAAGCAAGTTTGATTGTTGCATGACATTCCAGCTTGTGTTATATCCCACGAAGGACCTCCATGTAAATGAAGACCAGCAGTAATGTTGTTGAAGTTTTTATTAATCATCTATCACTGTGGATTATCAGGACTGCCTACAGAGCACCGCTGGTTTTCAGCCTGGTAGCATTTATGTTGCTGAAGCTTTAAAGTAAAACTAAACATTTTTTTATGTTTATTTTACAAAGAAACTGACAGTAAACATTTAAACAGTGTTAAATATAGACAATACAATGGTTTTCATACTTTTAAAACATTATCTATGGAGAAAATATTGACATTTGCAGATTTTTTTGGACTCGGTAGCAGCCATCTTGCCAGTGATTGTCATACGTCTTTGTTGTAAGTCTGCATCAGAAACCCTTCATTTGATGGGGTATACAGTATACCCCCACCACTTACCCCTACTCCTCTGTCCTAACAGGATTGAGACACCCCTACCCCTACATGTGAACGCGCAAAATGGAGGGGAAGGCCTATGGTGGAGAATTGAGATTGGGTCTGAAGATGATTGATCCATAACCCTGTGAATTAGTCCGCGCTTTTGCTCTTTTTCTGGTAAATTTACTATATTCACTTCAGTTCTTCGCGTTTGCTGATTCGTTCACAAGAGCTAGCGCTCCTCCAGTCTGATTGGTCAGCCATCACCAACTGAACAACTGGCCAACACCGAGTACACATATTCAATCAGCTAAAAAAGAACGCCGACGGGACTGTCAACGGCTTCAGATGACTCAGAACACACTAAACTGACTCACAACCCTGACTTCATGGGGGGGCTGCCTGTGACGCGCATGATCTGAACTTTGGTGTCTTGACGAGGGACATCAACCAATCAGAGCAACTAAATGTCATGACACTGGGCACGTTTACATGGAGACTTTTTTCCCTTTCGGATTGAAATCATTCTGATTGAGGATTTCAGAACAGCTGTTTACATGGGAACTAATACATTCTGATCTGGCGTGTACATGCGCCAATATTCATTCAGAATAATCCTGCCTGACATGCGCAGAATGATGTAAATCACGTTATTTATTAAAGACGGAGGTCTACAAACAGCTGATCGTCACAGTCGTTGTGGTTTCTGCAGGACGTTAATGAAGCAGCAGCTGATACTCATGAGCTCCTTCTGGAAACAACCAAGAGGAAAAGCTGTAGAGACAGAGTTTGAGTTAAAAACAAACTTTCTCGCTGTCCAGGGAATGACGTTGTTCACAGCCATCTGTCAAAGTGAGGAAACGTCACTTGTTTCACGTTGACGTCTCGTTGAAGCATGCGCTGTAAGAGCGCAACCTCACAACTTTCCGATTCAGCGTTTACATGACACCCCGTTCGGTTTGGGGAAAGGAATATTCCACCCCTGTGAAACCGAAAGAAAATTCATTCGGTTCTGCGCTTTTCATTCGGAAAGAGGCGTTTACATGGATCATTTTCATTCCGAAAGAGCTTTTAAACCGAAAGCAATCGGTCTATTTGGGTCCATGTAAACGCAGCTAGTGACACACATTTTATGACAGGATGGGAAACACTCAGAAGAACCAGGGGAATCTCCTCTCTCTCTCTGTAGGCAGAGGGGGATAAACTGTGATCTGCGTCCGGTCCCGGTTTCTGAACGGCGGTTTGATGACCTGCTGTGCCGATGGGATTTACTAGGCTTCTAATGCTGCCCTGCATCGGCACAGCAGATTGTTAAACTGAACTGGATCAGACAGCTGAAAGCGCCCCTCGTCAGCGCGCAGCTCCTGGAGCAAACGGTGAAACTCGTCACACTCAGAACACCTGAAACCATCTAGTGAACCAGACACGGAGCAGAAATGCCCAACGACGACATTCCCTAGCTTTGTTTATCACATAAAGCCGAGCCACTCTCTCCCCTGCATCTGTCATTGTGCAAACAGAACGGTGAAAGGAAAAAGAAAAAGGAGGGGCTCCTCCCAACGTGCGCCAAGCGTGCCTTGGCTGGACATCTTTCGACACGTCAGGGGCGTCAAGATGCTGGGAATCAAGCATCTGACTTTTGTGACGCAGCATCCAACTTTTGACGTCAGGTGCAGTTTTGACTCCCAAATTGCGTTTGGTGTGTACGCAGGGTCACCCCGTAAAGTCCAGTCTCTATTCTATTCCAATGGGCCTCCAAAGCTTTCTGACCTTGGGACAGTTACAAGCATGCACGAGTGACTTATGCAAAAAACACAAAAATGGTCTATTGAGAGCTGCACACATGTAAACAGCATTGGTGTGTTCTTCCCTCTGCTGCTAAGCCCAATAGTTAAAGGTAGAGTCTGAAATCCCCCCCCCCCCCCCCCCCTGAAAATAAACGCTAGACTTGTGCAAGTGAAATCCATCTCAAACCGTGTCTTTGGGCCTCTACTCGCGTGCCGTGGTGAGTTTGAATGCAACTCTCTCTCCCCTGTCTGTAATTCGCTCTTTGGCTTTGTTTAGCTTTGTATAGATTTCTATCTATATCGCCAGCCAATGGCAGAGCTAAGAGCATGACGCTGTGTGGGAATAAGCTCATGATTGGAGCAGACACCAGTCCCTCAAACTCTTGAAAAAAAAAAAAAAAAAAAGATCTAAAAATGGCGGATGCACCAAAGAAAAGGTAAGAGCTTTGGATAGTGCACGTTGGAAAACCAGGGTTAATATTGGTTTGGCTTTTATCCGCTTCTGAGCTCTGAAGGAGGCTTGAAGCTGAATAGGCTGAAGAACGAGGCGGCCGTTAGCCTGAGAGGGAGGGGTGCTCAGTTTCAATACTGTTGTCTGCAAACAGAAATGGTGGGGGGACTTCAGACTCTACCTTGCTGACGGTTAATCAGCTTTGATGATCATGTGTAATGTGGATAGTTATGGCTCTAAGAGTGCATGAGTACACACATTGTGTTTCAAACAAATAAGAACACATCAGACACCAAAGGTATTTGTTCAAAGGTAAATGATGAAGAGTTATTGCTAGTTAGATCCACAAACTTCTTGGGGATCTTCATCTACAAATCGCTCAGTTTAAACATCATATTGAACATTTAATATCAACACTATCTAAATATGTCAGTCTGTTCTTCAAAATAGGATACTATCTACCTCTGGGGTGTCCAAAGTTGGTCCTTGAGGGCCGCTGTCCTGCTGGTTTTCCATGCCTCCCTGCACCTGCACAGCTGAATCAAATTAAATGGATCTAACAGCCTATGAAGCTCTGCACAGTGACTCATTAATTTGAGTCAGGTGTGTGTTGGAGTAGGGCAGCATGGAAAACCTGCAGGATTGTGGCCCTCGAGGACCGGAGCTGGACACCCCTGATACCCTTATCTGCTCACCTTGTACAAACCCTCTTTAAGCCTCATATTAACTACTGCAATGTCATTTAATGTAACACCTTCCCCAGTCATTCAAGGAAATTGGAAAGTTTGCAAAAGAAAATAATACGAGCTGTGTCATGGTTTGGTTTTAATGCCCCGCATATCCACTCTTCCATCGCCTTAGACTTCTTCAACTCACTGAGTTGAATATATATCAGAATGCATGCATGATTACCAAACTGTCAACAAGAATAACTCCAGGTTGTCCGAGCTCATTCCAGTCTGCGATCCTCGGCATACTTATGAGATGTTTATTCCTGGTATCATAAGTGGTAAAAAAAAAAGAAGGTTAAAAAGCACCAACCTGAGTATCACTTGCAGGGGCCCACAGATCTGGATTGAGCTTGATGATGAGTTCAAAGTGTTGAAATCTATCTCCACTTGTAAAAACATGCTAAAGTTTAAACTTAAATTCAAATGTACAATGAAACATTCAGCTCCTGAATGTATCTGCTATGGGAAAGCGTTGTGTTTTGTGCTTTGTACTGTATGTTTGGGATGTGGATGCTGTATGCGTATGTAGCTAATGTGCCATATTTCATTTTCTTACTTTTGTTTCTTCCTCTTTTTTTCTCCTTCCTTTTCTCTTTCTTCCTCGCATTGATACTTTTCACTGTCCACAGGCTCCTTCTATAAGCTTTTAATAGCATCTAAGGAGTCCTGATTCACACATGACTCTTAGCTTTATGTAAAGATGTACTGAATTTGTGTGTGTGAAGAAAGTGAAATTGAAAAATCGAAAATGAGTGTGTCATACTTCAATATGTTCATCTCATTGGGCACACAATGTCTGTTATGTTATTGCAGTGTTTTTTTTTAAACACAAGTGGTGCTTTGCATCAAAAAACATGACATTCCATGCACATTTACGTGCCCATCTGTACGCAGAATGGGTACAGATGCTCATGTAAATGCAGAGTTGTCAGAGAAAACAAAAGCTACTTTTGCGTTTGTCAAGCGGAGCGTTATCGTGTAAATGTGGCCTTGCACTGTGTGGATTTTTGGAAGTCAGGACATCTTTTGCATGCACGATATTCACTCTTAAGTAAGCCCAAACATTTGTATACCACAGTCTTTTAGACAAGTATTTTATTATTTGAGACCCTCTCCCACCGGTCAGATCTCTGCCTGCCTCTGACATACATTTTCTGGTTACTGTCACTTCTAGTTGTAAACATCTTTTCTGACTGAGCACTTCCTTATAAATAATCCAAGCAGCAGCTGCAAATTGTAAGCACATACAGTATCTTAAGTTTGTAGTCACTCAGGTTTACACATTTATTTCAATTATGCATTGTTAAAAGCAAGCTTTATGAACTTGTATGAATATTTCAGCACTTTTTTCCATCAATGATCACTAGAGATTTTGAAGTTAAGTGTTTCGGACTCATGAAGGATTATCACAGACTCCGGAATTACAGATGCGGGCATGAAAAAGTTCTGCGTTTTTCTGCCAGAAGTGGTGCAGTAACAGTGCACTATTTCTGCACTATCACTGGCTGAACGATTTGTCCCGCAAATACGTCATCACGCACGGTGTCCAAACTTGGCATGTGGAAACGTCCTTGTTTCGGACATCCATTTATGCTCTGAAATCGTTTCCCCTGGGCACACAGGTGTTTCTCTGTGCGACTGAATTAGCAGAAAAGTCGCTGGTAAGTGGCTGGCAGTCAGCAGAAAGGGAAACTTTTTCGTGCCATCTGTAAATGATCAGAGTGATGTTGGTGGCCTAAAAATGACCATATGATGGTCTGTGTTGAGTCAAAGTAAGGATAACACAGCTCCAGATAAGGAAAAATAAAGGCCGTGAGATGCACATTAATTCTCAGTCGGCTGAGCAAACAGAGCACATGGGAGGGCAAAAAGACAGACAAACATCGGGTTAAACTTAAAAATATTGAATAAACTTACTTTGAAATAACATAAAAATAGGGCTTTAAAAAAAAAAAAAAAGGTAATAAGCAGATTTATTTATGGGCGTAAACATGCATGGATGACGATAGAAAGACCAAAAATCTCTTTAGCAAATAAGAAGACAGGAAAGCTTATGATACAAACAAAAAAAAATTAAATAAATGCGAAGATGAAAACAAAATGGAACTTGCTTTAACTCTTGCTCACCGATGAAGTCTAATCTTTGTTTTTTTGTTTTTGATAAATTTTATTTGATAAATAAAATTCAAATCAAAACTTTAAAAATCTTGAAAAAGGTTTTGGATGAAGTTTGATAATGATCTAATCCAAAACCTTTTGTCAATAATGACTTAAATATAAGGCTGGCCGATATTGCCTTTTAGTAATATCTCAGTAATTTTATGGCATGTCACGATACACGATACATATCTGGATATTTTACCTTAGCCTTGAATTAATGCTTTGATACAAGTAATCACATCAGTAAGATGATTCTGGTTCTACATTAAAGGGACTAGAGGCAAGATTAAGCAATGAGACTCGCGACTGCCACGACTGGCGCTGCGGGTAACTGCAGCCACGAGCCAAGCCATCACGGGAGCACAAACTGAAGCTATAACGTTTACTACGCCGATAAAGGCTTTTTCTTCGTAGTTACACTTTTATTGTCTTTCAGTTGATCTGGATCATTTGCTGATGGCAGAAAAATCCATAACTATCCATTACCTGATTTGAATTTACAGCGACCGTCTCCTTCCTGCATCAAAACTGTCGGGGACGCGGATGTAGCGTCATTTGACATCCGCAGGACAGCGCGGGAAATTCAGCCACCGAATCGCAGCGCTTCATGCAGCTCACAGCCTGTTCAAGACAATAGAGAGAGACGTGGGTGGGCTCGTTCTTTTTGGTTTTTAACGCTTCATCAACCATTAGCATTATAACACTGGACATGCATGTTTATTCTTTCACAGCTCCTGCCTCTAGTCCCTTTTAACATTACTGTTCATACTGCATTAATATTTGCTGATTTTAAACATTTATGCCAAAAGGGTGAAATCACAACTAAACAAATTGATCAAAACTGAATTTAACAGTTAAAGTGCTGATGACACGTTTTTGGCATTTTTTGCCATGTTTTATCAACCAAAGCATTCTTCATGATGATCTATGTAACAGACACAAGCACAGCTGCATAGATGAGTAATGAGAAAACATGGCTGCTTTTCAGCACATCTGACCAGACTGTGGCGCTGTGAGCCGAAACCGGATATGACGTCTGCAAGAGCCTTTTCTTCGCTGCTTATTGAACATTGAAGTGGCTTCATTGCGGCTTTTAAGTTCCTTTCCAGTTTTACAAACAGTAACGACTCAGCCTTCAAACTATATCGACAGTTAATGGTTAAAAGCTCGTAAGTGCAGCGTTAGTTTATTTAGGTTTCCTACAGATTTAGAATTTTATTTTGAAGAAGCAGGATGGAGTCGGGACTCACCAGGAAACAGTAGCCAGCAGCAGGACCTCTCTGCTTGTCCCTCCTGTCATCGTCTGTTTACTGGAGCCGGAGGAACCAACGTGTTTAGACTTCTAACACAATGAAACTGTGAAATGTCCTCTGGATTATTGTTTTCCAACCATCGTTGCTTCATCACATCGGTCATACAGCTGCTGCTCGGTTATATGAGGACGTCTCCGGTCATCAGATCTCCTCCAGCTGCTTCCAAAGATCCATCTAGTGATGTTATGCTCGAGCAGGCTGCTCGACTTCGTATCGACCTTTCAAAGCGGAAGTGTCGTGGGAAATGTATCGAGCCTCGCTTCATTCCGTTAAGGACCGCCCTACTTTCCAAATGAAGCTTCATGACGTCACGCGCGTATCACCGACCTTACGCGCCAGTTTGAATTCAGGGTGGAGTCATCAATTTACTAGTGCTTATAAACGGACACAATTCCACCAAACTTTGTGGGTTTATGAGAGGAGGAGACAGTTGTTGCGTATAGTTGCCATTTATTCATATAAATTACATACAGGGAGAGTGAGATTCAGGTGAGATTAGGCTAACATTCCATCTACGACTGCTGAAATGATCTTGTTCTTAAATAAAAATGCATGACTCCCACAAGAATTTCAAAAGTATTTTTTTTTAAGGGGGGGGGGGTTCTTTATATAAATTCATCATGGCAATACTTTCCATGATGTCTTCATCAAATCTTTCTAAAACAACACCATCTGTTGTATGAAATATTTTCAGCTGGAGCTCAAGCTATGACACAGCTATGAAAATCTTTCATAATGCAGCCAGATTTGAAAATGAACATAAAACATGTTACAAATAATTGTTACTGTTTCATGACACATTGCCCCTCATCAATCCATGCAGCTGGCTGCTGCTATGTTAAAAGTTGACCAGCAGATGTCACTATATTGTATTGTGTTGAATGCTTCATAACACAGAACCATTTGAAGACAATTGCTTCATATTGATTCAGTGGTTCGGAAAGCTTCAGTTTCTCCATCACTAGATCCATCCTTCCCTCCATCTTCATCCTTATAAATGGGAACTACTTAAAACTCGACTGGAACTATGTAAGTTGTTATCTTCTCATTTTTAAAAGACAAATTACTTACCGCGGCTAGCTCACGGGTAGCCGTTAGCCGCAAGCTAACGCAGTGAACGAGTGTCTCTGTGTCACGCCTGGGTCTATGTCAAACTACTGCAGCTCCTTATCAGATGTGGGTCTGCTTGTGTTGTTCCGGGTCGTTCCTTACAGTTCCGGTTCCCTCGGTGTGGTCTTACAGGCTTTTATCTGAACCAGTGGAGCTGAGGCTGGAGACAGACTGTAGGCAGCTGGCTACAGTTCTACTCCGGTTCTAGCTTGTAAAATGTGATTTCCCCAAATTCCTCATCATTATCACACATTTCTAAACTGGCTGATGATGATCCAGCACAAACCAGTTCCAATCCAGCTATTCTGGAGCATCTTTCATGTTTTTCACGGTTTAGATTATTTATGTAACTCAGTGGGCGGGCCGTCGCTGACGACACAATGTCGCTTATGCGACATATAGTCCAGTGCGACTTGTATATTAAAATATATACAATTTAACATATTTCCATGTGTTAATTCATACTGACTGACATGAGCCACGGAGTAAATGTTACCATCTAATATCACATGTTGGTTCTGTAGGCTTGTGACAACTAGATTCTGCTCCAAGGGTAAAGATAACAAAACAGCCTACAAACATTGGCAGTTGCTAGGCAACTGAGGGCAAAAAGCCTGTTTGTACTGCAGTCAACGGTCAAACGAACTCATATTATTCATAAAAATGTAGAGTAACCTGACGAAACAAACAGGGATCGTCGTGTTTTAAATTATGTTGTATAAATCTGTATTTTGATGATAAATATAAAATACTGACGCACGGCTGCTGTTTTGTATCTATTACCATTACACTAACTTGGCAAAGGAGTCATCCTTTTAGAAACGACACTTTTCTGGTTAAAACATGGATATTATTCATGTTGGACCTCATTTGAAATTTGCCTGAAAAACCTGAATTAGAAAGCGGCTGAAACTTTCGTGTAGACTCTTTGTTAAAAGCAGGCTCAGCTCCGGTGTCGTCTTCACCTCCTCCATACAGGAGCAACTTTCACTACTCTGGATTAAACCAGGCAAAGACGACATCATCACTACGTTTGGAAAGAAGCTGATTCCAACTGTTAGGGACTCACCTGCGTTGCTGTCGGTGAGTCTCGCTGTTTGTGGAACGTTCTGCTTTGTTGTGTGTGAAATCCTGGTAGACAGTAGACAGACAAGTTACTGCTAACAAGCTAACGGTAGAAACTGAAACGCCATCTGATTTACGTGGTTTTTATGTGGTTTTGACCCATTTTTTGACTGGTGCGACTTGTACTCTGGAGCGACTTATAGTCTAGAAAATACGGTGACTATTTGCCTTCATTGTATCCGTCCGGTATCCTCTTGTCTGTTTGTATGCAAGAGCACAGCAGTTTCCAATGAAAGTTAATTGGGGATCTTGGCGAGATATTGCGCAATATTCATTATACACTGCCTGGCCAAAAAAAAAAGTCGCTACCTGGATTTAACTAAGCAAATAGGTAGGAGCTTCCTATTGGATAATTACTGCATGGGCAATTATCTTTCAGTTGGCAACAAGTTATTTAACCCCAACTGGTGCAATGACTTGCTTCTCATTTCCTAAACAACCATGTGGAAAGACACATCCGTGGTCTTGGAAAAGATGTTAGTCTGTCTGAGAAGGGTGAAATCATTGGCATCAAGAGGTAAAAACATGTAAGGAGATGCAGAAACTACTAAAACTGGGTTCAGAACAGTCCAACGCATTATGAAAAACTGGAAGGATAGTGGACCATCGTCTTCCAGGAAGAAATGTGGCCGGAAAGGCAGATGAAGTGATGCAGCATCATGCCTAGTGCTACTGTATGAGCCTGTGGGGGCAGTGTGATGATCTGGGGTTGCTGCAGTTGCTCAGGTCCAGGTTCAGCAACAGTATGAGCTCAGATAATGAGGTCAGCTGATACCTGAATATACTGAATGACCAGGTTATTCCATCAATGGATGTTTCTTTCCTGATGGCACGGCCATATTCCAAGATGACCGTGCCAGAATTTATCGGGCTCAGATTGTGAAAGATGGTTCAGGGATCATCAGACATCATTTTCACACATGGATTGGCCCCCACAGAGTCCAGACCTGAACCCCATTGAGAATCTTTGGGATGTGCTGTGGTCAGACTCTACAATCATCATCAAGATCTTGGTGAAAAATTGATGCAACAGGATGCAAATAAATCTGGTGACATTGCAGAAGCTTCTGGAAACACAGCGAATGCTGCCGCAATCAAAGCTAAAGGCGGTCCAACGAAATGTTAAATGTTTGACCTTTTTTTTTTGTTGGCGACTTTTTTTTTGGCCTGGCGGTGTATTTTTGATTTAAATAAAGTTAATGAATTGATTTTACTTAATGACTGCATTATTTTATCTAATGACAATTGGTGCTTAATGTGTATAGATGCAGTTATAGATACACCTCCAAACTTATCTGAGAACTTTTATGGCATAAGTGGGTATATTTCGATTCCTTTCAATATTAACATTAGTTTGTGAAGTGTGTGTGTGTGTTTTTTTTCACGACTCAGCGGTGCAAATGCAACAGCGCTCAGCAATTTGACCTACATATCGCAGCAATACGAAACAATAGCCGACACACTTAGACCGTATCTCAGTGTTCATTATTATGATAAACGCAGCAAAAGCTTTGGCCTATCAGGAACATTTTCTTCTTTATCTTAATAAAGATAACAACCAGGAGCAGTTGAACTATCAATCTAATAACAAGCAGCTTACACCGTACATATCTCTGTAATAAGCTTTTTTTTTAAAAAAAAAAAAAAAAAAAAAGGAGCCCAGGCCGAGGTGATGATATGGTCACTGGCCTGAAGCCCGGCCCATGGGCTTGGGGCTCCAGTGCAGGGCTCTATTGGAAGGTTTGGAGTGAAAACTGTTTCATTCCATATTACTAAAATTCAATATTTCTTCATTTGAAGAAGCAAAATGCCTAATTAGGGTCTCTACCGTTTGCAGTTCAGCACCGGACAGCGCTGAGTCAGTGTCTCTTGTTAAAGGAGTGATGACATAGCAGTTAAAAACTAGTTTATGTTGTTGGCATTACTTTATATGTAAATACTCCAAAGAAAAAAACGGCATTTTTTACAGCGGAGTATTGTTTTGAAACGCCAGACCTCACTTCCTCAGTAATACAGTTGGGTCCGGTGATGATTTGGAGCTTTACCCGGAGACCACGTTGACTTCATTTTGATTGGCTACACCTTATTTGGCTATGACCTTATTTGGAGAATCTAGGTCAAGCTGCGATCGGAGTTTGCTAAAGGCTAACTGCTAGCAACATGGGCACTTCAGACGGTGTGAGCTACGTTTATCAGACAAGACAGCATTTAGAAAATAAATAAACTTACAGGTAATGACAAGGTTGTGGTCGCCTCCCTCAGTGTTGCTGCAGAAGTTTTCTTTTAAATCCATTTGTTTGAAAACCCAGACCTGACTGCACAGAAGTTACTACTAGCTCCTTACACGAAGCTGAATCAGACAGGGAGGGGAGGGGGGGGCGGACGGTGCATAAACCGTTAGGAGAGAGAGAGGGGGAGGGGGGGGGGGGGCGCTGTTTACTTGATAGTGTGCTCTTATTGGAGCAATTAAATTACGTAGAATGATAGAACTACGTAGAATGATAGCCTGCTGTCTGATTCAACTGTTTCTGAGCAGAGAGACAAAGCTGACAGACCATAAACAGGAACTTTGATTCTCACTCTGGACATTCACATGGCCTCATCAGTGCACAACAGATCATATTATACACCCAAAACCCCAGAAAAGTGAAATTTGATGTCATGGCACCTTTAACACGTTTCCTTACATGTAAAGCCTTGTCGGAATAGTGGGACGTTTGTGTGTCAGAATATTCCTGAATGACAGTATGTAACCGTTTTCTTTGTGGCTTGTAGTCACCGAAAACAGAGCCAGATATTTTTAAAAGAGGCGAGGCAAAACACGTATGACGCGTATAATGACAATTTCCTTTGACCAATCAGAGGTTCGTCACGTTTTGCGCAGGTTCAGCACGGTTAGAGCTAGCTCTGAAACGGGTGCCGAAAATCGTAACGGCTCGTAGCCGGTTTTCCCAGAGGAAACACAGATAAAGCGCGCCGTGCCATGTGGAAGGGTTACGAAAATGGGCAGTGGAAAAGGTCCAATATAAGACAGTGACAGTCCATTTTTTGAAAACTTAGATGAATATGTTGTGATTCTGTGCATGGCCATGCCCTTAATGTTGTATAAGTCTGTTTTACAAGTATAACTTGTTCTACTACATACAGTATAGCATGTGTGCAAGCATGAAGGGAGAGATTCATGCCCACATGGAGCTTAGCGCAAACAATAAATGACCTGCAAACGTTCCGAAGTTTCTTCATCTTGGCATGGTCCATGTTGTAATGTGTTTGAACTCCTTGCACATGTAAAAAGTGACTAACCACAGTTGCTTGATTTTTATTCCGCCATGTGAAATGAAAGTGTTTTGCTGAGAAATTCTTCCAACAACATCCACACATGAAGCTTAAAGGGACAATTATATTGATGATGCAGACACATTACCATAAAACAGCTGAAAAAAAAAAATAAAAAATCAAGTCAGTATTTTGGCTCAGATAAGTCAAACAGCTGATCCTAGAATAAATAATGTAGAAGGATCCAAATTGTGCCATTTAATTTTAGAAAAAAAGGAGTTAAAATTATCTGAAGCAGATGTTCAGGACTGATCAACAGTGTGTGGTGCAACAGACGTATTTTAACAAAATCAGAAACAGGTCATATTTTCCCCACTGATCATTTTCCTTTAGCAACTAAAATAACTACAGCGAAGTCATTATTCTCATGACTGTCTAAATCAGTTTTTTCTAGTTTCACTCGGCCTTTTCCTCAATATTTATGTGCAGAGACAAAGTTGTAGAGATTTCAGCGTTATAATGTTCAGAGAAATTTTCCTCAAGATGGGGAGTGATGTAACGTTCCAGTTTAAATCAGGAAGTAAAGCTTGGAAGGGAATCTAACATTTGAAAATTCTTACAAAGGTCAAGTCTTTCTCATTTAATGAAATATTGCGTCCATAGTTTCAGTTCAAACCTTCACTTGATCGCTCACATTCTCCCACTACGCAGTTATCAGCGTTAATGAAAATGTTACTGTGCCCTTTAGCTTCAGTCCTTGTACCATCCTCCTGTTTGAGTGGTCTCAGTCTGGATTAAACAACAGCAGAATTAACACAGATTTCAAGAAACTACTGAAATTTACCTTCACTTGTATGATAAATCTGTTTTCACCATTCAGATACTGTTAGATTGATTTATTCCATTTCCTTCTTTATAGGATTTAATTTATTAAGCAGTAATTAAGTTATAATTATCCCTGCAGCAGTTTGAGCACGAAGAAATGAAAAACACATCATACACAAGGATCAGGCAAAACATGAAAACCACAAATAAATAAAATGAAAATATGCTTCTACACTGCACCCACAATGCATCTCCTGCACCTCCCCCTGCTTCCAAGAGAGCAGGAACAGCATGACAAAGAGCCCAAGGTGTTAAAGCCACAAAAATCCCCAAATCCCAGTCGTGGATGTTCCAACCCACATGGCCCAAACGTTCCGGTGCCAAACATCCCACTGGATCTACATGACTGGTTTTAGTGTTGTCGCTCATAAACAGATGCTGCCTTTAATAACTCAACCTTTCTAAATATCTTTTGCACAACTGTAATAATAAAAACAACATACACCTCTGATTGCAGCCCTTCAGGCATCAACTTTTATGAATCATGTTATATGCCTCGAGATCTCTGACTCTTTCCTACTTAAATATAAAAATAACACAGCTTACCACCCAATGATTACGGCCCAGTCTCATTCCCGCCCAACTCCCCCTTAGCCCTGTCCTTCCGTTTTGCGCATCCATGAGACGAAGGTGTAGGTCTTTTGGGGTGTGGGGAAGAGGCGGATACCCCTTTCAGCGGAGCTTTTACAGATCTGGACTTACAGATCTGGGCATGAAAAAGTTCCCCTTTCAGCCGACTGCCAGCCACTTACCAGCGACTTGTCTGCTAATTCAATCGCACAGAGAAACGCCTGTGTTCCCAAGAGAAACAATTTCAGAGCATAAATGAATGCCCAGAACAAGGATGTTTCCACACGCCAAGTTTTGTACGTGATGGCATATTTGCGGGACAAATCGTTCAGCCAGTAATAGTGCAGTAATGGTGCACTATTACTGCACCACTTCTGGCAGAAAAAGGAAGAACGTTTTCATGCCCAGATCTGTAGGCCCGGTCTCATGTGTCTTTTTTTTACCTCTTGCCCCTTAAAAACGGAGCAAAAAGGGGTATGGCTGAAAGTCAATGCCAACAAATTGGGACCCCCTTCAACATTCTCATACGTCATCAGTGATCCTGCCGGCTTGTATGTAAGCAGATAGACGCTGAGCTGTTGCTGGAAATCTAGAGAAATCAGCCGTCTACAGCTATGGATTAACGTTACCAGGCTAATGTTAATGTGAAGTTCGATCTGTACATGACATTCCCGCTTGTAACTGAAGATCAGCAGCAATGTTGCAGAAGTTTTTATTGATTTTATAAAGAAAATGATGTTAAATATTGAAACAGTGTTAAACTAGACAATACAATGGTTGTCATACATTATGAAACACATGAACACACAAAACGGAGGGGAAGGGCTGTGGCGGGGAATTTAGATTGGGCCACACAGTAAAGGTAAAGGGTTAGGAAACGTTTTGAACTTTCACACAAGAAAGCAAACACGTCTCTGAAAGACTTGCACAAATGAAAGTTACCTTTTTGCAAATAACAATTAGAAAAATGTTTAACTTTTGTTAAAAACTTTACAACTTTACAATAAGTTAAACATTTACCCAAGATGGCAAAATGCAGTGTTTCACCGCTCTATGCATGTTTTGAAAATAAAAGTAAAAATGTTGTAATTTGCATAAAGTTTTTAAAGGCAGGGTAGGAGATCCTGGAATAAAGGTTCGAGCAAGCTACACTAAAAAAATATATATTTATATATGTCCACACAAAACCATGAGTCCAGAGCACAGTAACGTGCGTGCTGATGGTTTACGAGCAGGTTGGCAAAGACAACCAATAACAGCTGAAAGGATAGCTTGTTAACCTGCTAGTAAACAGCTGAAGAACGTTTGTAAGTGATAATTCGCTCACCTCCAACTTCTTCTGTGGTGTAAAACCTCCATATTGCAAACGTCAACACCTCCATGACTACCGTTTATTTTTTCTTTTCAGTTTTAAAGGCAGGGTGGATGATGTTTTCCAGGAGCATTTCCTACCATATGAGAGACACACGACTATTGAGTTTGATGGACATGTTCAGTCATTAAGTACAGACTGTTCAAGACTACTGGATGGGGGTTTTTTTCAGTCCTGTCTGTTCCACAGGTGACTAAATTTTAATTATATGGCTTTTATCATTTCCTTATTTGGCTGCAATCGGGGTGTGAAGGAGATTTTAAGCAAGATAGTATAAAATGCTCCTGGAAAACATCATCCACCCTGCCTTTAATTGATTAGACTTGGGGAACATTATGCTACTGCACAACGATATACATAATTTTCATTTCTGCTTATCAGGCTGTAGGTTAAAGCTCTTTTTTCTGTTGTATCGTGAGTCTGTGTAACACGTGTGTCTTGTAAACAGGGAGCCCTGAGCAGAATTGCTTCCTAATATGTTTCAGGACAGAAAACAAAGACAAGTTTTTAAAATCAAGAGGTGTCTCATTTCATAGCTCTTTGCCTGTACGTTGTCTTTAAAGGCTGTGGGGAGTAGCGTTTCTATTGTTGTCTCATTACACAGTTGCCTGCAATACAAACCTGCAAAAATATTTACAACAGATATGTCTGAGTTTATGTGTGCGCGCATAAAGTGTTCACGATTAATCATTGTACGGCAGTTCTAGTGGGTTGCAACCCTACCTCAAGACTAATCATGCATGATTAGCTGATAGGTTGTGTGATTGACCTCAGTGTGCATTCATTTCTAAGTTTAACTGCCAAAGTACTCATTTGAAATGTCACTCCATCCTTTACTTGCATCATTTTGGGTCATTTTCAGCTCCCATTACAACTCCACATTGAAGTCTTGCCGTTTTTACAGCAGTAAGGTCTGCATTATGGGTTTTAAACACATTTAAAGGCTGAGCTGGAGCAGTTTATTTTAATATATTGAATTCAAATCTCAGAAGAAGAAAATAAAATGGGAGGAAAAGGGACCATTCCATTCTTTTCCAACACCTGTGGTGAAAGCACTTTTCAAATCTTTAGGCAGATGCAAGTCTCAGGCTTTGATTATTTACTCTGTAGAGGACACAGTGACCCTTGCTGGGATTTTATGAGATATGCTTATATTTTATGGTTCATAACTGTTAGCAATATAATTACAGTAAATGAAGGTCATGCTAATATAAAACCTAAAAGAGAAAATTTTATTTGTGTGCAAGGTCAAGTCATTCCCACCTGAGAAAATGCTGAATTTGTCCCTTGGTGAAAATGAAGACACCACTTGTTTAAATTCAGATGAACCTGCATTAAGAATTTCCTTTCAACTGCGACTTATCACCTACTTCATGCTGCTCCAGTATCGGATCATCGCAGGCAGTTTGATGGCTGTCCCTGCGAGCTCTATCGAGCGGACACAGGGAAGTACGTAACCCCAGGGGCAGCACTTCACATTCACAGATCGATGTGTGCTACTTCCGATTCTTGTGGTTTCATAATTTGCCAAGCAGGTGATCAAGAGAAGTGATCCGAAACATCCCAGCCCTCCATCTGGCCGGGTGGAATTCAGTATTGATTCTTTGGACAGCACTCTGGTACGGAGCTGTGCACACTCGCAGAGTCCTTACATTACCCACTTGTACTCTTTACAGTTACATCAGTCTTTTAAATGGACCTCATCAAGATTCTACGAGTATGTATTGATGGCATATAAAAGGAAACATCTGCACCATTATGAAATGCCCTTTTGGATTAACTCAATTTGTTAAAATAATGCTTCTGTTCATACAGTTTTAATCATTTTCTCTTCCTTTTTCAATTGCACGTTTTCAATGGTCTGTTTTTTCCGTTTGTTTTAAACGCTTCAGAAACACAAAGAACTGACAACAGTGTGTTTGCACACTGAAGCACACAGGGTCCAACAATGGTGGTTTGGCTGCTGTGTTGTGCCCAACAGATTTGCTCTTCCAAGAGAAGGTTTTGTTCATATAGAGGAAATGAGGCTTTGTTGATACAGGGCTCCACTTGACATTTAAGTACTTTTCTTTTTTGTAATGCTCATTGCTGGACTACATACTGATGCTGGACCTAACGGGGGAAGAAAAACATAAGAAGGAAACTGAGACCAACAGTTTGAGAACATAAAACAGAGAATCATCAAGAGCACCTACAGGAAGACAAACTGAGAAAAAAAACAGAACAATTAACAACTACGTGTACAACACCAGCAAAAAGTATATGAAAAACAAAAATAACTAGAGCTTAAACCTTCGGGATAACAGAGTAAGTGCCCTAGCATGCATGCTGATGAATGTGGAATGAGTTGTGTTCAGTGATGAGTGCAATCATTGAAATGCAACCACCTATCAAAGACCCAGGAGACCCCCAGCCACAACCTGTGCAGTGTATCGCAGGGATGATCATTCACCCATCCAAAAGGCAGCGAGGAGGGCACCAGCCAGATACCCATGGGGCCAGGGACTTACCAGCCCTGCCAGGCACGGACCATCCAAACTTTTGCCAAACACAAGGCCCCATAAGCTGGAAATCACCAACACTCCCTGCACAGGCCCTGCCTCACACCTGGAAGGACTGGGTCATCCAGACAATCGCCCACTGTGGATTAGCACCTGGGGTCAGACATTTTTTTTGTCAACATATTAAATTGACTAAATATTTGCAGTACCAAACCATCTTCTTGCCGCTTATCTGATGTCGGGTCACAGGGCAGCTACTTAACCAGGGACGCCAAGACTTCCCTCCCCCCAGCCCCACATGCCAGCTCATACGGGGGGATTCCAAGACCAGTTGAGAGACATTGTCCCTCCAGCAGGAACTGGGTCTTCCCTGGGGTCCAGTCTAGGGATGGGTACCGTTCACATTTGAATCGATACAGTACCAATATCCGGTACGTGCGAGTAGGTACCAGTACCCAACGGTACCAGTTTTCGGTACTTTTGTGTGTGTTTATATTGCAATACCAGATTTAGTTCTCATTCTCAACATGTAATTTTTAACTAATATATTAAAGCAAAATCCAGCTGCTTTTATTCTATGTGTTGTCGGAGCGTCTGGTACACGGAGGGAAACTTTATGATGGAATAATTAATGAGAGAAAAAATGGAATGTTTTCCGACACTAAACTGATTCTGTCGCAGCATTTTGTGCAGGTAGGATGGAGGCTGTGACTCTGCTGCTGCAGTGACCATCTCAGCTAACTCACTTGGTGTACACAGTTTCTGCCGTGCTGGATTAACCAAACAAGCTTCTTCAGAGAGAGAAGCAGACTCCATGTCAGATTTACAGGGACTAGAGGCAGGAATTGTAAAAGAATAAACAAGCAAGTCCAGTTTTTTAATACTTATGGGTGATGAAGCATTAAAAAACTAAAAGAACGAGCCCACCCACGTCTCTCTCCGTTGCCTTTAACAGGCTGTGTGCTGCGTAATGTGCAGCGATTTGGTGGCCAAATTTCCCGTGCTGTCCTGTGGATGTGACGTCAAATGACGCTGCATCTGTGTCCCCGACAGTTTCGATACAGGAAGGAGACGGTCGCTGTAAATTCAAATCATGTAATGGATAGTTATGGATTCTTCTGCCATCATCAAACGATCCAGATCAACTGAAAGACACTAAAAAGTGTAACTACGAAGAAAAATACTTTATCAGCGTAGTAAACAACTACGGTTTTTGCTCCCGTGATGGTTTGGCTCGTGGCTGCAGTTACCAGAAGCGCCAGTCATGCGTCTCGTTTCTTAACCTTGCCTCTAGTCCCTTCAAGTGCTGTGGCTGGTGCACTCGTGTGCAGAAACTCCGCTGTGATGAAGAGTTTAATAAGATGTGGGATGCGAGGGAGAGAGGGAGGGAGAGGCGTGTGTGACCTGCACGTCGGACGACGAAAATCTGTGCGTACGACCATGTCCACGCAAGACTCGGCATTTATCAATTTGAACGTGATCGTAGGATACGATCAAATCTCACGACAGCTCTGAGTTCGTGTACGCAAGTTTGAGTCAGTGAGGGTTTGTAGTGCAGCAGAACATGAAAATATTTATTAACCAAACCGCAAACTGTCATTTAAACATAAGTATTCACATATCAGCACAAACAATGAACCCATTTGCAAAAGAAAGGGAAAAAGTGAATGTAGAATGTATTCCCAAAATTACAAAAATAGCTGTGACTGAATTTAATTCCTCCATTTATCTCAACAAATTATCAAAATCATTAACATATAGTTCTAGGAGACAAGTGCTTTTAACTCTTCGTGCATCTCCCCACCCCGCTGGTAAAACTGCCACATAGGAGGAGGAAGTAGGCATCAGTACGCACACACGCGCAGGTGCCCAGGTGGAGCGCTGCTTCGGGCTGCAGGAAGGCAGGTGGGTGTCGGACGGTCCGACTCGGACCCGGCGGGATGAAACGCTGCTTTAGACTCTGAGAAAATCTGCAACACTCCTGTCCTGTGCAGTGCTGCACATCGCTCGGACCGCTGGAGAGTTTTGATGCGCAGTCAGAGGAGAAGATGCGCCCGGAGCCGCCCTGCAGCCCCCGAGAGAAGACCGGAGCTGATCCATTTCTAATCAGTAATCAATACTTTAAAGTTGTTGGCTATAAGTGCTCAGTCAGTAGACTGTCCCTTAGCTTTTCAAATGCAAGTTATATTTTTTCTGTCCCCATCTGGGTCAGGCTCAGATCTGACCGGCATCCACCTGTCACCTGTTAGAGCGCAGCGGGGGGAGGGGGGGGGGGGGTTAATTTGGTGGTAAGTTTCATATTGGACCACTTTTTCTTGACCCATTGGCTAAAGAATTGTGACGTTGCCATCGTATGTGGCCTTTTATAAAATTTCATAGCTAATAAAACGAATAAACCATATAAACCAGGCCTTGATTGAGACTTTTATTAATATCTCAGCTGGTCGTTCACACCGGTGAGGCTGACTGATCCTCTTCCGTGCAGCGTCTTTGTGCACGTCTCTGACTTCGGTTTTAAACTGCCAAACGGCACCTCTTTAATCTTTCCCACCTCACAAATGAGGAATTTTGTCTTGATCCCCCCAAAAGTTTCTTTTCTGGCAGAATCTCTCCTCTCCATGGTTCAACCTTGCTGGGTGAAGCCTCATCATTATGCATGTTTAAGGGCGTAACCGTGGGCGTGACATTTAAATGACGATAAATTTCAGCTGTGGAATTTATCAAGACTCTTTTGTTCGTACGACGAGATTGGGCTGATACGAACGTTTTAATAAATCACACGTGGGTCCAATCGTACGACCATTTTTACGATCAGATGTGCGACCATTTCGACGATCGTTTGATAAATGAGGGCCATGGTGTTTAATCAGCTGCTTCCTCAGATTAGACGTGTTCCCGCCACTTGTCTTGTATTTTGCATCACAAATATTGCAGCGAACTTGATGTTTTAGCGAATTGGAGCCAGAAAAGCTTCAATCAGCTGCTTGTTCTGACTGAACACGCGGGCAGCAGCAACTGATGTCATACGTGTGATGCGACGTTCGCTTCCAGCATAGAAATAATCAATTCTTCCACTCCCTTGCAGTAAAAGGATGCATTTAGGTACAGTACCAAAAATGGGACCATTTGATTTTACATTAATTGGTACTCGGTAGTACTGACGGAGTTCGGTAGGTACCGATAAAAGTACAGAATTCGATACCCGTCCCTTGTCCCGTCCCACTGGAAGGTGCCTGGAACACCAGAGGCATCCAGGAGGCATCCTAACCAGATGCCTGAGCCTCGCGGATGACGGAGCTCCTCACCCTGTCTCTAAGGGAGAGCCCGGCCACCCTGCTTGTACTCGCAATCTCGTCTTCATCGCTGCAGACGCCACAGCGATCTGTCTGTCCAGCTCCCGCTTCATTCTTCCCTCACTTATGAACAAGACCCAAAAATAATTCAACTCCTCTGCTTGGGGCAGGACCACACCCCCATCCCAAAGAGGACACTCCACCCTTTGGAGGTGCTGATTCTCATTCCAGCCACTACACACAGCAGCGAATCGCTCCAATGAGTGTTGGCCCAACGAGGCCAACAGAACCACATCATCTGCAAAAAGCAGAGACCCGATCCTGACGCCACCAAACCAGATCCCCCCAACACCTCGGCTGCACCTATAAGCCTGTTCATAAGGGTTATGAACAGGATTGGTGACAAAGGGCAGCCCTGGCGGGGTCCAACCCTCACCAGAAATGAATCAGACTTACAGACAAAAATGCGGACTAAGCTCTGATATTTGTATTAGATAAAAATCCTGAATGACGTGTCATGGGACAATGAGTAAATGTTCAGAAACACCATTTCTGAACGATAGCATAGCATTTCTGCAGCCCATGAGTCGTGATCAATGTCTGCTTAAAGAAAAATACATGAGAAAAGCAGCCAAATAGTGTGATTAGTAAAACATGTTCTTACTAAACAACCTGTTTTATTACCATCTATATTCTTCATGTTTCCTTGTTAATAGAAAAAAAATATTTTGTCACCTGGCCTGTTTTTCTCAAAAGAAAAATACAGAAAAAAAAAAAAAAAAAAGAATCCAATGGTGCTGGAAACTTTTCTACCCCACTGAGAGCAGTCTTCCAGGAAAATTGTCCCCATCTGCAAAGCAGGAGGATTAACTACATGGTTTAATAAGTATGAAAATGAGGCAAACCATTGGCTAGTTTTCACAGTTGTCAGACCTTACCTGAGCATCAGTGGGACTTTAAACTGACATACTAAGAAATATTCTCTTGAACCATAATAAAAACAGCAAATTAGGGATTATTTGGAGAAGAATGAAGTTCCAGTCTTCCAGCAGAGCTCTTCTGATATTTACAAGTTGCACTGAAGCTGATCTGGCAACAGATGGTGGCTCGACACGGAGTAGTGCTACAACCCGGATCCTAGGCCACTACCAAGAGTTTTATATTCTAGCACAGGCAAACATGCACATGCTGAGCTGCTGCAGCAGGACTGATGAACCTGTAAACCTCACCAGACATGCGTTTTATCAACATCACAGGTGTTGGAAATTATGACAATTATGGCAATTAAGCAATGCGACTCCTACAGCCTTTTAAATTACCACTACAAGCCACCTTAGACAGGTTTCCCTTTAACTCACTTTCCAGATTTTCATGCACAAATTAAAAAGTGCACATAATTAAATATCACTTATACAGCATAGCATGCATGAGCAAGTCCTTATAAGCATTCTGTTATCCTCTGTAGAAGGGGATATATAACCAGGATATAACCACACAGCCCCATTTCTCAATTTCTAAAACAAAACCCCAAAAAAAAGACATCCAGTAAAAAGATAACAGACAAAACCATTCTGCTAAAACTGCTTAAACAGCGATGCAAACTGTAGTCAAACTTCTCAGCATTTAATTTTCTAATAGATCCTCATTTAGTCTTTTATTAGATTCATTTAAAAGTGCTGAGGCGGTTTTTCACTGAAAGCCTCTGAGAGAAAAGCTGGTAGGTAGAAATATGAATTATAAACATTGACTGGGATCAGTTTTTCCCAGAGCTCTGTGAGAATAAATGTGAGTTAAAGCTCCGAAAATCGACTCCTTTTCTTTTCCTCCCATGGCAGAAGTTGGGGAGGTTCATCTGCTGGGGATTCAATCAGCGCTGCTTGACGTGCACATGCATGTTCCATCGATTTTTTTATTGTCCTTCACGCTGAGCTGCAGCACAATGAGACCATCATGATGAATGTTTAAATGCATTAATGTGATATTATCCTCCGTTATGACAGACGCGGACCTGCAGGGAAACTTCAGCCTGATATGAATGTAAGAATATTTCTAAGTAACTGAGCGATTTGCATCGTGCACTTTGCATGCTGAGCATTGAGAAAACATGTACAGCGTTGGATCTGAATGCCCCGCAGGAAGCTGCTCTTAGTAGAGGTATGGTTCAGCTATGTGGAAGGTGCCAGGGCTGTGAAAGTTAACAGCAATTAATCAGTGTGACAATACTTGAAATAAAAGTTTGAAATGTTTGCATACTAGTAACAGTTTCTTTGAGTCCAGTTCACCACCACATGATGGGAGTTTAATCCATACTAAAGCCTCCTACTGCAGGATAACGATGGTTGGTCCCTCCCTGGTCCCCTGGCTTCTTCCAAACGTTCTTGTGTGAAGAGCCTTGGAATCACTGTGGATGACTCGTTAAAGTTCGACAAACACATAAACATAGTTGTCAGAAATTCCTTTTTTCACCTGAGGATGCTTGCAAAGATAAAATCATACGTTCCCAGTTTACGACCTTAAGAAACTTGTTCAGCTCCTGATTTTTTCACGTCTGGATTATTGTAACTCGCTCTTTGCCGGCCTCAGTAAATCCTCCCTACAGCGTCTTCAGGCTGTTCAGAACGCTGTAGCCCGCCTTCTCTCCGGTTCACGGCGCTATGAGCACATCTCCCCCGTCCTAGCTGGTCTTCACTGGCTCCCTGTCTCTTACAGGGTTCAGTTCAAAATCCTGTTGTTGACCTTTAAAGCGTTGCACGGTTCTGCTTCCAGTTACCTCTCTGAGTTATTGTCCCGCCACGTTCCTACCAGATCTCTTAGGTCATCCTCCTTATCTCTTCTGGAGGTACCAAGACACAGGTGCAGTTCCAGGGGTGCTCGGGCTTTCTCTGTGGCTGCCCCGCGCCTCTGGAACGCACTCCCCCTTGAACTCAGGTCAACGCAGTCTATGACGTCTTTTAAAACCATGCTCAGATCCCATCTTTTGGCGCAGGCTTTCCCTTCTTAATCTTTTTTTTCTCTCTCTTATTATTGTCTTATTAATTCTTCTCTTTTTTATGTGTCTATATGTTTAGATGTTTTTAGCCTTGTTTTCTTATGTCCTGCCATGTAAAGCACTTTGGGCATCCAGCTGGATGTAGAAATACGTGCTATAAATGAAATAATAATTCCATGGAAAGTCGTTTCATTCAAAATGAAATAAGTTTGCATATGAACATGAAATCCACATGAAATAAAACACTTTTCAATATAGGACTTTTTCCTTTGTGCGGCACGCGGCTAACTCGCTCCAGTCGAGTTTTAAATAATTCCTGTTTATAAAGATGAGGATGGAGGGAAGGATGCATCTTTGGAAGCAGCTAGAAAAGTCATCTGGTGTCCAAGAAGTCCCACGAAGACCCGAAGAGAAGCTGTCTCTGTTCACAGCTGGACATCACAGCTTTGTGAAGCAAACACTGATGAATGAAGAATAATTCAGCAGACATGACTGCAGCTTCATGTGCTAAAGTCTTATGTCCAGTAAACGGAGTCTGCAGACAGGAATTTTACTGGCAGAGTGCACTTATTTTATCCTCTTCTAATGTATTTAAAGGTGCCATGACATCAAATTTCACTTTTATGGGGTTTTGGGGATCTGTTGTGCACTGATGAGGCCATGTGAATGTCCAGAGTGAGTATCTAAGTTCCTGTTTATGGTCTGTCAGCTTTGTCTCTTTGTTCAAAAATGGTTGAATCAGACAGCAGCTTATCATTCTACGTTCTCTTTTTTTCTCAAAAAAAGGTTATAACCAAATAAGGTGAAGCCATCCAAAATTAAGTCAACTTGGTCTTCGGGTAAAGCTGCATATCATTACCGCACCCAGCTGTATTACTGAGGAAGGGAGGTCTAGTGTGCCAAAACAATCCCCTGCTGTAAGAAGTGCTGTTTTTTTCTTTGGAGTATTTACATATGCAGTAATGTCAACTACACAAACCAGTTTTTACTGCTATGTCATCACTCCTTTAAGATCCGTAGGAAATATAAATAAACTAACGCCGGCCTTATGAGCTTTTAAACATTAACTGGCGATACAACAGAGGGCTGAGCCGTTACCGTCCATCTGTAAAACTGGGATGGAACTTAAAAACTGGAATAAACCCAAAATCCATGTTGACAGAGGTGTAGAGTTCAAGGGTTCAGGTCTGGACTCTGTGCTGGTCAATCCATGTATTAAAATGTCTCCCGGAACAAGTCTTTCACAATCTGACCCCATGAATCCTGCTGTTGTCATCTTGGAATATGCCCGTGCCATCAAGGAAGAGGGAACAACCTGCTCATTCAGTATATTCATTTATCAGCTGACCTCATTTTTTGGTCACATAGTGTTGCTGAACCTACACCTGACCCTAGACTGACCCTAAACCTGAACCTACACCTGACCCTAGAAAATTTTCCATTAAAAAAGACTGCCAGATTTTTTTTTTTTTTTTTTTTGTATTATGCTGATTTCTCAGCGTGAGAAATACGTGCAGGATGTGATTAAACTGAGATCTGTGTGTCTCACGCCCAGTAAGTGAGAGTTGAGAGCCCTCCTGAAATGAAAACAGGTGAAAAACTCAATCCAAACAATGTGATAAATGAGAGCTGAAGGAGTGTGGAGGGTCAAAGGCTGACAAATAAACCCAGAGGTGTGAAGTAATCAGGGAAAAGCAGGGAATAATAGAAAACAAAAACCATCCTAAATGAAATATTCTTGGAATAAATCTTGTCAACATCATGATGTCCCAGAACCTCACATTAATTGAAAGTTGACATTATCACCCAAATGCCATGTTGGAAAAAAAAATGTTCATTTGAGGTTTGGTTTATAGCTTCTGTTCTGCACTTCTGTTGTCATTTTCCTTCTGCTAATTAATGCAAAATGCAACTATCAACACAGCTGCTTTTATTTAAGTAATGTTTGGATTAAATTACAAACCTGGGCTTGTATAGCTACAAGAAACAAACGTTCCCAACAAACTGTACCTCAAAATAATACAAATGCATTTCTCATTTTCCTGCCAGTCTACGTGCCATTTGCAAAAGGAATGACATATTTTGATAAAAATGTTCTGGGCGGTTGCCCTGTTTTTGCATAAGGAGCTGTAATCTCTGGAATTGATGCATAAGTAATATGGGAAGTGAGGACCAAAGGAATTCTAATCAGGCAGAAAACATTTTGCTGTTCAGCTTTTATGCAACCCAGCAGAGCTATTGATGTAAAACCTCTAAATCATGCTCATAATTACTCCCTTGCATCCTTATCGCCCCCAACTACAAAAGAGAATAGGAAGAAGGAAAGAACAAGGGAGCAAGAAGAGCACACACAGAAGGCTCAATTCTCATCCCCATTAATCAGGAATAGCATACAGCATGACTACAACTTGGAAAACCAGGGACTATTCCAGCAGAGATATTGACAAACTTTGATATGCAGCTTGTTATGTTATTAAAAAGTACAACTCTTACTTCTTAAAGTGCAAACATGAGGACTCAGAGGGGAGAACAACCCACATAGTAATAATGCAAACTCCAAAAGTAACGACACTTGGAAAAGTTTAACCTCATATGTCTGTCCAACCCACAACTGGGGTGGGGTAAGAAACCAAAAGATTTCCGTGTGGTAATTTCTGGTAGTCCAATAGCTGTTACCCGTCCCCTCCTTTTCCCTATTTGCATGCTATGTGCACATCAGGCCTGCACAATATATTGTTTGAATTTCGTCATTACAGTGTACTTTTTTGCAAAAGTCACATCACAGATCCTGCAATGTAGGGCACAAAGTTCTCATCATCCGCCAATCACTAAGGATGGAGTTACATTCGATCGAATTGGCTCTCAGGGATGAGAAGCCGGCCCTGTCCTCAGATCATTCGATAGTGGTCAATTGCTACCAATCACCGTCGTTTTTGATCAAGTTGCAGAAGAGCAAACCTTTGTAGTACACCACAATTAAAGGTACAGTCCGGAGTTCTTCCCCGTTTCTGTTTGTAAACACTATTCAAACTGATAGGTCCCCCCTCGGGGTAATGGCTGCATCGCTCTTCAGCCTATTCAGCTTCCAGCCTCTCCTTCAAAGCTTGAAAGCAGGTGAAAGCCAAACTAATATTAACCCTGGTTTTCCAACATGCACCTGTAATGGTTAGAAAAATGTTAACTGTCTAAAAGTCAAAGGAAACAATATGTGTTAAAAAGGGAAAAATAAAAAGGAAAAAACGAGCACATAATTAATCTTATAGAAAACTGAGTGATTGCACAGTGATTTCCTGATTGATTTATCTGCTATCGATTATTCTGGTCTTCAAGCTAAAAAAGTCATAAAATGATGCATTAGCACAATAACGAGTTAAAAATGCCATTGTTTAAATGTTCTTTTACTCATTTATTATTTTGCCTTGTTTTCATAGAGTACTACCTTCAGACTTTATGTTTTAAGAGGTTTTGCCTGTTGATCGGGAATCGATTGAGTATGCCTGAGTCACGTAGGGGAAGCGTGTTGCTCCTGCTTGTCCATTACAAGACTGGACGTGAACGAAGTAGCACCACCATGTGTCTGGTGCTCATTATTCCCCTTTCCAGGGGTGTAACACACCATCTAAAGTTCTTACCGCAGAGTACTTCCTTTTCTTCGCTGCATCCACTGTTTTTGTTTTTTTTTTCCCCAGAGAGTTTAAGTGACTGGCGTCTGCGCCAATCATGAGCTTATCCCACGCAGCGTCATGCCCTTAGCTCTGTCATTGGCTAGTGACATATACAGAAATCTACACCCAGAAACATCCTGAACACACCAAAACAAAGGGAAAAGGCAAATTACAGACAGTGGGAGAGAGAGTTGCAAACAAACTCACTACTACATGAAAGTAGAGGCCCAAAGGATTTGAGATGGATTTCACTTGCACAAGTCTAGTGTTTATTTTCAGGGGGGAAACTCCAGACTCTACCATTAACTTTGTTTATGTACAGAGTTCTAACTCTGTCCTAGCACGATAAAAGCAAGAAATAAAAGATAATAAAACTAGAAAAGCACTTGGAGAGCACAGACCTCCGCCTAGCAGCTCTCGCAATGACAAAGAATCCTTAAAAAAATTCCTAGATCCAGAAGGTGATCTGGATCACCACCAAAATGTAAAAGGTTCGTCCTTGGGCTGAGGCACACGGCTGGTAAAAATTTCAGGTCAATCCGTCCAGTATTTTTTCCATAAAGTTGCTCACAGACAGACAAATAAACAAACGCCACCGAAAACCTATATATCCGATATTTATGATCCGATGACGATACCTCCTTGGCAGAGGTAGTTCTGTAACTTAAATACAGACAAAAACTGTTCCCCCAACATTCACAAAGTGATTATCAGTGCAGCAGAACTTAAAGTGCTATTATGTGCTATTAGTCTTTTACCTGCATTTTTTTTTTTTTTTTTTTGGCAGCACCTTGGGATTGTTTAATAATTAAAGGTGCTTTACAAATAAAATTTATTATCATTGTTATTATTCAAGTCATCTGCTGAAAATTCCTCTATTTTTCATACCTCGATATCGCAGGGCTAGAACAGTCAGTTTTTCCAAACATCGTTCACCTCTATCGCACGTGTGATTTGCTCTACTTGATATAAAGACAGGAGACTAGGGTTGCACGGTATACCGGTACCAGTATAGTACCGCAATACTAAAGCGTTTAAAACGGTACTATACCAGCATTTAAAAAGAAACGGTACTTCAAAAAGAAAAAAATGCTGCTAAATTGGTAAATTGGAGCCTGTCTCTTTAAGAGCGGCGAGGCCAGCAGTGAGTGTGACGTAGTTAATGATGCGGCTCTCAGTGAGGAGGAGGAGACGACAGGTAGCAGACAGGCTGGTTCACGGCGAGTGGACGCTGCCGCGAATACCTGAAGTTTGAAGTGTTGCCTCCGTTAGCAAGACGGACTTTGTAGCATCGCTTTCACTGCGGTGCTTCAGTGTTCACGGCTTGCCTTCATCATTAGCTTTGAATCCGTAATACTTTCAAACTGTACTTTGAGCCCCTACTTTATCAACACGGGCTTTTCCAAAGCCGTCATCTTTTCTTTTTTCCTCTAAAGGAAAACTACACGGACTTAGTGACTTCAGTCAGGAACAACTGATGCTGATGTTGTTCAGTTATGTCAAAGTAAAAAGCACAAAACCTTCCAGCCCAGTAGAAACCTACAGAAGCCTACATACGACACATAAACGGTTAATAAATACGTTTTTAATTTTCTTCAAAGTTGTTACATCCTTAAAATGTTTAAATAAGTTTAAAAATGGTGACAGAGATGAACTGACTGATGATATGTTCAATTATTATATATATATTAGAATTATTAATACAACTTGACTGATGTTATAATGAAGTCAGTCACACAAACATGATTTTATAGACATTACCTCATACCCATTTAATGTTTCATATCATAAACTATTGAGACACAACATTAAATAAATTAACATTTTGAAATACATAAAAATAAATATTCCAAAAGCCTTACAATATGTAATTCATTTAGATAGTTTTACAATTTATTTTTCTAATTATATCCATATAATGTTTCATGTATAGAATGATTTTGATTTTAATTTGGCATTGCCTTATATTACTGGTTCTCTGTGTTTTAAATTGAAGATTTTACTTCTTTATTTGATTATTTTAAAATAAAGACTTCAAGAAAAATAACACGAATAAAAGAAATATTAAGTTTGGTTTACCTTTTTAAAAAAAGTATCAAAAAGTACCGAAAAGTATCGAAATACAAAATGGTATCGTATCGAAACAGAAATTTGGTATCGTGACAACCCTACGGAGACAGCTGTTCATCTACTACTGCTATAAAATCTGACTACTCCCGTCTAATCTACTTATTTGCAGAAGTCAAGAGGAACTATTTCCCTGTTTCTTTTTCCAGTTCCTCCCATCCTGCCTCTGACTTCAGCAGCTCCACTACTGGGGTTCCATCTGCATGATCCACATCTTGGATAGATGGGATCCTGAAAACCATGCATATTAAGGCCTAATTTGGGCAGCTTCTGGCTTTTACGGCTCAGTTATGGTACTGGCTCCTTTAGAGTTGGACCAAATGTGGCCCGATGTCATCAAATGTAATCAGTCAGGCTGATTTGTGTGTGAATGGGCTACATACATGCACAACTCTACTACTTCCTGAACTTAAGCCAGCTCTTTTGTTTCCTGACGTGGTTACTGAGGCCAGGCACCCTTGGATTAATCAGTTTGTGCAGTAATCAGGGCCAAATATTCCTCACTATTCTGGCTCCCTCTGTAACCTGCAATCAGCTGGCTTGCGTTGCAGGATGAAGTTAAGTATGGGACGAATAAGAAATGCTGGCATGAGGGAGCAGAAAACCAGACTGCCATTTATTCTTCAATATCAGTTAGGACTCCTACAAAATCAGTGGGAAAAAAAATACTATTTTTACCTATCATGTTTTGTTAAATAAAAAAAACAATTCAAACCAAAGAAAAAGCAATAAGTGAAGAACAAAAGCAACAGGAACAGGACCAGAGAGACATCCATCCATTTATCATCTACACCCACATATTCCAAACCAGGGTTGGGGTGTGGGGGGCAGACACTGCAGGTAGTCGCATCTGGTACCTGGCAAGAAGCGGGGCTACGTCCTGGACAACACAACATTTCAACATTGATCAGCACTTGTATCTAAAACTCAGACTCTTGCATCTTATGAATCTTCATAATGAGTTACCAAGGCTGTCACCATGGTAGCTCATTAATAATGGTGTCAAACAATTAACTAATTTCACATACGATGCACCATGATGTGAGAAATTATAGTATACTTACATTTAAAACGAGTACAGCTGAGCTACTTTTCTCTTTTAAGTGTGTCACCATTGCCTTTCACTGTTTGAAATAAATCGTAAAGCGATTGGAAAATGTAATGTCACGGCCCAAGCTTTCTGTGAAGCCTGGGTGGTGAGGGCCTGACAAATATGCTGTAGGAGCTAAAGCAATGTGTTTTATACAAAGTAAATAAGACACTGCAAAAGTCGTCAGCAGAAAAAACAAGAATTTCTTTGTGAAATTAATGCAAAGCTGCTTAAAAAGAGTCCCAGAAAGAATGAATCGAGCTTGAAATTATCATCCCCTTATTCATTCATAACCAAGGATGACCATCAGTGATTGAATGTTATATAAGTAAGGGCCTTTTTTTTTTTTTCCTGCATAATTTCCTCACTGTTGTCAGGAAATGATACTTTTCACTCTGTCCCCATCAGGCTGCATAAATGATTCACCGTTTCTGCTCCATTATTTAGAAAAAGCAGGAAGATGAGTGGATTTGAAGTGTGTATAATGGCATTATGTGTCATTAACACAACAGACAGACGTGCTGCTCCCTGTCAGTTCGGTGTCAGCACTTCTCTGATGCACTGACTTAAGAACAGAACTTAACAATGCACTCTGCACTGTGGTTTATTAATATTTACTACTGGAGTCATTTCAACATTTCAAAGTCAAACAGTGGAAAGAAACCATGTGAAGTCCTGACTTCATCTGACTTCATGCAGAAGTAGAATGACTAGGGTAATGGGGGGTGGGGGTGGGGGGGTGGTTGGATGCAATTGAACCTCCCCAATGCTGTATTAATATAAAATACTTGAAGAGCCAACAAAGAGGTCAGTATTTTCTCCTAGGATACTTCAACATGTGGTTCTGCAGCACAACATTGGTGTGGGTGATGCTTCAAGCAATATCACAGTTAACTTTGATCAATGGCACCAAATTAATGATGGACCTCAGTTTGATAAGTTGCAACTTCTTGGGTGTCCTTTTTTTCCTCAATGCAACATGCTGGTTGTTTACAATCAAATGTGAAAAATGAACTGATGGGGTGTGTGTGAGGAATTGTGAAAACTAAACTAAATAAAGCCAAGCAGCTGCTCAACTTCATCCGCCATTGTACAAAGACACAGGCAAAGGAAAATAACCGGGTCCACCACCACTCCAGATGCTGAGCGTTTTTGTCTCTGGGTGTCAAACATCTGATTTTAAGTGGACCAGCATCAAACTTTTTGCTCGCTGACAATGCGCTCACTCTGGTGTTTCAGTTCAGTTCATTGTTGCATGGTCTCAATGGCCAATACCAGCTTTTATGTACTATTAACACAGTGCAGCATACTATATTTGATTGCCAAAATCTTTATAAGCTAATAAAATAAAGTAGCATAAAATATTACACTAGACCTACCATTTTCCGCCATTGGTGTTTTGCCCCAGTTCCCTGTGGGTCTGTCATACATATGTAAACTCATCCAGGAAGGTGCTACCTAGCAGAACGCCGCAGCCAGTTTGTAATGCCCCTTACACATTATCACCCACTTAGCCTGGCCCTCATTGGCCCAACACCACACTACCCCAGTTTTGTTTGTTCACATTACAATTCAGGCCATCTTCACCTACGGTTTTCAGTGTGGGCGAGGTTGTTATTGCAAAGTTTTGTGAAGTCAATTGTTTGCGACACACTGACCAACAATGGAGGAAGCTGAGTTCATGATATACCTACTGTTCACTTTATTAACTCTATTGGCCACGGTGTTGTGGGCGCGTGGCTGGTAGACATGGGGAGAATGCCCCAATAACTACACCAAGCCAAATCTGAACTCACAGGACAACAGTACTCATTGGTCCATTTAATTGTCTTAAAGTATTGGTGAAATGAAGGAGTTTTGCTGCAGATGATGTCTTATAGAGGCCCATTCATTCTGCCCCCTTCACTCCCATTATATGGGTATACACGGATCTACGACTAAATATCGTCCAAAGGAGTCAGAGTGATATTGAAATGGTACCATTGAGTAAATCGTACCATTCTTAGAAGTAAGGTCCAGGTTGAAAAAAACTAAAGTTATTCTTTAATAACCCTTGGCTACCCTGCAATTTTCTCTGGCCACCCTATGGCCAACCCTAAAAAAACATCTCTGCAAACGTGCCTGCATGGGCTCAGGAAGTCCTGCAGTACTCTGGATCTAGAGATGCAAAAGTGTCTGGGGCAGGGATTGTCGTGGGAACAGGGAGGAAGTAGAGGGCAGCTGAGACAGTCCAACAAGCTGAGACTAGGCTGAAGCACAAGCATCCTTTCCTTGGATCAGTAGAGGAAGGCAGAGCTAGACTTAACATAGCAACATCTGTGTATAACTCTGTCAGTGGAAGGGTGAGGTGGGGGCAGGTGAAGGATGAGGCATGAGCCTCGGGCGAGAAAAAGAAAACCAATGGAAAGGTGGCCATGCAGAAACAAGGTGCCTGGTTGACCTAAAAGCAGGCGATTGAACAGAGGTCACCTGGTGTCAGATCTGAAAGTGGAGCCTAAGGATCTTGTTTCTTTATTCAGAAGGTGTATGATGTCTGTGTATGCCCCCTGTGTTTCCAAAAAGGGACACTAGAACACAGCTGCTCAACACACCTGAGCAGCTGCTCCAAGACACTGGACAAAATGGCAAAAATTTAAAGGAAAAGTACACTCATAGAATGATGTACGTTCATTTTCTACTCACCTTCATGCTGAGCAAGACTCTGGAGCACTTTTCAAATATCTCAAATGCAGCCGGAGATCGAACAGGTTTTTGTCCCCCCCCCAACTTTCATATAATGGAGTTCAACAGGGACTGAACCAAAAAGTTAAATTAAAATCCATCAAAACTTGGCTATATTCCTCCATACTGCTCGTCCTATAAATCCAAGTGTCCTGAGTGGGTAGCATCCATAATTTACTCAAAACGACATCATTCAGTATAATTTCATAGCCTAAACAGGATTACATTGCAGCTTCTATTTGCGCGTTCATGGGCGTTTATGATACTACGAAAGCCGAGGCCTTCAGCACATACTCTGCTGATAATACAAGCATAGAAGAAGAAATTCCCTGGTTACATTATACTAACAGCAAACGAGCTGTGGACAAACGGGGACAAACACAAGAGGGGTTGGCTATTGATTTAAAACCAAGAAAGAAAGAAAAAGAGAACGTGCGATCTCGTCTGCCGCGGCTTCCGTAGTGTCGTTAACTCGCAAGGGCGCGCTTCGCGGCAGCTAGTTGTGGTACTGTTTAAGCTATAAAAATATACTAAATGATGTGGTCTCGAGTAAATTCTGGACGCTACCCACTCAGGACACTTGGATTACATTGGACAAGCAGTATGGAGAAAAATTGACAAGTTTTTGTGGACTTTTATGGACCTTTTTGGTTCAGTCGCCGTTGAACTCCATTATATGAAAGTTGGGGGAAAACAAAAAACTTGTCCGATCTCTGGCTGCATTTGAGATATTTAAAAAGTGCTCCACAGTGTTGTTTAGCATAAGGGTGAGTAGAAAATGAATGCAAATCATTCTATGGGTGTACGCACTATTCCTTTAATCAGACAAACAGCTGCGCTTCCTCCTGAGCTACAGCTTCATAGCTGGCCCTGACAGCACCTATGGTCTGATAACCTTGACCTTTGCTGTTTAACCATCACCATGTTGGTTTCCCTAAAGCTACACACATTTATTTCCAGAGGAGGGTGGAACTATAGCGAGAACTTCTTGAACTAGGGACTTTTTTTCTGTTAAATGATTGAAATAGTTTTATAACTACTACCATAATGAAAGAGAATGAAACTGACAATCAAGATCACAATGACTCCTCTACTTATGTATCATTTTATTAAGGAAGTTGCTGTACTTTCAATAGAAATCTGTGGTTTTTGAGGCAGCACTTCACAGTGTCACTTTTGACCCAAGATGGCTTCTTCTATAATTTATAGTTTTTCATCTATGTTTAAGATGCAACTATTTCAAACTAAGAATCTAAAGAACCACTATTAATAGTTTATCAAAGAAGACGACCTCAGACTTACCCTGGTATGTGCTGAGATAAAATCAGAGAAAAGTACACTGACCTTGTTAAATCCTTTCTCAAACTGGTGCTGTAAATGCAGGAAATGTGCTCCGTGTAATGATCAAAGGTACACTTGTCCCTCCCTCTCATGCTGGTGGTAAAGTACTACTACATCAATCACATGTTCCAGCGCTCATATTATTCACATGATTAAACGTCCTTGTGGATCACCCTGTGTTGGTAAAGCAGAGAGAACGTAAACAGAAGTTCAGTAAATGGCAGTGATAGATATTACCAAACAGCAGGGTATTTCAATAATTTGAAATATTGCATCCAATTATTCAAGTTTCGGAAACTTAAAAGGTGACACTGCTAAAGATGATGATAAATAAGAATGATATACGATTATATATTGATATCCCACTTACAAACTTTATCATTTAAGCCGTGAATATATCCCATAGTTTTAAGCTTTAAAGCAGGTATGAGATTGCATCTGCACACTAAAAAGAGTCGCCATAGAGGGCATTTCTACACTGAGTTCCACTTCCAGAAGTGTTTCGTGTTTTCAAAAAGATGAGGTGATAGGCTGTGGAGTGTCTGGTTTTGTTTCGCTTCATATTTGTGCAGACACATCTCATTGTGACATTACTGATCTCTGAAAGTCACCGTAGGAAATGAACTGCTTTACACCTGTACACACAGTTTGGGTGGAGAATTATCTACAGATAATCATTGTTGCAGGAAGATTTTTATAAACCAGCAGTGGGACTGAATTGTAATTATGATCTATGAATTATGATGCTGAGCAGGAGCGATGTGCAAGTTCTTTTTTTATTTTGATGCTACAGCTATTCTGTAAAAGTGGTGTGTTTGTGCTGAGTTTATATGGATTATGTATACAGCAACGAAGGAGATAAAGAGTGATAATTAAGTCTGTCACTAATCTGTGCAAACATTCATATGCAAATATGTCTGCAAGATTGTTGTTCAAGGAACTTCAGATTCTAAGAAGAATTGACCAATCAGTTTTAAACAGACTTTGATTGCATGCATGTAAATCAGTGCATACAGAGTAAAAGAAGCAAAGCATATTTTCCACTATACAAGAATGAAAACAGATTTATCAGCAGATAAACAGTGAGCAAGTGAAATAGAAAGCATCCACCTCCACCTTATGTTTTATCAGAGTATGTTGGCTTAAAGAAAGGCCCTGAATTGAAATTATTTATCCGTCTTTAAACCAAGAAATTGAGCTCTTCAGTGTGTACAGGATGTAGTTAAGATCATTCAATCCATACACTCACTGGCAACGTTAGGTCCCCCTTGTTAGCAAGGGTTGGACCCCTTTATCCTTCAGAACTGCCTCAATTCATGGTGTCACAGATTCAACAAGGTGTTGGAGATATTCTTTAGCAATTTTTCCATATTGAAGAATCCACCTCGACATGATGTAACGGTGTGGGGGTCCTGTCACTATGCCTCCTGCATCAAACCTGGGGCATCATTTATAGAGCTGCTTACGCATAAAACAGGACCTGCAAGTGGCGTAAGTGATTTTCCACCAAAGTTTCTGATTGATAAAAACAAACTTGACGGGAGAACGTGTGCACCTGTACACAAACTCTGAACCTTGCGCACGAACACTTTGGAGATGGGGAACTGGTGGTGCCGCTGGTGAGATGATGAACTTAAGCCACATTCATGAATTTAACCATCATATTAGACTGTAGACCGTTGTAAACCCCCGTCTGTTCCTGGATTGAACTAGCCTCATTTAAGAGAGCTACAGTAAATCTTTAATTATACAGCAATGGCACTTATTGGTAGGTAGACTGTTGCTACACACCTTGTTACAGTTCATTTGTACTGAGTAAACAAATACTGCGGTGACACTCGTGCATAATGCTTCACAATGGACGCGCTGCACTGCTGGAAGTTTATGGCGGCTGTAGCTCAGGTGGAAGAGCAGTCGTCTTTCATCCGGAGGGTTGTGGGATCGATTCCAGGCTTCCCCAGACTACATGCCGAAGTGTCCTTGGGCAAGACACTGAACCCCAAGTTGCCTCCCGATGTGCCTATCGGGGTATGAATGTGTGTGTGACTGGGTGGATGTGATATGTAGTGTAAAGCGCTTTGAGCGGTTAGTATGACTGGAAAAGCGCTATATAAGTACAGTCCATTTACCATTTATGGCGAGAGGAGGATCAGGATGGAGAGATTTTAGAGACCACGAATATTTCCTTTATTATTACTGAATGATATACCAACAGATTCCCCAGAGCAACCTTTCCCGAACTGGGGGTTCCTGGATAATTTCAGAGGGTTGCCAGACCGTTGTACTTGTGTAAACTAAATGAATTCAGAATTTTTATTAGGCCTCTCAAAATAAATCTGCTAATGCAGGGAGATTAATATGCAAAATAAACTATTCATTTTCTAAGAAATAAAGCACATCACAATTTGGCAATATCTTGGTCAGCTAAGTTGTTTTTCGTCATGTTTTCTTACCCTGGCTTTACACCTGGTCCGTGACGTGAGCGCAGCGCAGCCATTCGCACCGGATCGCGCCCATGTAATCAACGGTTTGAAACATATTGATCACGCTGCGGCGCGTGAGCGGTCCGTCGTCACTCTGGCATGCCGAGCCGCTGCGCTACAAATACGCGCCAGCTCTATTTTTGACGCTCCACACTCCGACACTGCGTCAATATCAGTAGTTCATATCGAACCAGACAGGAAGTCAGACACAGGTTCAGCGTAAAATATCCGGTAACTTCCTAAACAAAAGCCACTGTGCTGCTTTTAAACTGCTGAACTACCTGAACATGACAGCATCTCCGTGTCCACAAGGTTACAGTGAAATAAGAAACCATGACGCATGAACATGTGGACAAAATGAACCATTTGGATGAGAATCACAAGCGATCTAGCAGTCCTCTCGTGATTCCGTGATGTCACGCATCTAACAACAGCTGGTGCGCTGCGCGGCTGCACGGTGAACGTGTAAATGCTCGCGCCGAGGAAGTTGCAGCAAAGCCGCTGAGCTCACTTCATGGACCAGGTGTAAAGCCGGGGTTACAGTTATGCACATAATCCACCCCTGTTCACGTTCTCTTCCTAATTCATGAAGATTCTGACAGTTCTCCAGCCTCACATGTAGAGATGCTGCAGGATGATCTGATATATCACAATAAAGAGCTCAGCCGTCGCAGGGGTCACGAACACCAACGTCTGGTATCTTGGGGTTCGTAGCTCAAAAAGTTCAGAAACTCCTAGATCTGTGTATTGAGGTGGACCCGACTGATCTGCCGAAACTGTTTAATCCCCGTGCGCAGCTGTTGACCACAACGCGCTCTGTGGAGCGAGCCATCGATGTTTGGATGAATGAAGTACCGCTGACATCATTCACCGCTGCAGTGAAGTGCTGTCATTTCTGTTCACCAGATTCCACAGTGAAGTCCAAATAAAATGTTTTTATTAGCCTCCACCTCACCAACAGGGACCACACTTTTTTTTTTTCTTTTATAAGTTTCTTTTGATTTGGGGGGGTTTTCTCCCCCTTTTTTTTGATGATCTTTTTTCCTTTTTTCTCAATTATCTCTAAGCTATCCCTTCATTTAATATCCCCCTATTCTGGGCTCTTTTCCGGATATTCCTTTTACTTCCTGATTACCTCTTTTTTTTCCTCCTCCCTTCTCCCCTTTTCCTTTCGCCCTCTCTTCCATTATCCCAAAGTTCCTTTCCCCCTTCTTCCCGTTTTGTTTTGTTGATTGCCATTTCCCCTCCCCCCCCCCTTTGATATCGATTTTTTCTTCCCCCCTTCCCTCCTTTTTTTCCTTCTTATTCTTTTCTCCTTCCTTCTTCATCCCCCTTCGCTCCCCAATTTCTTTTTCCCCCTCCAGAAACTACAAAAGTATTTACCTCAGTAGAAGTAGGAACAATATTCTAGAAACTGTATCAATGTTTAAATGAGACATTGGTGCATCTCTAATTACTGTGCAGGATTTGGCTTTGAGTGGCAAGGCGTGTCTAAGTATAGAGAAGCATGATTGCAGATGGGACCACAGAACTGCCAAAGGCTTTGTTGAAAAACTAATAGCCTCTCTGGATTGCTTTGTCCCCATCCCCCCTCTCTAACTTGTTAAATGAGACCTAAGAGGTATGATGATGAGGATGATGAGTGGGTGTGCAGAAGAAAGTGAGAGTTCCACACATTTAATTCATAAGGACAGCCTCTTATTATGGCTTGGAAGGGAAAATAATTGCTGTAAATAATGCACAAAAGAAAGAAGGTGTGAAAAGCAAATAAAGTGGTATTTGGAAACTTGCAGCAGGAAATTTGTTTTTATTCAAGTAATGGAACAATACAAGTTTTAGCACCTTCAGATATTTTCAGATTTACTCAGAAAAATGTGGTAAATCATCAAGAATTTGAAGAAAAAAGTAGTACACCTTTTTAATAAGGCGCAGTGGAAAACTTTTATATGGAAAGAAGTCGTTCAGCACATTTCCTGAAAAAAATCTTTATACACCAAATAATCACTATGAATGTTTTATAAATGTTTGAATCTAAAAGGGATAGCAGTTGCACATTTCTCTAACATTTTCATTTCCCTTTCAACACATAGAAGCATTTTGGACATTACCAATCAAAGCTGGCATTTGATCAGGAGCTGAGGGACTGGGAAATGGCTAATTTACAATACGGTGAACAAACATGGGAATGCAACACACAGACAAGAGCAACACAGCATGCAAACAGACCCACCAAAGGTAGACAACAATGGCTGGTTACACTGACACGGTAGCAGAAATACTGAGCTGCAGGACAGAAAGTCATGAAAAAAGAACATTGTTGAAATATGACACAGCAAGGAAGTAAAGATAAGTCATGGACTATGATGAAATAAATAATGCACCAAATATTTAATCATCAAATACCATTGCAGTTTTGGTATTTTTGCAGCAAAACTTTTAGAATTTCCAGTTACATTTTCTGAACAAATATAACTTGTTCTGATATTAGGTATGCTTCTCCATCTAAAACTCAGAGGTTTTAAATCCACTTCCTTATTCTTATTATAATATTTTTTTACCACACACATCTCATTCAAGCCACATTGTAAAATTGACCTCCCCTTAGAAAATTATTATAATTTTTTTCCCTTGAAAATATAAACTACCAGCATGGATGATCTGTCACTATAATCAGTTTCAGCCCAACAGAATGGGCTGCTGGGCTGAAAACTGTTCATTCATCCCAACACCACCAGGGAAAGCTCTGGTTCTCAACTTTTATCGACTATCACGGTTTTAAATGATATGCCCTTGGCTTTGGACTCTGGCCACACTGTTGCTCTCCTGCTGGTGGACCTCACAGCAACATTCCATACAGTGGACCACTAGATTTTATTGGCTCATTTGGAAAACTGGATGGGCATTCGAGGCCAAGCTCTTTTCTGGTTTAGGTGCAACCTAACCAGCAGAAGGTTTTCAATGCAGCTTCATAATGCCATGTCCGTCTCAGCCCCTTTGACCTGTGGAGTGCTCCAAGGGTCTGTTCTTGGCCCTCTACTTTTTCTTTATCTTTTGCCTCTCAGGTCCATATTATGCAAACATAATGTACCACCCAGTGTTATGCAGATGACTCCCAAATTTATGTCCCTCTTTAAACAGTCAAACTCTCCTCTTGCATGCCTGGAAGAAGTGAAGGCATGGATAGCTTTTAATTTTTTGCATTTTTATGAGAAAAAAACTGAGGTGATTCTGTTTTCTCCCAGTGATCTGTAGTGATCTCAAGCCCAAAGATCTCAGCAAAAGGATACACACATCTAACAAAATATACTTTGGAACACATACTGATTGCTAAAGGCCACATTTGGATGTAAAACAGACATCCCAAGGAGGAATTTTGCTCAGAGAAGGACCTTCTCTGAGGAATCACTGATTTACGGTCCTGAGTGCAACTCAGGAGAGGACCTGCATTTTGGCAAAACAAACAAAGGCCAATTGGTGAACTTTGAACCCATCCTCCAAGCTTGGAGATACTCCTTCACAGTATTTACGACCTGCTATAAATTGGTTCCGTATAGCCAATTTTGTAATGTGTTCTTAACATCCAAGAACTGTTTTATATTATCAGGAAAGTAAGCTCATGTTAATCCCATGATGAAGACTTTTCTTTTGATATGCAACATGACATACTTTGGTAATTAGAAACTAGACGTTTCTTCCCCAAATTCACATCACATGCATTCCAGCATTTGCTGCATAAAGGTGAAGAAAGAGACACTTTACACAACTGCTGAAATCCACTTTTATGTTAGAAATGGACTTCCTCATATCAAATGATGTCGAACACATGTATTTTCTTTACAGGAATCTTAAATCATCAAGATTAATCCTGTTTTATCTGTTTAGCTGATTTGTTTATTCAATGTCTTTCTTTATTCATATAATTCAGATCTTTGCTTTATTTTATTTTATTGTGTTCATTTTATTTCATCATGTCTGAATAATTGATCCATTTTACACATGCCTCACTTAGAATTCACAGATGTTTATAACCATTATGCTCAACTGATAGTCAAATGATCATTTGAGACGTGTCTTACTATTGGATGAAACCTGACTCTGTCAGCTTCCCATTGGCTGACAAGCCGCAACCCACATTCCACTGCAGGCAGAGCGCGAAGCTCTGAACTGAGAGATTCAGATCTGGGAGAACTGGAAGGAACTGAGAAGAACTGAGTGCGAAGGAGAGCACAAGAATGTGAACACGAATCTGAGCACGCAGAAGAACGAACAAGGCAGAACTGAAGAAACTTGGAACAATGAGGAAAGAATGAGACGAAACCTGCTCTGAACTCAGCAGAGTTCAGAACCATGGATCACTCAGGGAGGAGTGATGGAGAGAAGAAGACTTTAACCCAAATGTAAACCAGTTACATACTTTTGTACCTTTTCCAGCGAAAGCCACTTTTGATTTTTAAATCACTCCCGTGATTATCTGCCAGCATTTTTACCATCAACCATCCCGTGACATCAGTCCTGAAGCTGCACGTCTCTGGGGAGACGGATGAGAGAGAGAGGACGAACCAGAACCACCACTGAGCTGACAGCCCGCAGAGAGCCGGACGAACTTCCAGGAGATCGGGAAGATTTTTGGGGGCCATCCACCCGACAATCTTCCAAAGGATTTGAGGAACAGTCCAGCAGAACCAGGGCGTGAGTGAAGCACCTCAGTCAGACGGAACCTCTGAGGAGAATCCTGATCATTTGCTATGAAATATGATCTGATGTCACAAGAAGTTGGTGATAGTGAGTTAATCCAGACCTACGGTTTACCAGACCCAGATTAACTTTGTTTAGTTGGATTAAGAAATCCTTCCTTCTTTTTCTTTGAACATTTATTAATTAACTGAGGCTTAATTAATTTATGTTTCATTTTCATACCATCTCACATTTCTTTCACAAGATAACTTTTGGTTGATCATCATGCTCACATATCTCTTGTATATATTTTGTACATACATTATCTCATGTAGTTTGTAGACTAGTTAATAAATACTCCGTATTATCTTAACTAGTCGTTGTTTGTGGTTTTTCTGATGTATCATGAAAGGTCACTTCAAGCGAGAACTCATGAAAGCGTCCTGAGACTGATCACTTAATCAAATCAATCTAAGAATTGATTTAAGACATTAATGGTTTTCCTTGCTTCCATTACATATCAAATAAGTAAGGTGGTGCTCCGAGGCTGTATTAGTATTGATATTAATAGAAATATTGATATTAATATTAATATCATACATAGTGACGCTATATATATATTGTGGTTGCCCAAGCTAAATCACAACAGATCAAACTGATGTCAGTCCTGGAGTTGGGCTGTTTCTCAGTTTGTGTGTCCCACTGTCACTAACCTGGGAGTAATGATGGACTCTGCTCTCTTGCCCAAATTAAACCAGTTTTATCTCGGCATAGCTTTGAAATCTTAATTCATGCTTTTATCACAACTCGTTAACATTTCTGTGATGTACTCTGGACTCAGCAAAACCTCACTCGCACAACTGCAGATGGTCCAGAATGCTGCCGCACCTTTTAACTGGATCACATAAATTTGACCACATAACCCCCCATTCCTTACTCCCTTCACTGGCTCCCTGTGCACCTTTGCATTGATTTCAAAATTCTTTTATTTGCTTTTAAATGTCTTCATGGTTTGGCCCCTCAGTACCTGTGGGATCTGCTTGTGTCCTACTACCTCTCCCAATCTTTAAGGTCAACAGATCAGGTTCTGCTTGTTGTTCGCAGAACTACATGTAGAAGGAAGCTGAGAGGAGACAGAGCCTTTGGTTGACTGTGGAATGAGCTTCTGCTGAATATTAGGCACGCAAATTCACTTCCTGTTTTTAAAACTTTGTTGGAAACTTATCTTTTCTCTTTGGTGTTTTTACTCTGACAGTTGACTTTCCCATATGGAAAAGAAATAGAAAAAAAACTTGTAAAAGATTTATTTGCTTCATGTATGACGCGTCATATAAGGCTATGATTTACTCTTGAAAGTGGCAACTTTTGCCATTCTTTCATACATCGTCATACTGTATATTGCTCTTAGAAGTACCCAAATCATGCAAGTTTCCTTTTATTTTCTATACATCTTATATCTGATTTCATTCCCATATGCATTAAATACAAGTTTCGGACAACACAGACTTTACAAGAATGTGTCTATATCTTTTCCATATTATTTTTTACTATTTATGTTTTCTATATTTTTTTAATTTGTGTTTTATCTCACTTTATATGTGCAGCACTTTGGTCAACGGCAAGTACTCTACAAATATCCAAAAACAATAAGCACAAGTGCTGGATCAAAGAGGCCATTGAAATCAGGAAACGGGACAAGGCTACCATGAACTGGGATGAAGGGTCTTTCATGCTCTCCCGCACCTGGGACGCTGTCCTCCGCAGACCATTGGCTGGCGGGGGGTGGTCAATCTGACAGATCTGTCAGGTTGACCACGCCCGGGAACATCACATAAGGACATGTCACAGCGATGAGCTGACGCTTCTGAGGAAGACTGCAGATGACAGCTGAAACGTGTCAAGGTAAATGAAACAACTTTCATAAACCTTTTGTCTGAACAAAAGAAAACAAAACTAAGTTTGAACTACTGGAGACATAATGAACCTAGTGGAGTCAAATGAAATTAGATTGGGATTGGACTATGGGTCAGTACATTGGCCACATGCTTACCTTATATTCTTAGGTTATAATCAGGCCATTGTGTGTTTTAACAAATGTACGTGAAGATGCAAACCTTATAGTTGTTGTATGAACAAATAGTTTCTTGTTTCTTTTTGTTCTCAATCAATGTCCTTATCTGTATAATATGACCAATGTAAGACATAACTATCATACAAAAAGTTCTAATTTTAAAATTGATTATCATAAAACTGTTTGTTTTTTTTTTTTTTTTATCATTTACACATGCCGGACACTTTATTAGTTACACCTGTCCAACTGCTCGTCAACGCAAATTTCTAATCAGCCAATCACATGGCAGCAGCTCAATGCATTTAGGCATGTAGACATGGTCAAGACGATCTGCTGCAGTTCAAACCAGCATCAGATTGAGAGAGAAAGGTGATTTAAGTGACTTTGAACGTGGCATGGTTGTTGGTCTGAGTATTTCAGAAACTGCTGATCTTCTGGGATTTTCCTGCACAGCCATCTCTAGGGTTTACAGAAAATGGTCCCAAAAAGAGAAAATATCCAGTGAGCAGAAGTTCTGTGGGCACAAATGCCTTGTTGATCCCAGAGGTCAGAGGAGAATGGCCAGACTGGTTCCAGCTGACAGAAAGGCAACAGTAACTCAAATAACCATTTGTTACAACCAAAGTCTGCAGAAGAGCATCTCTGAATGCACAACACATCCAACCTGGAAGCAGATGGGCTACAGCAGCAGAAGACCACACCGGGTGCCGCTCCTGTCAGCTAAGAACAGGAAACTGAGGCTACAATTCACACACTCACCAACATTGGACAATACGCGGATAAAAAGATGGAAATGCTGCCTTGTCTGATGAGTCTCCATTTCTGCTACCAAATTCAGATGGTAGGCTCAGAATTTGGTGTCAACAACATGAAAGCATGGATCCATCCTGCCTTGTATCAACGGTTCAGGTTGGTGGTGGTGGATAATGGTGTGGGAGATATTTTCTTGGCACACTTTGGGGCCCTTTATGGGCCTTTTCCATTGCAGTTGCACACAGCACGGTACAGCACAGTACAGCACCACAAGCTAAAGACGTCCAGGATGGTTTTTGTTTCCACACAGGAGAAATAGTCTACCTCCTGGAAGTGGGTGCAGAAGACTCGGTCGAGACTGCCGTGATCACTGCAGTGCCACGTGGTGGGCAGTAAAGTAAAAACAACAATGAAGGCACTGGATGACATTGAGGTGTTACTGCTGTTGTTTTCTCTGTGGCTTGTAGTCACCAAAAACCGAGCCAGATATCTTTAGAAGAGGCGAGGCGAAACACGTATGACAACATCTTCCTTTGACCAATCAGTGGAGAGCCGTCAGGTACGTCAAGTTTTGTGTAGGTTCAGCACAGTTAGAGCTAGCTCTGAAACAGGTGCGAAAAATCATAACGCCTCGTAGCGGGTTTTCCCAGAGGAAACAAATAAAGCGTGCCATGCCGTGTGGAAGAGTTACAAAAATGGGAAGTGGAAAAGGCCCCTTTGTACCAACGTGGCGGTTTAACCACCACAGCCTACCTGAGTATTGTTGCTGACCATGTCCATCCCTTTATGACCGCAGTGTAGCATCCTCTGATGCTGCTTCCAGCAGGAAAACGCGCCATGTCATAAAGCAGGAATCATCTCAGACTGGTTTCTTGAACATGACAATGAGTTCATTGTACTCAAATGGCCTCTACAGTCACCAGATCTCAATCCAACAGAGCAGCTTTGGGTTGTGGTGGAACGGGAGGTTCTCATCATGGATGTGCAGCCGACAAATCTGCAGCAACTGTGTGATGAGGTCATGTCAGTATGGAGCAAAATCTCTGAGGAATGTTTCCAGTACCTTGTTGGATCTATACCACAAAGGATTAAGGCAGATCTGAAGGCAAAAGGGGTCAAACCCGGTACTAGCAAGGTGTACCTAATAAAGTGGCCGATGAGTATTTTACATCTCAGTTCATGATCTGAGCTGTGGGATTGATCCAGCTTGCGCAGATGGAGCAAAATTGAACTGCAGGGTAGAACGTAAAAGAGAGGGCATACAACCATTCAAAGCAGAATGGAGTACGTGGAATCTGGGGCCAAAACCGCTGGGCTCCAACCACTGACATTATTGTTTGTATTATAAATACTGTAAAATACTGCTTTTGTTTTGTTTGCCATTCATTTCTGTTTTTATTTTCTGCAAAATGCTTTATAAACAGAGGGACAAATGAGAGCTGATCAAAGTGCACCAAGAACAAAATGCATGGTGCAAAATGTGTTCAAGGATCATATCGACCAACTCAGAAGCGTCAAAGCACTCTTCCGTGCATGTACCCTCTTTGAGGTGCCGATAAAACTGAAAAATTTGCATTTTATCTGTCTCAAGTATTGAGTACTCACTGCCTCTCAGAGCAGACAGCAGAGGGGCCCATTATGTCTCGTTATCCCCCCCGCTGGTCCCAGAGCAAACAGGACTCTTATACAAGTTTATAACCATTTTAAACACTGATATACAGGAGACATCTACCGCTACTGTTAGTCACTACGCATACTCATTAAGAGTCAATGTTCCAATTTTTATGATAGAAGAGCTTTGCTACTATTTCTGGGGTTTTACTGCACCGGGTCAATATAAACCACTTTGATTATAGGTTACCATGAAGATGGAGAAAGCCAGCTAGATTAAAATGAAATAAAGCAAGAGAGGTGAGGAAGATAAAGCCAGTGATGATGGAAAGCAGGAATTAAGTCTGGAGCCATAATTGCTGAAAATGTACCAAGAGACAACAAGCAGTACCAATTAACTTGCAGCAAGAGTAATGTCTTCCTCTTGAGTTTTCACTTTGGCTTCAACCTTTTGACCGCTCATCTATAACTTAGAAACCAATATGTGCCTTCGTAAAGTACGCCCTTTATTATCTTACTCTCATTACAGTTGAATATTTATAACACTAACTTTCAGAGAACAGTGAAATGGATGTGCAGCTACTTTTTTCTTTTGACATCCATTGATTGAAGCTGCAGTTCCCAAATTTGTCTGCATGATAAAATAAGTCCTGGTATGCTGTAGGATTTTGTAGCAACTATATTATGACAAAGTACGACTATAAAAAAATCTTTTTATCATAATTTTGCAGCGTCATACCAGAAATTCCCACAAAAATGGTAGATTCTTATGGAGACTTTCCCATGTCAGGCATTGTCTGAAAATTGGGATTTTTTTAAGGATTGTGACACAAACGCTCTGTCAGCCAGAATATCTCAAGCTCTTTTGGAGAAAACATTTGTGTGTGTGAAGTAAATCACAACTGACTGCACTGCAAATGATGACTCAAATACAGAAAAGGCAAGAAAATATTCCGCGACCGTCTTCTTCCTGTATCAAAACTGCGGATGTAGCCTCATTTGACGTCACGTCTGCAGGGCAGCCCGGGAAATTCGGACACAAAATTGCAGCGCATTTTGCCACACACAGCCTGTTCAAGGCAACGGAGAGAAATTCTAATGCTGATGTTTAGTTTTAGATGTTAATAGCTGTGCAGTGGATAGATATGACAGATATTACTGCACACAGGATGTACTTTCAAGTAGGAGCTTGCAGTTATGTTATTTTTTGTGTACTTCCCCTTTTCTTTTTATTTGGTTGGGTTTTATTTATTTTGGACTCATTAAGATAGATGTGTTTTTTTTTTTTTTGTTTTATTGTAAGTCCTCAGTTTCCCCTTTTATTTGTATATAAATTAATAATTCCCCTATCTAAAATGTCTAACTAAAAGTTTTTATGGAAATTTTTAGATTTGGGTTATAATATCCTTGTACAAATTAATAAATGCAAAATATCTATGAGTTCGATTAGTATGGTTATTATAATATGTGGCTGAGATCAGCTGACATCATTTCAACAGGCTAATTTTACTCCGGCACATCATCACTTTTTATTTTATTTTTTTCAAAAACAGGAAAAGAGCATGGACAGTTGCTGCAGAGGAGATGTTACACAGACCAGATTACTTTAACATATTCAGTAAGTGAGATAAACACTGAGATTTAAAGGTTGAATATGGAATACGGACAGAACAGCGACATCACGTGTGTCTAGGTTGTAGTTGCAACGGCAGAAAAACAACTCCAGCCGCTGGGATGCCAGGCTCGCTGCCGATACACAAGTAAACAACAGTCTGCAGCATGTCCAACAAGTAACACAGAAGTGTTTATACCTGACAGCTAACGTTAGCCATGTTAGCAAACAAGCTAGCTTACCGATCCAGGAGGAAAGTCGCCATTTCCGTGTTTTGACTCCGTGGAAAACGTTTATGTGGGTCCATTTAGTGAAGTCTTCACCTAAATTTACTCCAGGTTTTGCTCTTCTCAGGTCACTCCTCCTCAGAAACAGAAAACAACATTTCCAGGGCTCTGAAGCAGCTGCTTCACTCGTCATTTCCACGGTTTTCCCCTGTACCAGCCTGACTATGACCAAAATATTGTTTCCACACAGAGATCGTATTTGACAACCTGCAATGGCGGCGTGTATTGGCTTTTAGACGTAAATAAAATGCCATTATCCAACCCGCTAAAATTTATTTTATAATTATTTTTAGGCTAAATATAATTTTTCTAGGAAATGTTGTACTTTCATTCTGTACACCCCCAAACGACCTGTGGAGGTATTTTTTTTATATTAAATATAGCTTTTAATAAAAATGTTACATATTTAACCTTTAAAAGGGGAGAAAAGCAGAAATTTATTTTATAAGATAAACGATTCAAGCAGGAAAGAGGGAGAGGATGGCAGAGGGGGTCATTATTGTAATCACAGCAGCCCGCAATATTCGGTCAGTTTTTTTCCGTGATCGAAACAAATGTTCTGTAGGACATCACGCCTCTTTCTCCAGTGGTTGTGACACCTTAAACTGTCAGAAATAATCAAATCCGGTAAAAACTCATGTCAGTGACACGCTGGTGGAAATTACTATGAATTGCTATGGATGTGAATAGCAACCGGAAGTCAAGCGTCGCCCTTTCAAGTCCCCAAAATAAGGTGAGTAGTAAGATCCACCTATGTTGGTTGTTTGGGACCATCATAGAAACCTTGCTTTACAAAGACATTTCACGAGCAGCACATTTTTTGTAGTTTTAATTTTGAAAACGTACTCGTATTCAACTTAGTTATAAACGTATTTTTATTTAGTGATGAGCATTTGTAAAAAAAACCCACAAAACTGTTATTAATAAGAGTAAAAATGCTACAAGGGACATTTTGAACCAACTTTAGACGTAGAGTCTGGAGTTTTCCCTGTTTCTGTTTGTGAACACTATTCAAACTGAGACCCCTCCCCTCGGGCTAATAGCTGCATCACTCTTCAGCCCCAAGCCTCTCCTTCAAAGCTCGGAAACGTGTGAAAGCCAAACCAATATTAACTCCCTGCACTATGTAAGCTCTTTTTTCCACGGAGCACTTCCTTTTCTTTGCTGCGTCTATTTTTGTTTTGTTTTTTTTTTCTCGAGAATTTGAGTGACAGCGTCTGCTCTAATCGGTGGGTTTATCCCTACAGAGCGCTATGCCCTTAGCTCCATCATTGGCTGGAGACAAATACATAAATCTCCACCCAGAAAAACAAAGGGGGAGAACTGGAATACAGTCAGGGGGAGAGGGAGTTGCAAACAAAGTCACTGCCACAGAAAGTAGAGGCCCAAAGGTGTGGATTGAGACAGATTTCCCTCAGAACTCTAGCATTTATTTTCAGGGGGAAAGTCCCGGCCTCTACCTTTAACAATAGGGGATTATCACGCTTCCGCGTTCCGGTTTGCGGAAGTTGAAACATTTGGCACTTCCTCTTCCGGGCCATGTTAACGACAGCCGTTCCTGCTCTGTTATACTGTTTAAATCGGATAAACTCCAAACATATTTAAGTTTTCATTCTAGACTGAAGTGATACTGGATCAAAAGCTGGACAAACGACATTTCCGCGGTGGCCGAACTTTATAATAAAACACACTTTGTTTTCCCCGGTGGGGCACAACACCGGCACTTCACAGCATGCTAGCATTAGCCAGCTACGTTTACTGACGTGCTTAACATTGTGCGTCTTAAAACACACAAACATCTGAAAATCGGGTCTGTACCTCCCCGTTTCCAGTGGAACACTGGGGACTGCCAAGAAAGGAGACGCTTTCAGATGCTTGTGTGTTTTCAGCCGCACAAGTTAGGCACGTCATCAAGCTGGCTAATGCTAACCTCTAACACGACTGCGCAGTCTGCCGGCCACAAACAAACGTGTGTCGTTTTATTATAAAGTTCGGTCCTTCACCGCGGCGAATCGGTCGTTTTAATCCACTTCTTCCTCAGCATCACTTCAGTCTGGAATGAAAACTTGGCATTGGCGTTTATCCGATTTACAAAGTTTAACAGAGTAGTAGCTGGCGGACTACTGTTAGCAGGTTAGCATTAGCCAGCTCGATTACGTGCCTAACTTTGTGCGGCTGAAAACACACAATCATTTGAAAGCGTATCCTTTCTTGGCAGTCCCCAGTTGTTCCACTGGAAACGGGGGGGTACAGACCCGATTTTCAGATGTTTGTGTGTTTTAAGACGCACAATGTTAAGCACGTCAGTAAACGTTAGCTGGCTAATGCTAGCATGCTGTGAAGTGCTGGTGTTGTGCCCCACCGGGGACAAACAAACGTGTGTTTTATTATAAAGTTCGGCCCTTCACCGCGGCAAATCGATCGCTTTGATCCAGCTTTTGATCCAGTATCACTTCAGTCTAGAATGAAAACTTAAATATGTTTGGAGTTTATCCGATTTAAACAGTATAACAGAGCAGAAACGGCTGTCGTTAACATGGCCCGGAAGAGGAAGTGTCAAAAGCCGGGAACTTCCGGTAACCGTGATAATCCCCTATAAGTTTGCTTTAAAAAACTGTGGGACAATACAAGCCGTCCGACGCTGAAGTAAAGTGGTAACCTTGATCTGAACTGAACAAGCTCCTACAAAACAGCTGCTCTTCTAAACCCAAGTCTTCTGAGAAAAAAAATAAAAGATTAATTTAATTGACGATAGCTGCTCCATGATAGAGGCTCCAGCCCCCCCGCAACCCTCCATTGGAATAAGTATTTATGGATGGATGAATTTCAGTCACACTGCTAGGGCTTATCGAGACTCAAACATATTCATTAGGAAATTTTTTTTTGTCCCTTCAGTGAAAACAAAGCACTCTTCACTGCTGTAGACAAACAAATTCTTCATCGCTAACTCCAGCGAGAAGAATGTGAACAATTTTCTCTTTTCTATCAACAAAAGCTCTCTGAATGTGAGTGTCTTTAGATCCAGTTTAGTCTATAAGTCTATTTTATGTCTCACTTTGAACAAGTAAAATCTAAAACAGCTGAATCATATTGTCTAGTAGCTAAGGTATCCACCCGCTGCTTGCAGTCTGCCCCCACTGTTTGTTTTTGAACTGCTTTATTTTACTAAGCACCAAAAATGCAAGCGTTTATTCACTGCTTTCTTCAGTCTTTTTTTTATTCCCTGTTGCTATACAAACAGGCAGCATTAAATTATTTCTGAAAAATTAATCTTCATCCAGGGCAAGGGAGAGAAAGTTTATCTATATAGTGCATTTCATACATAAAATAAATTCAATAAGCTTTACTGAACATAGAGAAATACAGTGTAGGAACAATTAAAGTCATGTCAGGACATAATTCAAAGGGTGTGCTAAAATTTTGATAGACTACAGAAATAAATATAAAAAAACTAAATCTAAATGATTAAAAATCAAGCAACAGTCTAGATGAGACAACAGATACTGTGCAGATTTCATTTAAGCGCATGAAAAAAATAAGTCTTTAACCTTGATTTAGAAGTGTGTGTATTTGATGAAAGTTTAATCTCTACTGGCAGTTTATTCCACTTCTTTGTAGCATTACAGCCAAAAACTGCTTCTCCATGTTTAGTCTGGAGTCTGGCCTGGACTAGGTGACCTGATTTTTTGGATACCAGAGCTCTGCAGGGTTTATATTCATATTCATCATCTACACCAGTGTGATAACTGGCTTTAAAGTTCTGTAATGTTTGACCAAAAGGGAGCATGAAGTTCAATAGAAGAGGTCCAAGAACTGAACCCTGGGGGACTCCATAAGTCGGTCCTAAGATTCATGGCTTTTTTTTTGTTTGTTTGTTTGTTTAGCTTGTTTTTTTTTTTTATTTCTTTTTAATTTCTGCTCGTAGTTGGCATTTCAGGGTCAGCAGGAGAGGAAGGGGGCACAGAGAGCCTGCAATAACTAGGTGTTTGTCCAAAACTGTAGTAAAGTGTGGGTGACTGTGACAGAAAAGTGGCTGGTCTGCATGGCCCAACATCTGTGGCAATGACCACGTTTACATGCCATCAAAATTCGGGTTAAGGTCAATATTCGGGTTTCTGAAAGATTAGGAATAACCCGTTTACATGCATGAGCAGACAGAGTTACTCCTGTATACATGATTACTGAAATCAATTGGAATATCCCGACCCAAACCGCGACGCACGGAAAACGTCATGATGATGGTGGATAATGAACCATCCGGAGCCACTGCGGTAAAGCCAGCCAAGTTAGAGAGTTACAGCCGAAATAACGCCGATTGGCTGGACCGCGGATTCGCAAGAGGCGGCGGGCTTGACTGCAGTCCGGAGTGCTGGTACTGACCCACCAGCATTACTTGACGGATCATAGAAAGGGGAGAACGTGTCCTGAAAATGCAGCTCGGAGCACATCCACGCTTCCCGTTTCCAGCAGAGTCCCCCGGACAGATGAAGGTCTCAGCCAGGACTGGTGGGAACGGTTGTAATGATGAAGTTAACAGACTCCGGCTGGAGTCAGTTAACTTTCCTCCATCACGCCTTCACCAAACTTTTCCAGATGAGTGATGGAGCCCCGCGAAGTAACTGTTTGCACACCAGCTCCTCTCGGGACGCGTGTTGCCATGGTGATGTATAAACTAGCAAGCTGTGCAGAGCACAGTCTGATCGCTAGTACAAAATACTCCCTGTAATTTAATCAAAACGCCAAAAAATACTTGCAGATAGAGCATGCGCAGAACACAATTAAATGTTCCTTTCAATGAAGATATTCCAATAAGCGTTTACATGACCAAATATTCCGGTTAGAAAAGGAGTAACCCAGGGGTAATATTCGGGTTTTTTAAAAACCCGAAAATGAGCATATTCGGGTTTTTACCAGTGTTTACATGGCCCGTGCGCAACCGGGTTATTGCTAAATTCCGATTATGAAAGAGTTATGAAAGAGTTATTGGCTGCATGTAAACGCAGTGAATGACAGCTGTTGCAGTTTCTACAACTGAGGCTTCGGCTGGGACGACAAGGTTGCGTTGCAACCTTATGCCCCTTTCATTCTTAAAGTCCACGTGTCATTGGAGGGCAGTTGGATTAAGGTGTCTTGCTAATTGCTAAAACACAAAACACAATTGTCTAAGTCAAATGAGCCACTGTGTGGTATAGTTAAATAAAATGAAAAAAAAAAAATCACACCCTGAATAATGTCTTTTCAATGAGTATTGGGTGAAATGGATGCTCTGAAGTTTTTGCATTGAGTACACTATATTGTCTGTAGACTAACTCACTGTTCATATGACACAAATGTTTAAATAGCGATACTGAACAGGAATATATTTTGAACACAGCTACTGTTTCTAAAAATGTGCATTGGTGTTTGTGAAAAAATGTAAAAAGAACATTCTCACACACTGAACAATGTGTTCTCAGTTGTTTTGTTGCAGTATGCAATGATGCATACAGGCAATGTTTGAACTTTTGAGGTTTTGAGCAGCTGTTTTAGTGTGAAAGCTTGAGTTGTAAAATGAGAGTGTGGTTTTGTGTATATAGTTTTAGAAAAGTGTGTTTCAACTTTTGGGAAAATGGAGGAAAGTTTTGTGCTATGTGTTTTAGCATTTAAAAAAATGTAAAATGAGGCAAAGATAAGGTTCATGTGTTGGACTGATGGCTTGGAAAAGAAGCTGTTAAAGAGTCTTCCAGTTTTAGATCAGATCAGTATCTAGTACTGATGTAAAATACTGAATGTAAATTAACAGATGCAAAAAATAGCCATATTTCTAATTTGGTTGTAATGAAAGCTCAAATCCAGATCTTAAAAACTCATTTCAGTTCTGTATTCGGTTCCTGCTTTATAAAAGGACAAACGCTGAACAGAAAATTCCTGCTTTGTCAAAAGTTATCTTCTCTCTGTGCTCAGTTAAGGCTCCCCCCTTTTTCCCCCTTCTTTTCTCCTCGGAGATTCTCACTTTTTCCTTTTTTTCTTTTTTTCTGTTTTCTTTCCCCCCTCCCCACTCTGCTCCCCTCCCATAATAAATACAATAAAAAGAGCGAATCGAAAACAGCCTTTCCTCCCTCTCCTATTTCATATTTCATTTCCCCTATGGGTTTTTCTTTTTTCTTTTGGAAAGAAATCCCCCCCCACCACACACTAGAAGTAAAAACGGACCGAGTTGAGAGGTAATTTTCTTATTTTTTTTTTTCATTGCGGGAAAAACTTGTTTTTCGGCTCTTTTTCCTTCTTTAGCAAAATAAGACGGGAGGAGGGAGCTTCTTTTTTTTATATTAGGGAGGAAACCAACAAAAAGAAAATTTTTGAAAAGACCCCGAAAAACTCCCCTTTGACCCCAAATCTCTCTTTTTTTTTATAAATAAATATAGATAAAAAAAATACCAAAAAGGTTTTTTAAACAGAAACGATGCAGAATGCATTCAATAATAATGGAGAACACAGAAATATTAATGAAATGACCATGGAAGTACAACTTTAAGAACGAGCACCTTGCCTCTGGCAGTCGAAGTGGGGTGTTTTAAAGGCATTTCAGAACACCTACGTTTGTGTGAATTTTGTGATCGAGGTTGTGGAAGATGAATTTCATTTTGTGTTTTATTGTCCTTTTTATTGTGATTTAGGAAATTCTCCTTTTGAATCAGTTCAGTTAAAAAATCCTTATTTATTTTGGAAACATGAAGAGTAGATTCTATGCTGGCTGTTTGAAAATGATGTTTTTGCCCTGGCAAAATTTGTGGAAAAGGCCTGTTGTCTGCAGCAAAGTATCTTGTATCCCAATTGATAATTTTGATAAATATTTTCTCAATATGTGCCCAAATTTTCATAGGTTTTTTATTTTGTCATGCTTTGTTCTGTATTTTGCCGCAAGGCTATTGTATATTATTTGATAATCTCTAATAAGCCCATGAGGGCTGGGCACCAACCAAGGTGCTTGACACTTAAATAATCAATCAATCCATTAAAACACCACACTAAAAGTAGATGAATGCTCCCTTACATTAAGCTTGCACATTTCATTTATCGTTAACAGAAAGAGGAAAAGAGGTGTGATGGGTCTGGGTTCTGGGCCCCACCTGACTCCACTGCCACCACAAAACTGCCACTGGGAAAAGATCAGATGTGGTCAAAGACTGTTTTGCTGGGGAGATTTAGTGCTCACTTCCCATCCCACTTTGTGCTTGCGTCAGTGCCGACTTATTTACAGTATGTAAAGGGTTCTTTTTTACAACATTGCCACAGGACACCACCATAATCCATCCCATCTATCCAAATCCTTTCCATCAGAAGTACCTCTCATTCTCTCTAAATAGTCCTTCCTCCCCTACTCAGGACGGCCCGCTTCTACTTGCTACTTCTACCTTGGTAGTGAGAAACCTTTTTAAAGGCATCAATCAGGACGAAACCAGCTGATATTACTTTGCTCTGATAGGGGACAGGATTACTTTCTAAATACTGACAGACTCCAGCTGCTTTCTTGGCTTTCTAGATCTTTTTGTCTCCATTTCTTCATGTGTTTAATACTTATTCCCTGAGTCATTTCACTATATTACACATAACTTCATTTATGGACGTAAATGTTAGGATTTCTTTGTATGTGCTTTACTCTGGTGAAAATTTTGTGATGACATGTTCAATACCCCCCCCCCCCCCCCCCCCCCCCCCCCCCACTGTATATGTTTTGCGTATGTATAATCACTGTAAGTGGACCATGAGTGCACTGTAAAATTTATAGTGAAAATTTTTTGCCAGTTTTTCACTGTAAAAATTACAGTTGCTTTAGCAAAATACCGTTTTATTTTTTTTTACAATTTTTGCAGTGAAAAGCTGTAAAAATTACACTAAAAAGGTGTCAACTAGTGCTGCCAGTTTTTCAGTATTAAACTGTTATTTTTGAAGCAAACTTCCATTAATAAATAACCATTATGAACTGCTAAAGTTACAGTTACCGAAATGGCATACCATAATAATTTATACATTGCCACCGTAATTTATAAGCGGTTATTTTTTCACTGTAAATTTGACAGATTTTTTTGGCTAAAAACAATAATTTCCTTGTGCTGTTTTGACTGTTATTATTGCAAGAAAATACAATGGGTAAATAAGCTGTGTACTGCAAAATTTATGGTTACTAACATGTCATACTGTAACATCCTCTACATTCTCACTGTAAATTTTACGGCGATAAAATTGCAACCATAGCTGCCAGTTTTTCACCATAAATTATGCAGATTTTTTTTTTACAGAGTGCATCTGAATGTGTGCAGCAGGGTAACAATCCCATGTTACTCCAAATTACCAAATTACTCAGTTTATCAGTGATATTCACATGCAGATGCCAGGGAACATGCAAGGAAACAGATACAAAACAGAAATACCATCAGCAGGTTGACAAGGAAAGCCATAAAAACTTATTGATGTTAATTTTGTCACAACTGCTGCAGCTGTCTTCGTCCCACTAGCGCCATCATCAGACCTTCTTCCAGTTCGTCCTGTAAAGTTTCTTACATTTCTCTGGACACCGTCACCTGTAGCAGTATCTTCACAGACAAAAGATGCAGCATAACCACAGTAACACAGCAATAATGCCTGCAAGGGAAAGTAAAAAATTAATTACCTGTTCCTCTCCGGCATACAACAGCTTGCTTCTATGACATCTCCTTTTGTAGCTGATTAACTCCCTTTAGAGCTTTGCAAATACACCAGGTATGTTTTGCATCTGCAGCATCTTATTTATTGATGCGAGTTCGTGAGTCTTCACACCTGATCCCCTGTGGACACCTGATTTTCGTCTTGCAAAGCAGCATGGGACTGAAACACAGTCACAACCACAGTTTCCTGCACTCCTGTTGTCTTGTTATTCTGCTCTTCAAGCTTTTATCTCAGGGTGAATGATAATTGTCAGAGGCATGAAGAATGATGACCATCTGAGGGAAAACCCTCACTGTGCACTTTTTACCTCATATAAACCCATCAGCATTGCTGGATGTTGTCACTCTCATATTAATTTTTTAAGGCTTAGACAGTGTTTTAACATGCAGGTTTTTTCGCTGGTTTATTTAGACAAGTTTGTAGTGTGTGAAATGATCAACGGCCTGTGGAGTCAACTTTAGACACATGGTTGGTAGCTACACTGAACTAAATTTGTTGGTGGGTACGAGATGAAGCATTTTTATTAATATGTATGTTTTCAAACTCATGTAAATTAACATACATTATATAGGGGATTATCACGCTTACCGGAAGTGCCCAGATTTTGGACACTTCCTCTTCCGGGCCATGTTAACGACAGCCGTTTCTGCTCTGTTATACTGTTTAAATCGGATAAACTCCAAACATACTCAAGTTTTCATTCCAGACTAAAGTCATACTAATTAAGAAGTGGATCAAAGCGATCGATTCGCCGCGGTGAAGGACCGAACTATATGATAAAACACACGTTTGTTTGTCCCCGGTAGGGCACAACACCGGCACTTCACAGCATGCTAGCATTAGCCAGCTAGCGTTTACTGACGTGCTTAACATTGTGCGTCTTAAAACACACAAACATCTGAAAATCGGGCCTGTACCCCCCCGTTTCCAGTGTAACAACTGGAGACTGCCAAGAAAGGAGACGCTTTCAGATGCTTGTGTGTTTTCAGCCGCACAAAGTTAGGCACGTTATCGAGCTGGCTAATGCTAACCTGCTAACAGTAGTCCGCCGACTACTACTCTGTTAAACTTTGTTAATCGGATAAACGCCAATGCTAAGTTTTCATTCCAGACTGAAGTGATGCTAAGGAAGAAGTGGATCAAAACGACCGATTCGCCGCGGTGAAGGACCGAACTTTATAATAAAACGACACACGTTTGTTTGTGGCCGGCAGACTGCGCAGTCGTGTTAGCAGGTTAACATTAGCCAGCTCGATAACGTGCCTAACTTTGTGTGGCTGAGAACACACAAGCATCTGAAAGCGTCTCCTTTCTTGGCAGTCCCCAGTTGTTCCACTGGAAACGGGGGGTACAGACCCGATTTTCAGATGTTTGTGTGTTTTAAGACGCACAATGTTAAGCACGTCAGTAAACGCTAGCTGGCTAATGCTAGCATGCTGTGAAGTGCCGGTGTTGCCGGCGATAAACAAGCGTGTGTTTTATTATAAAGTTCGGCCCTTCACCGCAGCGAATCGATCGCTTTGATCCACTTCTTCCTTAGTATCATTTCAGTCTAGAATGAAAACTTCAGTATGTGTGGAGTTTATCCGATTTAAACAGTATAACAGAGCAGGAACGGCTGTCATTAACATGGCCCGGAAGAGGAAGTGTCCAAAATCCGGGCACTTCCGGTAAGCGTGATAATCCCCTATTGCCAAAAGTATGAAACACCTGATTCCCAAATGATCAGAATCAGGTGTTCCATCAGGTGGTGCATTGGTGGGGTTTGTGTGTGTCGGGTTGGGGGGGGGGGGGGGGGAGGAAAGGGGGGAAAAAAAGAGAAAAAAAAAAAAAAAATAGCAGCTCTGCGTGCCTCTTGGGGGGTTTGCGAGGCCTGGGGATGTTGGGCCGGTGACTCTGGCCCCTCCGCCGACCCTTTCCGCTCCCGTCCCTTTTCCCCCATCCCTGGCCTGGCGTGGTCGAGCGCCCCCAGGGGCCGAGGCTGGCCCCTCTGTGGTGAACGCCGGACGCCGGGCCGTGGGGGCGGCCATGCCTGCCCCTTCTGCCCTGGGGGGATCCCGGGAGGCAGGGGTACCTAATGCCGGTAACGGCTCTTCTTCCAGGGGGGAATTCATACCCCCCTGGTCTCCTTTCCCAGACCCCCCCCCCTGCTCTACCTCACACACACACCTAGGGTTTTGGGGAGGATGCGTGTCAAGCGGGCGTGGTGAGGGAGGGCACCAAAGTGCCTTTGCTTGCCACGTCTAGAGGCAGCCTGCTCCCCAGTTTTAACCACACTTAGACACCTAAACACATAAAATAACAACAGCTCACAACCACTTCTGAGGGGCGGGCCATATAGTGTGTGGTAGGAGGGAGGGGCCGGTTGGGGGGTCATGCCCCCTACGCGACCCCACTCCCGGCATGACTTGGCACTGCCCCTTAGTTTTAACTGCAAACAACACACATCTCACACACACAGTCATGAGCGGGGGGTGGGGGGGGGGACAGGGTCCTTTCATACACCGGTCTCCCGGGCGCTACTGGGGGGAGGGGGGACAGTGGCTACTTCACGCGCCAGTGGTTAAGGCTGGCTGCATTGCGGGGGATCTGCTGGCCTGGGGGATGCCTGGCCTGCTGCGTCCGGGGGTGGGGGATGGGGGGGGGGTGGTGGTGGGGGGGGGGGGACGTGTTGGGGGCTTGGAGCTTGCGGCTCCTTCCCCGGCCCGAGCTACCACTCAGGAGGCACGAGGGCATGGGCAAGAGAGAGGTGGGTATGTGAGAATAATGAATGAGAGTGTGAAAGAGGAAATGTGGGAGGGAGGAACTTGGGCTGGAAGAGGGAGGAGATGTGGGTAAGTGGTTGGAGGAAAGGGGGGATGGAGGAAGGAGTGGCATGCTCGTGAGTGTCTAGTAGGGATGGTCGTGAGGGGCTGAAGGAAGGAAGGGCGGGAGTGTGATAGGTCAGAGGGATGGGCGGGGCTGGACATGTAAGGGGGGGACTGTATGGGGTATTGGGGGTATAGGGAGGTGGGGGCGTATGTGTGGGGGGGTGGGGAGGGGTTGGTGCAGTTATGTGGGGGAGTGCATGTGTATGTTAGAGGGTATGAGGAGGTGGGGGTAGGTGTGGACGGTAGAGGGAGGAGAGTGTTGGGGGTGGAGAGAGGAGTGAGTGTGGGTATGTAAGGTCGGAGAGCGGAGTGGGTGGGTGTATGCGTGTGTGGGGGGGGTACACGGAGGTGTTGGGTAGGGCTGGGCGGTGTGGGCGGAGGTTCATATCTCGGTATTCGTGCCGGGCATCTTGGTGTCGGTACGGTGCGGTGTGGCTGCGGGTTGGTTGGGGGCCGGGCGCTTTGGTGGGGGGTGCGGTTTTGTTTGTGGCTTCCGGGGCTTTTTGTGCGGGGCGGGGCAGGGGGGATCTGTATCTTGTATGTGGTTGCTCTTGCGGTATTGATGTCTTGGGTGCCTGTGTCTCGGCGTGGGGGCGGTGACGGTATATCTTTCAGCCCTAGTGTTGGGGTAGGTGTGTGGGGAGTGTGTGTGTGAGCGTGGTGGCGGGGTAGGGGGTGGTAGAGGTGGTGGCGCCCTGGTGTCAGGTGTATGGGGCAGGGACTTTGGGGTGGGGGCTGGCCTGCCCTGGGGGGCGTCGTCTGGGGGGTCCGGTCCTCCTGGGTTTCGGTTGGGCCGCCCGGGTCCGGGGGGGGGGGGGTGGCTGCTCCTGGGCGCTTGGGCCCTGGGCCCGGCGCTGTCTCCGCTCCGGGGGACGCCCGGCGCCCGGTGGGGTCGGCAGCTGCTGGTCTTGGTCCGCTGGGGCCTGGGCCTCCAGACTGCGGGGGGCTCCGGCTGGGGCCGCCTTTGCCGCCCCTTCGGGGGATGCATGTCCGCTCTTTGGGGGGGGGGGGTAGCTGGGATCTGGGCCTCTGGGTGGCTGCTGGGGGCCTGGGTCGCGAGCCTTGCGGGCTTCCTCCTCCTTGCAGAGACGAGGCTGCATCTGCATGACTGTATCACCACGGAGCACCCTTTATTATGCATGTTGACACTGTGACACTGCTTCCCATTGCGATGACTAGGTTGTACCTCTTCTCTACTTCCCATTGCGATGACTAGGTTGTACCTCTTCTCTACTTCCCATTGCGCTGACTAGGTTGTACCTCTTCTCTGCGTAGTTCTGCGTGTGTTTGTGTGTGTTTGTATGATCTGAGGATATTTAAGCCACCTGCAGGTCCTCCTGTAGGGGATTGCTTGTTTTGTTTTCCAACAGAGACCTTGGTTGTTTAGGGATCGCGGTACAGATGTACCAGTGAACTGTGTAAGTGGATTCATGTTTTCTCTCCTCTCTCTCTTCCTCTTCCTTACTCCTCTCTCTCTGTTTCACTTTCTATCATTACCTCTGTTAACTTTCATTTCTCCCTTGTCAGGCCCAGCAGTATGAAATGGAATGGTGTAATAGACAAATGTTTAAATAAAGAAATAAAATGAATAAACATGATATCAAGTGGAGCCTTATGTTCATAAAGCTCCGCTTGATAAAGCAAAACTGTTCAACAGAATAAAGCAATCAGATTTCCATTCTGCTTGCTTCGATGCTGGACAGGACAAGTAAAAAAAAGAAAAAACTAGAACTGCAAGCAGTTATAACGGGTTCCAAGCCCACCCACGCACCGCCTCCCCTGGCCCCACCGTACCTGGCCCCGCTTCCCCTGGTCCCGCCCACCTGCTCCCGCCTCCCTTTGTTCAACATAGACAGTGAGTTACAGCCCTCTTGGATTGTAGGTGATTTATTGATCTGCGTGTCAACCTGTTTTCCTCAATTATGGTACATAGGCAGTACTCAAGTTTTTACTCATATAAATGTTTAATGATCAAGAGGTTAAAAAGCAGCATGTCTCCTTTTGAAACAGTAGCTTACTTTTCTCAACGTAAATATCTGTGAGAAAAGCTGTAACTGGGATTTTCAACTTGTACTCATTTGATTTAAAAATTCCAACTGGATGGGGTTGTTGGTGTATAAAATAAGAAGTGTAAAGGCCCTTTCAGATAGAACGCGGCAAGCGCAAGAGGACGGCGGCAAACCCATTCATTGTGTATGTGGTACCGCCGCGGCAGCGCGTTCCGCCATGCCGCGGAGTACCGCGGCGCGCAAGGTGGGCGCATGCCGCCGCGGTGGCGCTGACGCCGCTGCGCTCGAATTGAACATTTTTTAATTCGGGCGCAGCGCGCTGTGACGACATCCTAGCGCGTCCAATGGGAGAGGCCATCAGGGGAAAAAAATGGTCATTTTTCAGCCTAAGTAAACCTAAGCGGCTGTGGAAAGAATGCAGCTTGCGGACGAGCCTGAACTCCCCACGTTCTGCCTTGTATCAGGATCAGGTGGACCCCCACCCTTTTATCTGCTGCTATCTCCTCCCCCTCCCTTAGCAAAGCTCTTTGCTGCGACCATAGATGTAATCTCTCACAACAACGAAGCGTGCCGGGGAGAAAACACTTCCTGGTCTGTCGCTAGCAACGCGTGCCTGACGTGTTTGCTGCCGCCGGGTCTGCCGCCGAGTCTGCGCCCTACCCCGCGGTAACCGCAAAAACCCTTGCCAAGGTTTAGCAGCAGCATCTGGTCTCCCCTGTGAAACAGCAACTTACTTTCCCCATTGCAATATCTCGCAAAAGCAAACTGGGATTTTCAACTTGTACACCTCTGATCGTAAAAATTCCAACTGGAGGGGTAGCTGGTGTCTAAGACAAAAGTGAAAGCGGTATGGAGCCAGCTAGGGTATCTCCTGTAAAGCAGCAACGTTCTTTCCCCAATCACAAATCTACCATAAATGCAAAATAGATTTTAAGAAAAATGTTATAAACATATTTTGCTTAAGGCATAAGTTCTGTGGGTAACTTGCATTCCAGACATGTACCAGTTCTATCATGTATGGTAGTATTGATCAGGTCTTTGTCAATGTTTGTTGTCAACAAATGATTTTGCTTAAGAGTTTTCGTGTGGCTTTTCAGGCAAATCCTTTGGCGCATAGATTATCACAAATTGCTTGCCATTTTCATTCCAAAATACTCAAAAATAACTGATTAGTCAAAATCATTTGTCCTTCCCCAAGTTAAAAATCCCATCTTCCCCTGCTTCATGTGGTTGTATTGTTTTACCCATTTAGGACTATAGGAAATAAGGAATAAGATAAGAAATAGGAATTAAAACTCTTATTTTTCCATCTGCGGTTTTAAAAAATATTACATTTTCAGATACTAAATATAGATTGTGGCCCTCAAAGACAGGTGGACACCAACAATGTCGACCAACATTCACAGAAAACTATTAGGCACCTTTCCAGATCCTGTTTTTCCAATATTTACCACAGGCATCAATACAAACAGACTTCTTGTTAGAGACGTTCCTCAGTTTTCAGACAAACACACATCTTTGAAGATATGCTTGGTCCAACAGGAATGACAAATCACTCCAGATCCTCTGTCCTCTGCTCTCACCAGCAACATAATTACAACAGGACTCCGGTGTTAAGAGAGGATGTTAAACTTATTCAGTCAGTCATCAATCTGTAAAATATGTTGGGTAAAGCAGGACTAGGAAATACGCATGCAATAAAATAATCATGTAATTACCGTGTAAAATAAGACAAACACGCTGCATATGCAGCTGTACACTTCAGACATGAATATTTCAACCAGGTTCCCTAATCCTGGTCCTCAAGGACCCCAGCCCTGCTGGTATTCAAGATGTTCCTAATTTCACACACCTGACTCAGATGAAAGGCTCGTAAGGAGCTTGCAAAGAACTTGATGGGCAGCTCTGTTGATCTGAATCAGGTTTGGTGGAGTTGAAGACCTGGAATACATGCAGGGCAGGGGTCCCTGAAGACCAGGTTTAGGAAACTTTGACTTAAACATCTAGCTTTTGAAAAGCTGACATCACTTGCTTTAACACAAACATTTTTTTCTACAAGTCCTTTAGTGGATAGTTTAATGCACCTTCAATCTAGCCTTTTCATACATTTAAGTGGCAGCAGAATAAAAGAAAAGCCAAGAGCTCATGGCTCCACTGCTTTCTACCATGGTTTAGGACATTGCTAATAAAACATGCCCACTGTTCAATCCTAACCTCTAAATACCAAGGCATATCTACATACGGGAGGGGATGCAGACTATTAGGTTTTTGCAATATAAGAAACTAGGATTATAGGCCCCTATATATAATCCTTTGGTACTAATAATTAATTTACTACTTGGCATATGCATTTATTTTGTTTTAATTATGCATTTATTTTTAGCTTTGTAAATTTGGTCGAGCATAATTGTCAACACCATTTCAAAATCGCCTGACCAGTTTTTTGCTCTTCATCTTAGATTATATGGTCCAATTTTCAGCCCAATTGGGTGAAATCTATAGGACTAGTTGACAAAAATAGGTTTTGCATATATCGCCCCCTAGCGAAAAACTTTTCCAGGGTGCAAATGGGCGTGGCCTATGTCATAAAATTTGGGAGGGTCCAAGGAATCTAGGGATATAAGGCATTTTAAGATGCGCCAAGCAGTTTTCGAGCTAGAGGCCAAAATGTGTTACACCTTGGTATAGCGCCACCTAGTGTCTGACGTGTGTCATTTCTCTTTTTTATTCACACAAACATTTTTTTGTACAAGCCCTGTTAGTGGCTATATTAATGCACCTTCGGTTTGGCCTCCCCATCCATTTTATTGGCAGCAGAATAAAAAAACCAAGGTCCAGGGCCCCCCAGACTCAAATCCGTTGTTTCGCCCATGGATTAGAAAATTGCTAATAAAACATGCCCACGTGGTCCAATCCTGACCATTTTTCAGGGACATGTTCAAAGGGGTGATATCTACCTGTCTTGGGAGTGGCGTGCAGATCCGATGAGCGGTTTTTGCAAAATAAATAATTAAGGATAATGGCGCCCCCTAGATTCAGAAAATTTTTTTCCTTCGGTAGATCTGTAGAAAATCATGTTCCCCACTTCGTTTCCAAATGTGATGCAATTATCTCTTGTCATTTCTGAGATATGGCCTATTAAGTATTTAGCTAGTTTTTAAAAAATGTTTGGTTGCGCATAACTTTGTAACAGAACAATAATTAAAAAAAACGCTTCCTTACGTTTTTTTCTCTTGGTCTCTAGTTTATGTGGTGTGATTTTCAGCCTGATTGGCCAAAATTCCTAGGACTAGTTTACAAAAATAGGTTTTGCATATATCGCCCCCTAGCGAAAAATTTTTAAGGCGCAAATGGGCGTGGCCTATGTCATGAGATGCAGGAGGGTCCAAGGAATCTGGGGATCCAAGTCCCATAAATTTATTCCTAGCGGTTCTCAAGCTACAGCCTAAAACGTTCAACCCCCTGGTATAGCGCCCCCTAGTGTCCGAGATGTGTCATTGCGCTTAAATCTCTACATGAACCACTTTTGTACCAGTCTATATATATGGCTATATTAATGCGTATGCAGTTTTGGCTCCCCACAGAGTTTTCACAGAGAAGAATAATAATCCTGAGCAAAAACAATAGGGTTCCAGCACCGCTGGAGTGCTGGGAACCGCGTTGCACTTGCAACGCGGGCCCTGCACTGCTCCGCGGGCTTGGAACCCTAAAAAAAAAAAAAAAGAATCAGGTGTTCCATCACTTCCATGGCCACAGGTGTATAAATGAAGCAGCTCAGTATACAAACTGTTTATACAAGCATTTGTGAAAGAATGTGTCGCTCTCAGGAGTTCAGTGAATTCCAGCATGGAACTGTGATAGGATGCCACCTGTGCAACAAATCCAGTGGTGAAATTTCCTCGCTCCTAAATATTCCACAGTCAACTGTCAGCTGTATTATAAGAAAATGGAAGTGTTTGGGAACCACAGCAACTCAGCCACAAAGTGGTGGCTACGTAAACTGATGGAGCGGGGTCAGCGGATGCTGAAGCTCATAGTGCAAAGAGGTCACCAACTTTCTGCAGTCGATCACTACAGACCTCCAAACTTCATGTGGCCTTCAGATCAGCTCAAGAACAGTGACAGAGAGCTTCATGGAACAAGTTTCCATGGCGATCAGCTGCATCCATCCATTACCAAGTACAACGCAAAGTGTGGATGCAGTGGTGTAAAGCTGCCGCCACTGAACTCTTCAGCAGTGGAGGCGTTCTCTGGAGGGACGAATCACACTTCTCCATCTGGCAATCTGATGGAGGAGTCTGGGTTTGGCGGATACCAGGACAACTGTACTTGTCTGACTGCACTGTGCTGAGTGTAAAGTTTGGTGGAGGGGGGATTATGGTGTGGGGTTGTTTTCCAGGAGCTGGGCTTGGCCCCTTAGTTCCAGTGAAAGGAACTCTGAATGCTTCAGCATAACAAGACATTCTGGACAATTCCATGCTCCCAACTTTGTGGGACCAGTTTGGAGCTGGCCCCTTCCTCTTCCAACATGACTGTGCACCAGTGCACAAGGCAGGTCCATAAAAACATGGATGCAGAGTCTCGTATGGAGGAACTGGACTGGCCTGCACAGAGTCCTGACCTCAACCCCATAGAACACCTTTGGGATGAATTAGAGCGGAGACTGAGAGCCAGGCCTTCTGGTCCAACATCAGTGTGTGACCTTACAAATGCGCTTCTGGAAGAATGGTCACAAATTCCCATAAACACACTTCTAAACCTTGTGGACAGCCTTCCCAGGAGAGCTGAAGCTGTTCTAGCTGCAAAGGTGGACCAACATCATACTGAACCCTGTGAATTAGGAATGGGATGAATAACTTTCTTTTTTTTTCAACCTGGACCTTATTTCTGGGAGTATACACGTGCATTTACTCACCGGTAAAGTTTCTGTATCACTGTGGGTCCTTCGGAAGATATTATGTTCAGTCGCCTCCAGTGTTCCTCCAGCATAATGGTGGAGGCGGGGCAGTCACTACTGCATAAAGGCATTATCTGTTTTTTTTTATAATTTTCCCTTAAAAAAAAAATAAAGAAAAAATATTTTTTAAAAAAAAATCCTTCTCCTCTTCTTCTCCCCCCCTTTTTCTACCCCCCCTTTCCTTTTTTTTTTTTTTCTTCTTTTTTTTTTTTTTAAAAAAAATTTTAATCCATTAAAATTCATTAATTTCCACCCTATTATTTAGCAAAACTCTTTGAATTTCGCCAATACTTGAAGTAGAATGAACGAAAGAACGAGTACTATTGTCCCGTGAGTTCAGACTTAGCTTTCCGTTAGTTATCAGGATGTTCTACACACTTTTTGTGGGTGTGCGTTCCCGATGCGCACATCCGTAGTACATCTGAGAAGAGCAGCTCCCTACCCAGACAACACAAACACAATTTGCGAAACTCTGAACTCACAGGACAATAGTACTTGTTCGTTCGTTCATTCTACTTAAAGCATTGATGAAATGAAGGAGTTTTGCTGCTGATGTCTTATATAATGACTGCCCTGTCTCTACCATTTTACTGGATGTACACTGAAGGGCGACTCAACGTAATATCTTCCCAAGGAGTCAAAGAGATGCAGAAACTTTACCAGTGAGTAAATGCACGTGTATACCTTTTAGAAATAAGGTCCAGGTTGAAAAAAAAAGAAAGTTATCCTTTAAGATAATATGTGAGTCAAGGCAAGTGAGCGAATACTTTTGGCAATATAGTGTACAGTATATACATCATTAGGTCCTTAGAGGTGCAGCACGTTCAGCAACTTCCAGGCACTAACAGAGCCACCCGACTGCTACATCCATGCTTTCTGCCAGATTTGTTTTTTCTTTCAGAGCCACTTTTCGTGTTTTGGCTGCTTGCCAGTCGGCACTTCACACTACTGCCTTCCTTCTTTCCCTTTCTTTGAGCCTCTACAACTCCTGCAGTGCACTTTCCACACCTCAGAGAGATTGCAATGATGGGTGTAGTTTTTATTTTATTTTCATACCCAAGGCCAACTAATTCACAGGCATAACAAATATTTTTTTGTTTTTTTTTGTTTTGGTTTTGGTTTTTGGGGGGGGGCGGGGGTGGGCGGCCCCCCCCCCCCCCTGGTACGGCCCCGCCTTCCCCCCCAATCCCCCCGGCTTTAGTGCCCCCCTCCCTCTTCCGAGGGGGAAATGCCCTTTTTCCCCGGGAATAAAAAAAAAAAAAATAGGATTGGCTCCCTGTGGTCTAATGAGAAATTGGAAATCATCCACATTGGTTCAACTCTCAGTGGGGTGAATTCAAGTTGATTTAGTCCCCCCACTTCTGAAAACTTCAGCTAATGGTTCAGGGAAATGTAGTGTTTAATCCTAGTTAATGTAATGGTCTCTCTTCCTGTATTTACTTCTGCGAAGAAAACAGCCTTAGCTATTAGTCTGAGGATGTTTTGTGGTTTCTAGTTAGTAATCGAAAAGAGAAAGGACTGCATTGTCACACTCCCAGCAGCAATATAAGCACAGAGTTAATAAGTACTCACAAACATGAACTACAGCTTGATGATTTTTCTGATCGTTATTAATTTAGCTGCACAAATTCATTTTCAGTGCAACACTTAATGTTACCGCTCAACTTTACAGTGTAATTTGTGTAAAATCAAGGACACCCTCATCGCTTCTTCTCCCTCTGGTGGTTTCTTATTACCCTCATCGCAGCGAGCACATTAAAGTCGATGCCAGCCACCAGCAGCTCTCAGCGGACATTTTTCAGTCACTCTGCCAGGGTCCATATTGCTAAACTTCACCAAGGCCATAAAAACACCTCAACTCACTACTTAATGAAACTTCCCATGAGAACCAATGACATAAAATAATTCAGTTTGATATTGACAGAGCTGTGGTGTGACAACATTAAAGTGGATTCTTCCTGATATCTAAGCACAGTAAGGATATAAGTATTTGGATTATATCTTTGTTGTAATGCTGCTTTGGGGGAATAAATCTTATATGGTTGGAAAGTCTGTTTCTTTCTTCAATGTTCATCTTAATGTGCATCAGTCGATACAGCACAGAAATCGTCCAGAGTGGGACAGAATATTTGTCAGGTAACGCTAAAGATCAGCGCAGTTGCAGAATAAAAAAGGGTGAGTACAGATTTTTAATTCCTTGGAAATGATAGTAGAGTCCTTTAAGCAGAGCAGACAGCAGGTGTTGCATGTCAGATTACTCATTACAGCTGAAAGTGACCAGAGACTTGATTCAGACTTGAGGTCAAAGACATATCAACATCTCTGTTATGATTATTCACACAATGACCATTTTGGATATGCACCATGGCTGACAAAAGGGCAGTTTTGGAGGAAAAGAAAAAGGAGAAAGACCGAGCAAGAGATAAGACGGGAGACAGTCGGCATCACACTGACTTTTACTGGCTGGAGAGATCTCAGCAAAGAGACAGGATGAAAGACGGGAAGCTGGACTTTGTGCCAAAAGTTCTTTATGCTGCTTCGAAGACATAAATAATAATAGAAAACTTAATGCATATTGCACTTTAAAAGCAAAGCCACAAAGAGCAGGACGAATCAAAATCAAGTAAAACTAGAAAAGCACTGGGAGAGCACAGACCTCCGCCAAGCAGCTCAACTCCCTTATCTTTGTGTGTTCTGGATCATAGTATCCTCAATTTTCTTTGGATCCGGACCAATTTTGGATACATTCTAGAACTCATTGAGATCCTTTCTTGTAGTTTTGACCAAACACTTAGGCCATTTATATGGAGTTATATGGAACAATTAAAAAAATTTGGCCTATCAGGGTGATGTTGATGTAAGACTGTTTAGGCGTTGGTAAGAAGGTTTGATGTCCACCATGTGGTGTCGGTCAGAACACACAGGACTCACTTGTACAGTTAACTGGCTTTACTGGTCGCTCTTAATCACAACAGCACAGTAATGCAACAAACAACTTACAGGTGAGGAATTCCAGGCTAGTTAAAGTGAAAGCTGGATGGAAGTGAGTGTGGTCTATAAACAGAAATACAAAGCCATGAGGAACATTTGATCAGCAAATAAACACATTCAAGGTATTAATTATTACTAATAAATCCCTTCTAGTTGGGACTAAACATGCATATGTGTTCAAGGCAAACAGTTACAGTAACTGGCATGTAACAGGTCAGCTAGCTTAATAGTAAAAGGCACATGGTGAATGGAGGAACACTTCTGAATAAGCAAATCAGCTAAATAACAGTAAAGGCTAAATAAACATCCTGTTCAGGCAGAAATACAACTAGTTACTCACAGTTCTTTACAGACACACACAGTTCACCATATTCACCTGCAAAAGTCTGTCCAACTGTCTTCTCTCCTCATGCTCACTGCTGCTGCTGCTCATAAGTTTCATTTCTGCATCCTGACATCATGTGCTCAGTAGCGAAAAAAAGAAAATCCCCAATTCAAGTACATCGATCTACCTGAGGCTAAGTACAGATGGAAAAAGTGAGGGAACCCCATCAGAGGAGCCGTCTGCACCGGGGCGGCACATCAACTGTAACCGCAGTGGCCCAGGTGCCCAGGGGAGGTGTGATGGAAGACCAACCCCCACCAAGGCACCAGTGGCACCGTAACCAGTCCGCCAACGCCACCCCGGACAGACGGCCCCTACGAGGAAAGCACCGGAGAGACCTAAGGACCCAGGAACAACAAAAGTAATAAGAATGTGTAAAACACATTAAAATGTTGAATAGAAACATCTAAAAATGCCCAAACAGTAATAAAAAGGCAATTAAAAACAACTAGTGAATAAGTACAAAATATTAAATTAGTCAATTACAACTTAAACTGTAAAAGTCAGCTAAAAGCCAAGCTAAAAAGGTGGGTCTTAAAAATGTGAACGTTCTCTGCGCCCCTGAGATCCTCCGGCAGACTGTTCCACAGGCGAGGGCCGTACCATTGGAACGACGCCTCACCATGTGTGTGTGTCCTGGCTTTGGGAATAACTAAAATCCTGCTGCCCGAGGAGCGCAGGGACCGCGAGGGCTCATAGGGTGAAAGCAGTTCTGAGAGATAAGAAGGCCCAAGACCGATAAGACATTTAAAAACCATTAAAAGAACCTTAAAATTGATCCTAAAACACACAGGGAGCCAATGCAGCGATCGTAACAGCCTTTCCAACATGGCCGATCTTATGATGATAAAGAATCCTTCAAAACATTCCTGGATCCAGAAGGTGATCCAGATCACCACCAAATTTTTATGTGTTCATCCTTGAGCTGAGACACACAGTTGGTGAAAATTTCAGGTCAATCCATCCAGAACTGTTTCCGTAAAGTTGCAGACGGACAAACCAACGCTACCGAAAACATTACCTCCTTACGGAGGTTATGAAAATTTACAAAATTATAATTCAGTGAAATAAAATATTGCTTTTGAATCATGGTTAGAAATAACAATTTTTTAAAAAACAAAATGAACTGTCCCAAACACATTAGAGCATCTTTCCCATGAACATGGACCAACATACCTGTCAACAGGTGTAGAAGTCTTTTTGAACATTATAGAAAACACCTGATTGCAGTGATTACCACCGAAGTGCTGCTCAACAATGTTTGGAGCCCCATCATGCTTGTTTTCTTGTTTTATTTTTTGTTTGTTTTTAATATTTTTTTCAAACCACAATTCCAAAATCAATGTTTTCTTTCTTAGAATTTTTATTTATTATTACTTTTTGACTTTCAACTTGCTATTCCAATACTGCATAAAAATGTGATTTTGTAAAATATCGATATCGGTTTTTGGGCTGATATTTTTTTTTTTAAAAAGAACTCTTTGGGTTTGGTTATAAAAGTCTTGCGAGATTTGTTACGGAGCAATGAAATCTCGCGAGATGCCGTTCCATTAACAGCAGTCCAGCATGTAGAAAAGTCCCTGTTATCCTGGAAGAACTTCACTTTAACCAATTTTTACTGACAAAATATGAACTCTTGTCCCGTCAGCATTTGTCCAGCATGTATAAAAGTCCCTGTGGAAGAACTTCACATCCCAGCATTCCTTTCAGAGTCATGTGACTACGGTGCAGCTGCTGCTGCTACAGACTGACTTGCTTTGAAGCTGCTTATAATATGTCTAGTTTGTAGTTGTTGGTAAGTCACCAAGTTTTCAGAAACACTAGAATTAGCCACATGTTGGCTAATACCTGCTAGTATCTGATATCTGGCAGCCAGATGTCCAAAATGAACTCCTCTGGCTGAGTTAAAGAGATTTTGGGATCTTTGCTCTCTGAGCAGAATATTGTTGTATCTCTCAAAATATGAGCGATACAACCTCCCAGTTGTCTGCAGAGATCAGTATCAGTTGATATCGGAGGAATTTAAGAGTTGGACAATATCGGTATATCGGATATCGGTAAAAAAAAGAGTCTATATTGAACATCCCTACTTTCAACTTATTTCACAGACAGCTGACTTTTTTTTCCCTCTTTAATTGGGGGTGTGAATAATTTTGAGGACGACTGTAAATGATAAGCACAAACAAGCAGCAGTGGAAGATGTAATATAAACATGAGATAATACCAAAGGCTGAAAAAGCAAAGTGAAGGCGGTAAAATCATCAGGAGGCGTGGCTGTGTGCAGGTAGGTGGAAGCCCTCATGGAAAATGTCAGATTTCCCTTTGTCATTGAGATCTGCGGTTTGCTCATAAGCTCCATCTGGTGAGCTGACTGGTTTGGAGGGAACGAAGCGTATCAACAGGTCTGAGATGTATGTTGGAGTGCAGCTATTAAGGCCTCGGCCGGATGGATGAATCACCACAGGGCTGAGTGTCAACGGCTGAAATCAGCACAGACTAAGTCTATGCCTCCTCTTTCCACTGAGTTTCTTTTCTATTCCCCTTTCTCATTATTTAGAGACAAAGAGACCCACACCGGGCTTAGATTCTTTGATCTAGCACCAGTTTTCTCTCCAGTCCTTTATAATTTGCACCACTAAATAGACCACCCTCTCATCCTCCTCTGACCTCCTTCACTCTCCACTTCATTTTGTTTCCTGAGCTGATGGAGCTCATCACAGGTTGGATTTGATGACGAGTGGGAGAGGACTTGTACCAGATAAAAATCCCATTTTGTGAACTCGGCCATATACGAGCTGGACATTTGACATTATCCTGTGCAGACTCACCTCCCAGCTTGTTTCTGTGGGATCAAAATAAAAGTAAAGAGTTTGGAGGAGAAAAAACACTCATAAAAGCCCATTAGCATTTATGTGACACGACTCATCTATCTGTCACTTCCCATGAATTCCTCAGAAACTGGCACGTAATGCAATGACACGCCAGGAGTTAACGCAAGTGTTTTACTCAGACAGAGACTCATTTGGAGGATTTTGATTTATTTTCCCCAGAAAAGTTGTCTTTATCCAGTTTCTATTTTAATGGCAGGAACTTTCTCAATAAAACAAACTGCTATGGGCACGTTTTTTCTTTGTGCACTGGGTTTTGAAGCAATTTTCACTGTTGTGGCTCATCACTGTCACACACAATCCGTTTTTGCTTTAATCATGATGATGAGACAATGATCACACATCCAGTTTCAAGTCAGTCTTTTCTTAAAGATTTTGGATTATTTTTAGCAAATTTGAGCTTATTGTGAGTGTGCGTGTATAGTCGTCCTCAAAATTATTCATACCCTCCTATTAAAGAAAAAGCTAAATTCACAACAGTAATTCAAATAACAAGAAACTAAAGAAAATAATCATAAATGAAAATTCACAAAATTATAATTTAGTGAAATAAATCATTGCTTTTGAATTGTGGTTTAAAGTAATAATTAAAAAAAAAAACCAGAGCATCTTTCCCATGAATAGTGGACCAACCTACCTGTCAACAGGTGCAGACGTCTGATTGGACGTTACAGAAAACACCTGATTGCAGTGATTGTCTCAAAGTGTTGCTCAACAAAAATTTTAGCTTCGGAGCCCCATCATGCTTGTTTACTTGTTTTATTTTTGCTTTGTTTGGCTGTAATATTTCTGTTGAACCACAATTCAAAATCAATGTCATGATTTTCATAGAATTTTTATCTATTATTACTTTTGTCATTTTCAGCTTATTTCACTGACAACTGATGTTTTCCTTCTTTGAGGGGGGGGGGTATCATTTAGAGGATAACTGTGTATGTGCTTTTTTTCTTCTACAAACTTGAAAAGTACTAAAAAAAAACATACTGTACTTTATTGAAACGGGAGATTTTCACAGCAAAAATAGAGCAAAAAATGTTTTATCCTGCCCATCTGGCATATTTCTCCATAAATATATGATGTATTATTATTATATAGTAGTATATAGAGAATGTATGATAGTGACAAATAATGGATATATGATGTATTCTTCTGATATCTGTTAGTATATAGGGAATGCATAGTTTTAACTAATTAACGTATAACATAATTTTCTGAAATTTAATAGCATAGAGAATGTTGAGTTTTAAGTTATAAATAAATAATGTATTTTAATATATCAATATATAGAGAGTGCATAATAAAAGTATTGACAGTATATTGTGTTATTCTAATGGATGATTGTGAATATTTATAAGTATGTTTGGGGAAGAATTGTGTTGTAATTATTGTGTGTACAGTGTTTTTGTTATAATAGTGATTATGAACACAGCATAATACATTTGTTTATGTGGTTGTTAATACTTTGTTTAAGGGGGAGGTGTGTAGGGTTGGAGATCGTCGGTGTGGGCCTGTCTTTGTCTTGTCTTTGTTTTCGTCTTTTAGGGTTTTTTTTGGGGGGGGGGGGGGGGGGTTAGTTGTGTTGTGTTTCTTTTGTTTTTGATAATGTGTAAAAATTCTGTATTGTATGTGGGGCTGGAGTGCTTTTTCCATCCCCTTTTCAGCTTGCAAGGAGGAATAAGGACTGAAATAATTATAGTGAGTTTTACGGTTTATTTAATTATTATGAATGTGAGTTTTGTCACCAGCTTTTTTTCTTTATTTCTTGCGAGTCTGAAACAAATATATATACATGGAATAAAAAGGAAAAAAAGGAGGATCAATGGGGTTTTGATGGATCTGGTTCACCCCTTAGACACAACACCTTCAGCCCAAAATCAGCTTCTCTCATCCAGATAAAGCTGAATTGGGGTTTTTAAACAGCAGCAGTAACTTTGTTTCTGGATTATAAATTTTAAATGTAAGGCTTGAAAATGATCAGAAACTTTGTAAATAAGGAGGAAAAAGTGGGTTTTGGTGGATCTGGTTCACCGTAGGAACAAAGCAGCAACATGCTGGAAATCAGCTTCAGCTTCTCTCTTGATGATTCCTCACAGACTTTCCCAGATAGTGTGTTGCTGATCTTTCACACATGTGGGGATGAAACTGTGTTAACCTGTAGAAAACGGTGTTAGAAGCTTGGCTGGCTGGTCAGCTCTCTGGGTGCACAGCACCCTTGAACTGGTCCTGGAATCACCTCTGGTTTCATTATTGCTGACTGTAATTTTCAGTTGTCTCCGCATAAAGTAGGAATCAATTTAAGAGTTAAAGAGGGAAGGGAGAAGGGGGAAAACAAAGCTCGTAATGAACGACACCGATTTAACTTTCCAACTTCATCTCACGGTTGTCAGTGTTTCCACCGAAGCAGCAGACAGAATCCAAAAAACCGCAAATATGAGATTTTGTTTATCAGCTCAGAATAACAAAAGGCCAAATGACATCTTCCAGCACGTCTCTCTCTCTCTCTCTCTCTCTCTCTCTCTCTCTCTCTCCTATTTTAGATCAGAATACCTGTCCTGACGAGTCATTGCACCACAGAGATTTTTTTTGTTGGTGTTTAAAGGCTACAACATCTTCAGTGTCCTTTTATATTCAGGTGCCATTAAAAAGGCCTTAAGTATGTGCAGCGGCAGAGACCTGGAGGAAAGCCAGAACAGCAGCCTGTGCAGCCGAGACAAGTGTGTCTTTGTCCGCTTCCTCTGACCCAAACAGCGCGGTGAAGCTGGACCGACTCCAAGTGACTGAATCCATTCACACGAGCTCAAAGGTAAAAAATCAAAGGATGCATATGTTGAGCAGAAATGAGCAGAATTCTGCTCATTTCGATAGTTGACACCTTTACATTGGAGGCAATTTGTCACGAGCAGGAACCCGGTGTTGCTGTATGAGCGAGGGCAGGTTTTAGCAGCAGCAGGAGAGGATTTTATGCAGGCTTCTGTCTGTGGCCTCCCCATTACCCTTTAGACAGACAAGGCAGGAAGCATCGTCTTGTTATCTGAACTTCTGAAATTCCTCATTTATTTCTGCATAATTGTTGCGTATTACGTGTATTACGTGTTTTCCACAAGCCTAAAAGGCCAATAAACAAAATCCAACTAAACAAATAAAAGAAAAAAACTTTATTTTATTTGAATGGTAAATATATCTATATGTTAGTGGTCAGTGTCTATTGACCAATGTGATATTGTGTAAGTTCTCCAGTTATTTATTCACAAAAATTTATTATTTCGTTCAAAAGTATTTTTCCAATAATCAGTAATCACTCCCATCAACAAACTGAAGTGCTCCTCTAAGCTCTGAATTTGCCGTTCGTATCATTCATATATACATGGAACGGCTTGGCTCGGTGGTGGCTACCATGTCGTGTTGCCATGTTTTTACGTTCAGTAGAAGTGTGACAGGAGGAAAACACAGAAACTCACCAGAGACACCGGAGTTTTCAGCTCAGGTTGAGGTGATGTTTTTGAAAAGTCACCGCGGTGCAGTGAGGAGGAACCAGTGTTACACTGATGCTGCGTTCACTTGCAGTCGGGCAGACGGCCGTCGGTAACAAACCAGATGTAATTTTAATCACAGAAGCCGAGCGAAAGACGGTAAAACATGGGTCAGGGAAAACAATATGACATCGCCATGACAACATATCAGATGTGGACTGAAGTCACTGTAACTGACAGACCACGTCTTCACATAGAGGCTGGTGATAACTTTACATGCAGCGGCTGTCGTCCATCTGCCCGGTTTCACGCGAACGCAGCATGAAAAGTACGAGGGAGCTGCTGATATACAATTGTTACACAATGTCCCTTTAAATGAGCCATATCATGAAAAAATGGGCTTTTAAAAGCGTTTAAGCATGTTACTGTGTTATTTCCTCAAAAAACTTTAAGTAATTTTTTTTCTTCATTTGTGCATATTCGAGTCACTCAAAAAATATAATCAAACCCAAAAGGTGACTTTATATAATTTGATTACATACAACTTTTCCATCCAATATTATTACATACCTTTTATTTCAAAAGCTGCATTCAGCCAAATGTCTTTTTATTGTGTTGAGTTAATGTGAATATATGTGAATATATAATGTGAATATTACATAAAGTTAAATTGGATTGAATAAAGGAAACACAGAACTATACATGCACTTCATGGACATGGCATCTCGGTCACAGGTATACATAAAGCTGGGAGACGGATTTGCCCATAGACGGATCCCCAAGATATTGTTTCCTCATAGTTGCCAAGCCAGTTTATATTTATGACAGGTGGTGAGGGAGGGTGTGTATGTGTGTGTGTGGGGAGATAATGTGTAATTGTTTGTCTAATTGTCAATTTATTGAGATGTTGCTGATATTAATGTGAAAAGGACTTTGTGCTACTCTTGTATAAAAAGTGCTTTATAAATAAATGTCATTCATTCAATGCTGTTAGTCTATAACTTGTTTGCTAATTTACCTACTTGTCAGGGTCTCTGTGGTACTTCTGTGGTACTGCGTGTACTTCAAACTCCACATCAGACTCTGGGTCGAGCGTACAGCTCCATAACAGGCTGCTCCATTTTATTCCATCGATCGGAGTCCGATCATCCATCAGTGTTTGTAAATAGCGTCCACGTGAGTGAGAAAGCCGGTGCTCCGACCAAATCTGTTACCCTTCAGTATCTGCGTCTGTTCCAGGGCGACGTCATGAAATGGACGTTAAACAGGTTGAGATCGGTCGAGAGCTTCAGAGGTTCAGTGCAGTCAGCCGTCTCACTTCCATGTTGGAAATTAGACACATAAAAAACTAATATAGTTTCTTTAGTGGTGGTGGGAACTTGTTTAGCTTTTGCCTGTAGTTGACTTTTGGAACGTTTGAAATCATGATACAGCTCCTGTAATAATGGAGGCTTTTCTGTAGGATTTAGACTTTGACTCAGAGATTCCAAGAACTTTGCCTTTATTCTTTGTTTTTGCATTAAACAGGCTGTTGACACATTTTTTAATGGTTTTCATTTCACAAACAGCTATTTTGTTATTTGTCTTTGTAATTTGCTGCACTGAAAAAGAAAATAGTTGAATCAACTTAATTGAATTGTTTCAAATTGATAATATCTAAAGGAATTAAGTCCATTGAAATAAAGTTTACAGTATAAGTTAGATTAACACAATTGATTTAAATCTCACGTACTTAATAAATTGATTGTTAAATCAACATTTTGCAATAATCCAAATTAAAATCAAGCTAAATCAATTTAAAGAGCTCAGTTTTTCCAACTCAATAATTTGCATGACCCAAACATAAAATATTGCTCTTTTCTAACTTAATAATATGGTTAAGTGTAAATTACTTCTTGGTTGAACTTATAATTTATTGTCCAATCAATGATCACAAGCCAATGTGGAACAAACACAGTCAACCACATCAAACTGTACTTTTTATTTAACTTTCTTGTAATTATTTTTACAGTCGATGAGTTAATTATGCAGACAAGCGGAAGAAAACGGATGGAGAGATGGAGTTAGTTATGCAAGAGGATATATTCCTATTTACTTTTAAGTAACAGTCAGTATATGTAGAATATAATTAAGTTGTATCCACTGCATTTATTATTACAAAGCAATTTCCCACTTTATATACGTGTTTCTTCTTCTTCTTCTTATATTATTATTATTATCATTATTATTATTATCATCATTATTATTAACAATAATAATGATATTTATGTTATCACTGTTGTGATTATGATAACATAATAATTTCATGTACCTTCATTATTAATTAAACACAAACAATTATGATTATTGACTGATGTGGATTTTTCTTATCTCTTCTGTGGAAGCTTTTTCTTTTATTTATTCATTGACTTGTTTATCTTGCCAACCCAATGTTTTACTTTTTTTGCATAATTATCCGTCATGCTCACCTTTACGATATCCCGCTCCCTCACCTTGTATTATTTCTATGTACACAATATCACAATAAAAAAATGCTAATTTTAATGCTTCATTTGCTCTAAATGTCAAGATATTTCAAATAGACTTCTATTATTAGCACAAAAAAGCACGTCTGAGACCACTGTGGGCCAGTCTCATGTCCCTAATGTTAAATCAGATCATGCTTTGGGAAGAATCCAACTTTAGGAGAACATTGAACAACGATGTTGAGCTTGGCATCGAGTTAAAGGTCACTGGTCTCGTCTGTGCTGCTGACTTCAGTTTGTTGAAAACCACTTTCATGTCAAAAATGTACACTCTTGTTTTATGGTGACTGCAGATAAATTGGGAAAAAAAATAGTTAAATTGAAAAATGCCTGCAACATCTTGAACATGAATTTGAGAATATACGGAAGCATCCTTGAAATTTCCCAGAATTAGAGACCGAGTTCGTTGAATGATCCTTTCATGAGATTCAGACTCAGCATTTATCAAAGATACACCTTTGACGTTTAGAAACACTAACAGAATCAAACGCCAGTGCTTAAAGATGAGCCATGCTTCCACCAGTAAAATGCAGTTTTAAAGCAACTGATTTGTCTGTGGGTCCTTGAGCACCTAAACACCCACCAACTGCTGCTTGGGCGCTGTGATTGGCTGCCCACTGCACTCAAAAACGCAAATCTTAGCACGTATTTTTCTAGTTTCTAGTCAAAATATCTCATCACACTCAAAGTAAGACAAAATCACATAAAGAGAAACGTTTCAGTGAGATAAAGGAAATTGTTTCAAGGCAATGCGTCTTATTTAAAAAAAAATTTAATCAAGAAAATTTCACTTGTTCTATTGGCAGATTTTTTATTTATTTTTATTATTACAACCAAAACAAATCTTGACCACTGTTAAAATAAGAAAAAAAAAAAAAAAAGATTTTCTTTTTTTTTTTTTTTTGCATCCTCTCTCTCTGTTGACAGGTATGTTGGGCCACTGTTTAAGAGCAAGGTGCACTACTTTTAGAATATTTACAGCAGGGGAAAAGTATTGAACATGTCAACATTTTTCTCAGAAATATATTTCTTGTAGAGCTTTTGACATGAAATTTTCACTGCATGTCAGTAACGACCCAAGTTATGCACACATACACTGCAAAATTTAGGGGTCCTAATACAAGTTTAAAAAAACACTGACTGAGAAGAATCCGACTGTAATCAAGTGAAATTATCTGTCCATGCAGCAAGATAATTACACTTGGTAAGATTCCTTGAAATAAGGAAAAACATGGAGACTGTAGACAGGGAGAAATATCTTTTAACAAGTTATAAAACACTCATTTCAAGTCCCTAATGTAGTGAAAAATCCCTCAAAACTAGTCTGGTAATGCTTCTTTTGAGTGTTATTTCTCCATTTAAAGTTAAAACACTCTTAAAACAATATCTATATATATATATATATATTTTTTTTTCTTCAAATTTGCTCTGAAGGAGCAGCACAACACCCACCAACCTCCAAACCTGCATGAAGTTTGGTGAAGGCTTCTTTACCAAGAGTCAAATTAGTTTGGACGACATGGAACATGAACTCATGATCCTCTGAGAACGAGGCAACCTGCTCCACCACCCAGCCGCTGATTCAGACTGTTAGTGCACCTCTGAAATCAGCTCTTGATTCAGCTGATTTCAGAGGTGAAATCAGGAACAACACCCCGGTTAGTTGTTCCTGTTTTAAGATCTTTTCTCTTTAAAATGAGAAAGCAACAACAGCATTACAGACTACAGTAGTAGTTATAAGTGTTTAAATCACTTAATAAGAAACTTGACATGAGTTTTTCACAGTTTGTTTTCAGCAAGTTTCCACTTGTCTCTAGATATTTGTTCTTAACTTGTGTGTCTGAACTGATACAGGAAGTCTTAAAACAAGTTTTTACAGCTAAAATTGTGAGCGAAAGACTCAAAGTGATCTGAAACAGTCTTAGTGAGATAATTCACCTTAATATGCAGATAAAATATCCAATTATAAGATTCACTTACTAAGTAGGAAATAAAAGACATTTTCTCTCAAAACTAGACTAATAATCTTGCATATTCTAGTCTTTTCAAGTATATTACTCTCAAATTGAGATAGTTAAGACAGTTTTTGCTGAACATAAGAATCTAAGACTTGGTTAGATAGACTGTTTCTGCAGTGAAGAAATCCTAACATTTATGTCCATAAATTATGCTTCATATAGTGAAATGACACTATTTTAGGATTACTTTTTTTTGAGTTATATGGTTAACTGTTGCAAATTTAACAGCCGGCCGCTGCGCCCCGCCGCCGGCCTGCATGTTTCTTCCTCTCCCTTTTTTTGTTTTTTTTTCTTTTTTGTCTCCTTCCTTTTTCCCGTCCTTTTTTTTCCCCCCCTCAGATATTTTTCCTTCTTTTTATTTTTTGTTTCTTTTTTTTCGTTATTTTTTTTTTTTTTTTTTTTCTTTCTTTCCTCTTTTGCTTTCTTTCCTCGCTTTCGTCCCCCCGGGAACTTTTTTTTTTTTTTACTTTTTTGGTTTTTTTTCTTTTTTTGCTTTTTTTTTATATTTAATTTATTTTTTCTTATGATATTATTTTTTTTCCCTTTTTTTTTTTTTTTTTTTTTTTTTTTTTTTTTTTTTTTTATTTTTTTTTTTTTTTTTTTCTTTTTTTTGTTTTTTTTATTTTTTGTTCTTTCTTCTCCACTCGCTCCCCCACCCTTTTTTTTCCTCCTGGGTGATGATTCTTCCCCTCTTCAGTTGCTTCTTCTTCTCTGCTCTCAGTTTTCCCCCACCTTCTCTTCTTTTTTTTTTTTCTCTTTTTTTTCCCCGTTGCTTTCTTCCTAGATTCTATCTTTTTTATTTGTTTATTCCTTATAAAGTTTTTTCCTTCTTGTGTTTCCGTTTTCTCGTTTCCTACTCCGTTTTTAGTTCCCTCCCCTCCCTCCCTCCCTTCTTTTTTTTTTCTCTCTTCCTTCTTTTTTTTCTTTTTTAGTTATTTTTCATTTCCTTTTCAGTTCCCTTATTCTTCTTTCCTCCTTCCCCTAACCCATTTTTTTCTAAGTCATTTGTGTTTGTTTGGGGGGGGGAGCCTTTCCCTTCCACCCTTTTTCCCTTTTTTTGTGTTTTTTTTGGAATCCCTGGATTTTTCTATTTTTTAAAAAAATACACCTCTTCCTTAAAGTTTACCCCCCTTATGCTGTTTTTTTTTAGGAAGGTCCTCTTTTTTTTTTGTTTTGTTTTTTTTTCTTTTTTTTTGTAGGTCCCTCTTTCTCTTTATGTAAGTATTTTTTTTTTGACTCTCCCTTGCCTCTTTTTCTTTTTTTTTTTTTTCCCCGGGAGGAAAGGAATGTTTGTGGGATGTGTTTTTCGCGGGGGGGGGGAGTAGTTGGGGTGTTGGTTTGGTGGGGGGGACTGAACCTATTAAGATCATTTTCTTTTCGTTCCTCTTCCCCCCCCTCTCTTCCCCCCTTCTCAACCTTTTTTTATCTGAATCATTTTGAGGACAACTGTAATTGGGGCGGGCAAATTATTTTAAAGATGCTGGACTCGGGGTTTGGAAAAAAGACTGACCCAGGCATCACTACTGCTTAGGTCCAGGAGCAGCTGGTCAGCAGAAGGACCCAGTGGGAGTAGAGCGGCGGAGAAGCTGAGATAAATAAGTAGGGGCAAGACCGTACCATCCTGCAATACGATATTTCAACTCCTGAACAAGTAAAGCAGTAAATTATCAGTTCCTGTTTTAGCCAATCAGTGTTTTTGTCAAAATGCTTCTTGAATCTTGAAAAGGTCCCCAACAGTATGAGGATTCCTTCCCGTGATGACAAACCTTCCTTTCCAGTGAGGAAGTTATAACCTCATATTGTTATTCTGATACACAATAATCAGCATCGCGTTCCCCACATCTCCTCCACGCTTTGACTCTGCTAACTTTGTTGGCATTAACAGAGATTTGAACAGTTTTTCATGGACAAAACCCACCAGACCTGCTGCTCATCCCATAAACGCATTTCCCCTACAAATGTGGCTCCACTAAAAAGGAAAATAAACATTTCCATGATTTATTACCAAACCAAACAGAAATTTCCTTACTTTTTCTGCAAATATTAGTTTACTGGGGAAGATCTGGGGCCCTGAGGCGTGACACAGAGAGCGTAAACCTGCTGGTTTTCTCAATTTCGACACAGCTTTATTGCACATCTGCACTCTGGTGCAGCATTCACCCTCATCGCAATTATCCCACTTATCTAAATAACAAAAGGCGTTTCAGGCAAATGCACGCTGCCCATCTAAAGCGTCGCTACAAAAAGAGGCTGTGGGGTTTTTTTCTTGAGTGTCACCATTAATGACATATTCATGTGCGCTACACCCCTAGCGGAGGTTTTGATGCTTTGTCCACCAATCCACTAATGCCATCACTTCACTTAATTACCCTCAATTAAGACACTATAAAAGAATTGCAAAGAATTGCTAATGAACTCATTTGGAGGCATGGAAACATTCAAAAGCAGATCCTGGATTGAGAGCAATTAACCCCAGGCATTTTAGATAAGCCCCTCTCACTTTAGCCCCCTCTATTCAGAGGAAATGTGAGTTTGAAGTGAGCATCCATCTAAAAATACGAGACATCTTCATCAATACTAGGTAATTAAAATTTGCCCATCTGACCATTAAACCATGAGGATTCAGAATGTGGCCGCTGGGCACCGTTGGGAGATTTAATCCATAAAATATGTTCATCACTTCTGCCTGATTCTCCTCCTGTTTCTCTCCTCTGCATGAACAAACGTGGTCTCTTATTAGATATTGTTTACTTGATTCAGTTTGATTGAAAAATATGCAAAAGGGTATGAATCAAAACTCATTCTTAGACAGAAAGTGGCCAAAAGTTGCCAGCGCAGGGGGGGGAAAGATGGAATAAAAGCCACAATCATCGATTTTAGATGCAGAAAAACTGACATTCACACCCACCAACAAGCAGACTGGATTGTGGCTGCTGAGGAAAAGGAAGATTTTAAAAAGGTTTTTGGCAGTTGATGACATTACATCACAGGTTTATTACCAGCATCATTAGTTTTTGTAGAAATACATGTAAAACAATTTAATTTAATAGTTTATGCCAACCTAAAACTCAGTTGATCAGCCAGCAAATTTAGAGAAAAGTTGTGTGTCCTTAAAAAGATCTAAACCAAGGACGGATCTACACTGGAGACTGGTTTGTTTGTTTCATCATCTTTGGACTAATGTAGCAGCACGTCTGTGATGCAAAGAGTAATGCGTTCACACTCTGGCTTCGTTTGGTGTGCGTGGGTGCGAACACTAACTGCATCTTGGTGTGCACCAATGAAGCACACTCTGGTCCACCTTAAAGGAATAGTACACCCACAGAATGTTGGTCCTTCATCTTCTACTCACCCTCATGCTGAGCAAGTCTCTTGAGCACTTTTTTAATATCTCAAAGATCGTTATTCAGATAACAATCATTAGGAGATTATGAGGAGGAAGCGATCATGTTGAATGAGAGAGGGAGAAATCCAACTAGGGGCTGGATCACCCAGCTACTAGGGCTAGAAGCAATATTATTATTAATTTATGTTTTTAGAGATCATTTTTCCTTCGGCCGCGAACTGGATAAAAACAAATCGTAATCTGTTCTGGTGGGTACCGCCTGACTTTAAAATCTCCTCAATAATGCCCCCCCCTCCCCGGAAGATTCTTTTGGGCCTTCTTTAGGGAGAAAGTTTTCCCCCCCCCCCCCAAACTTCTCTTTTTTTTTTTTTTAAAAAAAAAAAAAAAAAAAAAAAATTATTTTTTAATATTCTTTTTTTCCTTCGGGGTAATAAAATATTTTTCATTTCATTTCATTTCATTTCATTTCTCGAGATCGGGCAGGTTTTTGTTTTCCCCAAGTTTCATATAATGGAGTTCACCGGGGCTCAAAACAAAAAGGTCCATAAAAGTCCTCAAAAACTTGTCAATATTCCTCCATACTGCTCGACTAATGTAATCCAAGTGTCCTGAGTGGGTAGCGTCCAGAATTTACTGGAAACCACATCATTTAGTATATTTTTACAGCTTAAACCAGGGCTGTCCAATTTGGGGCCCGGGGGCCAAGGTTGGCCTGCGAGTGATTATTTTTGGCCCACCGCCTATTGTTTTTTTGTTTTGTTTTTTTCAATGTATATATATATATATATTATATATATATATATATATATATAAGCCTTTATGTGATTTTCCCAACAGTTTGAAAAGTTTTTTTGATGCACTCTCAAAAATAGAGGTACGAAACAGGAACATTTCTGTACCTGTCGGTATATTTTTTACAAATGTTCTCTCAAAAGTACAATATTGGTCTATATGAGGCCAGAAGTGTACCTATATACTGTACTATGAAAAAGGGTCCAAAGAAATATAAAGTACAAATATGTACCATTTCAACCCTAAGGGTACCTGCAGCACTGAAAAATGTGTGTAGCTTGTACAAAAACTATAATTAGTCCTTCTAAACAGTAATATATTATAGTTATTATATTATGATTTTCATAACAATCATAGTAATCATAGTAATGATTACATGCATAATTATATTATATGTGTTTGGCCTAATATTTATATAGTTATTATTCATTTATTATTAGCATCTTTGCGACAGACTGGCGGCCTGTTCAGGGTGTACCCCGCCTCTCGCGTACTAGCGGGGAGGGCTCCCCCCCGACTGGAGAGAGGAGTGAAAAAAACTAACTACTACTATTATATCATTATTTTTGTTATTATCTTTATCTTTTTTTCTTTTTTTTTATTTTTTATTTTATTTAATTTTATTTTATTTTTTCATTCATCTCCTTATAATACAAAAAAAGATAAAAAGAACAGAAATATCTCTCACTAAAAAAAACCCCCCCCAACAAACCTTTTTCCCCCCTTTATACAAAATTTTTCCCCTCTTTTTTCTTAGTGTGTATTTATTCATTGCTCTTCTCCCTCTTCCCACCAAATAACACCACATCACATTTTTGGTAGGGGGGCCCCTTGGTTCCTCTTCCAACCCCCATCTGAAAGGCCATGATCAGAGAAGTGGGAAGATGCTGTCCAAACTAAAACCTCATGCAAAGTAATATGAAAAACAAACAATGATCACAATAAAGAATCCTGTCATTCATTTTCCACATTACTTTTTATAAGGTTTTATTTTGAACAATTATGCTATGGGCAAACATATTAATTTCTTACACTTCAACATGAATTTTTAGTTTTGGCCCGCAACCATCAACCCCAAGTCATTTTTGGCCCCCAAATGTACAAAATTTGGACACCTGTGGCTTAAACAGTAGTACATCTAGTATCCGCAAAGTGCTCCCCTGCGAGTTCACGACACTATGGAAGCCGTGACATTCAGCGCCTACTCTGCCGATAATGCAAGCGTAGAAGAAGAAATTTGCTGTTTACATTGGGTTACACACAAGAGGGGTTGGCTATTGATTTAAAACAAAGAAAGAAAGAAAAAGAGAATGCGCGATCTCGTCCGCTGCAGCTTCTGTAGTGTCGTGAACTTGCAGGGGCGCACTTTGCGGCAGCTGCATGTTCTTCTTTTTAGGCTATAAAAATATACTAAATGATGTGGTTTCCAGTAAATTATGGACGCTACCCACTCAGGACACTTGGGTTACATTGGATGAGCAGTATGGAGGAATATTGACAAGTTTTTGAAGACTTTTATTGACCTTTTTTGGTTCAGTTGCCAGTCAACTCCATTATCTGAAAGTTGGGGGAAAACGAAAACCTGTCCGATCTCTGGCTGCATTTGAGATATTAAAAAAGTGCTCCAGAGTCTTGCTCAGCATGAGGGTGAGTAGAAAATGAATGCACATCATTCTGTGGGTGTACTATTCCTTTAAAGATGGAGGTCTCAGTTCAATTGCAAACGGACTACCCAGCGGACCTAATGGAAGTGACGTTAGTTGATCACAATAAAGCATTAAGGAGAAGAAGTAGAAAGAAGCGGGGTAGATCTGGGTCAGAGGAAAAACAAATGCGTGTTGGAAGAAGCCGACAATAAAAACCAACTAGAAAATGTGTAGACAGACATGGAGGAATAATGAGAAGCATCCTCTTTAATCACAGAGTCAGGTTATCTTCTTATTCCTGCTTCATCATCATTGATCAGTGGTTGCATTGGGGACCATCTCCCCTAGCGACAGGGTTAGGGTTAGGGTAACCCCCAACCCTAGCGACCACAGATAGTAGCAAAGGTAGCACACAGCATCCCCAACTTCTGTAAACACAGAAGCAACTATCTGCGGTGCTTCCCTGTGATTGGCCTGTACTTCCGCGCCATATAGTTCCCCTATTGAATACTGCCTAATCAGTCCTTTGATGTGAAATCGGCTCATCATTTGTTCTCATTCAGAATGTGCGGGTCACGAAATGTAATTGGAAAAAAAATCTCCAAGTTAATTAGTTCACTTTCGCCAAGTGGTGCTAGTTGGATATGCCAGATTACAGGAAATATGCAAAGCTAAGTGCTGCCAGATTCAGAGAATGACTGGGTCAGTTAGAAAACACTTCTGCCCACTTGTCCAACTCAGGGGACGCGGGGGGAGGCTCAGTTTCACCCAGGGGTGCGCAGTTTTGGAACCACATCCAAAGAAGACCAAAGAAACCCTTTTATCATGTCAAGGTTTGGAAGAGACAGATGCAAACTGGGTTGAAAAAAAGGCAAAGAATGCAGAAAACAAACGATAGGGATTATCACGAACCGCGCCCCCCGCCCGCCCCCCCCCCTCCGGGCCGCCTTCCCCCCCCCGCCCGCCCCCCCCCGCCCCCGCCCGGCCCCCCCGCCCCCCCCCCCCCCCACGCCCCCCCCCCCCCCCCCCACTCCCCCCCCCGCCCCCCCGCGCCCCCCCCCCCCCCCCCCCCCGCCCCCCCGCCCCCCCCCCCCCCCCCCCCCCGCCCCCCCCCCCACCCCAATTACATTCATCAAACTCCTCTTGGCAAAGCAAACAAAGCAGCCAGATCATCATTCTCCTGCTACCATGCTTGACAGGAGAAGTTAAAAGACAGAAAAAAAGAAAGAAAACTGAGAAAAGTGAATTTCCTTCCACTCAGATGAAGCAAGAGCTTCAGATCTATATCGGTTGACATAGTATCAGAAATTAAGAGTTGGACAATATCGGTATATTGTATATCTGCAAATATTGAACATCCTAACTACAATATACACTCATTGGCCTCTTTATTAGGTACACCTTGCTAGTATCGGGTTGGACCCCTTTTGCCTTCAGAACTTCCTTAATCCTTTGTGGCATAGATTCAACAAGGTACTGGAAACATTCCTCAGAGATTTTTCTCCATATTGACATGACGACATCACGCAGTTGCTGCAGATTTGTCGGCTGTACATCCATGATGAGAACTTCTCGTTCCACCACATCCCAAAGCTGCTCTGTTGGATTGAGATCTGGTGACTGTGGAGGCCATTTGAGTACAATGAACTCATTTTCATGTTCAGAAAACCAGTCTGAGATGATTCACGCTTTATGACATGGCGCGTTTTCCTGCTGGAAGCAGCATCAGAGGATGCTACACTGTGGTCATAAAGGCATGGACATGGTCAGCAACAATACTCAGGTAGGCTGTGGTGGTTAAACCGCCACGTTGGTACTGAGGGGCCCAAAATGTGCCAAGAAAATCTCTCCCACACCATTACACTACCACCACCAAGCTGAACCATTGATACAAGGCAGGATGGATCCATGCTTTCATGTTGTTGACACCAAATTCTGAGCCTACCATCCGTATTTCGTAGCAGAAATGGAGACTCATCAGACAAGGCAACATTTCTCCATCTTCTATTGTCCAATGTTGGTGAGTCTGTGTGAATTGTAGCCTCAGTTTCCTGTTCTTAGCTGACAGGAGTGGCACCCGGTGTGGTCTTCTGCTGCTGTAGCCCATCTGCTTCCAGGTTGGATGTGTTGTGCATTCAGAGATGCTCTTCTGCATACTTCGGTTGTAACAAGTGATTATTTGAGTTACTGTTGCCTTTCTATCAGCTGGAACCAGTCTGGTCATTCTCCTCTGACCTGACATCAACAAGGCATTTGTGCCCACAGAACTGCTGCTCACTGGATATTTTCTCTTTTTGGGACCATTCTCTGTAAACCCGAGAGATGGTTGTGCAGGAAAATCCCAGTAGATCAGCAGTTTCTGAAATACTCAGACCAACAACCATGCCACGTTCAAAGTCACTTAAATCACCTCTCTCCCTCATTCTGATGCTGGTTTGAACTGCAGCAGATCGTCTTCATGCCTAAATGTATTGAGCTGCTGCCATGTGATTGGCTGATTAAACATTTGCATTGATGAGCAGTTGGGCAGGTGCACTTAATAAATTTGCCGGTATGTGAATAATTAGTTTTAATCAAAAGCAGTTTCTTGTCTGAATAAATCAAATAGCTGCTTCAGAACATAAATGAACAAGTGACCACTTTTTCCAGAACATAATCAGGTGTCATTGAAGCCAGAAAGCAGATATACACCGTCGTAGACCCAAAGAAGCTGTCACTCCAAGCTAGCAAACCTGTCAACTCTCTGCTAGATATGCGTCAAAGAAAGCGCTGTAACTTTCAGCAGCTTAGCAGCTCAACATTTGGCTTTCTTCCTGTTCTTGCCCTTTTATTTGATTTTCATTGCGTACGTTTTGTGAATTTTTGACTAAAATTGTTTTCTGCTATGAAACAGCAAAAGGTTGAAAAGGAAGTTTCACATTTCTGGTGAGCTACAGGTAATACAGCAGCGATGTGCTTTTTCATCTCTTGGGGATGGTATGAATGACACCTTTCAATTTCATATGTGGTGTTCAACACATCTGAGTGGTTGGGGGGGGTGCATCATGTTGGTTTTGGAGAAAAATAGTAAATGAGTGCAGGCACAGATGTCTTTGGGGATGTTGGATATTGCTGATGTTGTACATTCGCTATGCTAATGGTCACGCCAAATGCAAAGCCGGAAGCATCAGCAGACAGGTCACCAGCCCCTCATGACTCGTTCGCAAACAGCTGAACCACACAGCGCTCCTTCGCTCGCGCTGTGGCGACCATTAAACGGGGGTGTGAGGAACATTTTCATGCAGAGGAAGGAAAAAAACCTCATTTCTGCAAGCGAACAATGATGACACAAAGAATGAAGACATTGTCTTTTCTCGCTGATTCATGAAACAATTAATTAGCCTGCACATCAAATTGTTGTGACAGTTGTTTGGATTGCCTCCACTGTCCTCGCTATTGATTTGCGCGTATTGTATTTCTTCGACTGCCTCCTCTCTCCTCCGCTTCTGTCTTTTGTTTCGCTCCTAAGAGGATTGAGGGAGCAGCTTGTCAGTGGCTTGCCAACGCTTATTAAGACAAACTGGCCTTGCTCCAGTACATTTACCTAAATTTCACAACACTTCTTATATTCTGGGGTCGTGGACTTCCCATGACATGTGACACAGCTGCTCGCTTAATCTGCCTACGAAGGATGAACAACATTAACTAAATGATTATGCTCTATTAATTAGAAATATTTGATAATAATTACTCAGTTAAGATAAAACTATAAGAAAAAACTTAATCAACAATATATTTTGTCAAATTAAAAATCCCAAATACAGTATGAACACAGGTTTGCTCGAGAGTCTCATACCATATATTTCCAGACATCTTGGTTGTTAAAACAAAGCAAATGTGAACAAATTCTTAGTTTATGAATGTTTGATTACTCTTTTAAACTGGACTGATGCTTTTTTTTTAACACTGAGGATTACACTCCCGACCCTCGCTCAGTCCAAACCAGCTTTAGAGACGTTTAAACACGTGAAGAAACACAGACTTTTTGATGTTTGTGTTGATAAAGTGGCACTTCAGGTTTTTTAATGGCAATTCAAAATCTCTTGACAGCTGTTGACGTTAAAAGACAAGCGATCAAGAAGCAGTTTGAAGCGCTCCGACTGACTGACAGCTGCATTTAAATACACTTGAAGCAGTTAAACAACAGAACGGCCACGTCAGCGCAGACTGGATGGTGACATGGTGGCTTGCATCACTGACAGGCAGCTCAGGACAAGGAAATGCTGAGTCATCAGATGGAGGTTTCAGAATATGTTGTGTTTTCATGGATGAAACACTCCCATACTAAACATTTTTATTAAAATTGAGAAGGAAAAAATCACATAATTGATAAATGAAAAGGTTTATTTTGTTTCCTGCAAACTGTCTTGATGGCTGGGACCGACTCCAGTCACCACAACCCAGCCTGGGATATTATAGAACAGGGGTCTGCAGGGGTTTTGCCTCAACCCAACTAAATAAAAGTCGTCCAGAGCTGCAAATATGTATTGGCCTTTTATAAAAGGAAACATAATGTTTGATAAATACTTATTTTATGAAATGTGTTGCCATTTTTAAAGAACCACAGTTTTATTTCAACTTTTCCGTTTTGGAAAACAAAACTACGGAAGAGGATTAGAGCCACTAAAGAAAATAATTTCTGCGATTAAAGTCAGTATTCTGACTTTTTTTCCTAGAACATTTAAAAAAAAAAGAAGAAAGAAAGAAAGAAAGAAAGAAAGAAAGAAAGAAAGAAAGAAAGAAAGAAAGAAAGAAAGAAAGAAAGAAAGAAAGAAAGAAAGAAAGAAAGAAAGAAAGAAAAAGAAAATTCAGGAGATTTTTTTTTTAAAAGTCTGAATTCTAACATTTTTCAGAAATTGAAAAAAAATCAAACAATCCCCCTTTTTTTTTTTTTTTTTTTAAATGTTCTGGAAAAAGTCAGAATTCTGACTTTTTCAGAATTTTAAAATTCTGAAAAGACTTTTTAAAAAGTCAGAATTCTGACTTTTCCAGAAATTGAAAAAAAAAATCTCCTATTGTTTCTAAAATGTTCTGAATTCTATTTTTCTCTCGTGGCCTATAACCAAAACTTCAATAAAACCTTTGCAAAAAAAAAAAAAAAAAAAAAAAAAAGAAAGGCATAGTTCTATTTTCCTTCATGGGATTTTGCTCTTTTGAGACCATGTGTTGCAGAAGAAGCCCAGAATTTTCCAGCTATTGAGAATAGAAACGGATATAGAAAAAAAAAAAATCATTGGAACTTTTACTTGTAAAAAAATATATATTATTCCAATGAAAAACTGCGAAAACCTACATTTGTTATCACCTATATATTTAAATATTATTCAGTTCTTTATCATTTTTAGTCAAACTTATTGAGGGCCATGGTGGAAGGTCCAAAGAGCCACTTGTGGCTCTGGAGCCGGAGGTTGCAGACGCCTGTTATAGAAACTAGAGGTGTTTGGTCACGGTACGATATTAGATACGGATTTGATGTTTGTCGATATCTCATATTCAGTCACAATATGCTTTCATAGTGGGTTTGATATTGTTTTATAACAATTTTAGGATTTTGGACCAATATAGATCAGTGGCGTAGCCAGAAAACTTTCATAGGGCGGGACTACAGAAAAAAAATGGGCGGGACAACTTTTTTTCAGAGCAAAAAAAAATACTTGGCACAAATACGGCATTTATTAATAATAATACTAATTATTATTATTATCATTATTTTTACTCATTCTGCCTGCCACTTATTGTAAAAATGCTTTAAAAAACTAATCCACAAAAACAACATGTGTCTCATACTAACTAGTTAGACATATGTGCAGTGTGCAAAATTCAACTTGTGAAGCTTTTTATGAACCACTTCAGAAACTATAACAGTTGACCTGTGACTCATGTCTAATCAATAACAACCAATGAAATAAGTAAGGGATAATGGATGGAACGCAGGCCATTATCGGGAAATACTGACTGACAGGGCAAATGTCGACCCCCCCCCCTATGATACAGCTACTTGCAAAACATAAAATTCAAATTAAAGTCTTCTATATTTGCGAGGGTCAAATAACTGATGTTTTACGCTCAGATTAAAATAGTTCCCCGCAGTCGAGGCCAGGTCGGGAAACTTGTTGCTTAGCAACGTTTGTTAGTTGAGTGATGGCAGCTGGAATTTGGCCTAGCAGTGGCTACTCCTGTATGTTGAACTGGACATTTCCTCCTCTGCTGTTAGCCGTATGCGTTTTACCTCTGGTCTTCTTTTTGTCTTTTTCGTTTTGGGGAGGGTAAATCCTTAAACTTGGCCTGGACCCAGCGCTCAAAATCTCCACACTCGCCGAAGACGTTCAAAGTAATTGGGAAATCGTCCATTTTTGGTCACGAGGTGTTGCTACGTGCTGTTTTTTTTTTTTTTTTTTTTTTTTTTGCTGTTTAGTGAGCAGACTACTTGCGATGCGGAGGGATGTTGGGATCACCGTAAGACTACAGGTTAAAAAAAACAAAGATCCGTTGCCATTGACAGCGGTCATTATATTGTTCCAGCGGTCATTATACTGAAATAATGACCGCTGGAACGTTGGGAAAACCCATTCATTCAACAGCTTTCTAAAGAGCCGTATAATAATAACATTTAAAAACGTAGTATTGATCTATTTTCCTAATGAAATCTTGGGATATTTCATCGTTCTTTTACGAAATCTCGCAAGAATTCAAAAAATACCGTAAGATTTTGTAACAGAACGATGAAATTTCGCAAGATTTTGTAAGAAGAATAGATCGATACCACGTTTTTGAATATCAATTTGATATTGGCACATGAAAATATCACGATATTTCAGTTTAATGATATTTTTTCCCACCCCTATTTTCAAAGTGTCGGAAACGGATAACAAAACTATTTGCAATGGCTGCTTATGTTTTCAGCTTTAATATCGGTATCGGTTATCGGCCACATGAGTTTTGAAATATTGGCATGTTGGATATCGGCCAAAATTCCAATATCATGTATTCCTAATTGGATTGGAAGTCATGGACAGAAACTCGGTTGAAAGAAAAACCAAAGAAAAGTAGAAACTGTGAATTTCCTTCTGCTCGGGTAAAGCACGAGCGAAGCGCTGCAGGGACGATTCTCTGCAGCCAAGACAAGTACATTAGCGCTGGATTTTATATATGCACATATCTGATGTAATTTCAATTTACATGATAGTGCACTGGATGACTCTTTGTTCACTGTGTCTCCCTTAATTTGGCAAAAGCGAGTCCATTAAAACTGTGATTTTCTGTAACTAATTACGCTGCACTCAAACCAGCCTTTGAGGCTCTCCTGTTCATCAACATAACACAGGTGCGTATGCAGCACATGATCCCTGCACGGCCATTTAGGTGACTGTTTCCAGCTCTAACACACACGCTCTGAACAGCATGTGTGCCCGTACTGTGACTCATGCTTGCAGATGCGTTGTGAATAAGAATAACTATAGCATGCGGTGGGTGTTTTGACTGTCACCCAGCGTGGATTTGGCTCCGTCCGTCAGATTTAGAAAGGAGAACAGACGTATCTTATAGCTGTGTTTAAAACCCCGAGTATCACCGTACCTGGAGCACTTGTACAAGCCTTTAATAAATAATTCTCTCAAAGTTGAAATGTGTCTGACATCTGCCACGAGATGAGAACAACCAATACTCTGTATATTATTTAAATTTCACTTCAGTTCCTGCTGGATGTGAACTCTTTCTGCATTTCAGCACAGCAAAGTCTCAGCTGCTACAGGAGCTCCGACTTAAATTATTCAACTACAGCGTGTTTCTCCAACTTAAACCTGCCACCTAATACATTTTAATTGACAGCTGATTCAGGACGGTAGCAGCTTATTCTGGAGTGATAGCATCAAGCAGAGGAGGGGAGTTTTATTTCTTGCAAGAGTGCAATTATAAAAACTAAGTTGGTGTTATCTATCCATCACTGGAGCTGAGGTGGAGGGATGATTGGTTAGTTAGTGGTCCTTAAACTTTTATTAGATCGATGCAGCCCAGGAGTAAGTTTTCATCCCAACAAGTTGGAAACAAGTTAAATATGATTTATTTAAATTTGTCGCTAAATAAATACTTTTATGATTTAAACATTGAAAAGAAGAATGTTGAATGTGAATAATCTCTGACTAAAGTCAAGACAAACCTTTTCTCATCACTGAGTTTTTGTGTTAACAACATTAAAGTGTCCTTTTCTGTTTTCCCTCCAAACTTTCATATCATCATTATCAATGTTGATTGGGGATGTTTAATATTGTTTTTTTCTGTTTCTTTTCTTTCTTTTATTATTTTTTTTAACATTATCTGATATACCAGGGATTCTCAACCTTTATGATGGGGCCCAGTTTTTCAGTCCAAACTGGTCCAGGGCCCGTTCATATTTAACACTGTATTAGTGTAATAATCTCATTTTAGGTTTATTTATTTAATAACTAAACCAAATCCACCTGCCTTTGATAGACTGAACCTAGTGAAATGTGGCACGATAAACATGGATAACATAATATAAAATATATGATGAGATCATCACAAACACATTTATATCACACGTATAATTCATGGAATAAAATTAGACTCCTATAAGAACAAATCAGAATTAGGCTATAAACACAAAATCTGAAACATTTTACTACAAAAACAGGGACAACAAAAACACTGATTGAAACTGATTTTAAAAAAGAGATAAAATGGTGCAGTAATGATCACATTGAAAATAAAAAGGCTCAACAGGCCATTAAAGCACAAAATGTCATTGAACAATTTATTTATTTAAACTTTTCCTAAAATTTTTAAAAGGATGCCCAAACATAACAGACATTTTCTGCATCAATAGCTGATTTTCTCTCTTTTTTTTTCTTAAAAATCCTTTCTTTCCAACGAGTGTTACAGTAGATGTTTGCTTTTAAGATGAAACTTGCAGATGCTTTAGGGCTTCTGTTCGCGTTAGCTGGTGCTCCATCCAGACTTCTCAGCTCTGCTTTGTTTTCTCCACTCACTAATCCATATTTAATAAATTGGAGTGGATTTTTTGCCTTTTTAGCGGCAGTTTGGGACCATTTTTGTCTTCATTATTTCGTTTTAATACTTCTTCACAATGTTAACTACAGGCTAGCGGCTAGCTGAGTGTCTTTTTCTGCTTTTTTGTTGAACTCTGACAAATTAGCGCCACCAGGTGGGGGGAGGCTACATTGCAACTCATCCAGTCATAAATAACAGTGTAAATATACGGTCCTCGCGGCCCACATGTGGAAAAGGAAAGTGTTTTCTTGGAACTCTAGGTGGCGCTCGAGGCCCGAGCTTGGGCCACGGCCCATGGTTAAGAACCACTGTGACAAACCGATATTGTCCAACTCTTAATTTCTGTTATCAACTGATACCAATCTATGCTGTGAGGTTGCATCTCTCATATTATGAGAGATACAACTTTCTTCTTCTCCAAGAGCAAAGATCCCAAAATCTCCTTAACTCAACCAGAGGAGTTCATTTTGGACATCTGGCTGCCAGATATCAGATACTAGCAGGTATTAGCCAACAGGTGACTAATTCTAATGTTTCTGACAACATGGTAACTTAACCAACAACTTAAAAGAGTCATCACCTGGAAATCCCACTTTTCACGTTAAAACTTGTGTATTGGAACAGGACCTCAGTGAAAATGTGCCAGAAACTCCAGAAAGTGAAAGTGACTTTGTCTTTGAGTGCGGGCTCTCTCTTCTCACCAGAATCAGCCACAAGAACGAGCTCTCCACAGTACGCGGTTTGCATTTTTTTCCCCCTTATGACGTGAACTAGAGAGGCTGCTAGCTGCTAAGCTAGCCTCTTTAGCACCACCTGAAAGCAGCTGATTACCTGCCATGGAGTAGCATTATGACCAGCTTTGTCAGAGAGGAGGACAATGACCAAGAGGGGGGATTGTCGTGCTGAGCTGAGAAATTCAGCAGTTTTCAGTGCTCTAACAGAAGGGACAGCTTTACCAGGGACCAGTGGATTATATTTATCAGTGAGGATGTGCAGTCGGTAAGTGTTGCTGCTGTGTAACTTATTATCTTTTGTGTCAGAGACCAGTAAACGGTGGTTGACGAACGGACAAGCTGCTAATGTAGCTACAGAAGCTAACACTGTTTGGTTAACTTCATGTCAGACGTCCGCTCCTTATATTCATCAGAGTCCAGCCCTTTTACTCCGGATCCTCTCCATCAACCACACAGTTACATTTTTATCACGTTTTTCTCTGTTGGGACATCATTTCCTTCACCTGCTCTGTCCTGATAAAACTTTGTTTTGACTTTGACTTTTTCCTCGTGAACGCGCTTACAGACAGGTCTAACTCTCGTGCGTATTCTCGTGATAAACAAAAGTTGGGGATAAAAAGAGGTTAAAATGAGCTCATTAAATTTTTGTCCCACCCAATTAGAATTAAAAATTCAATTGAAGATAATTTAAGAAGGAATGTGTATGTAAAACACTAAGTTTTGACACCTTTAAAACCAGACATAAGCAGCTTCAATGCAAGTCAGTCTGTAGCAGCAGCAGCTGCACCGTAGTCACATGACTCTGAAAGGAATGCTGGGAAATGAAGTTCTTCCAGGATCACAGGGTTATTATAGTTAACTAAAACTAAGACTAAAACTAAAACTAGCAGCTAAAAAAAAATAAAAACAAAAATTAAGAAAAAAAACTAAAACGAAATAGAAACTACAAAGAACAATGCAAAACTAACTAAAACTAAAGTGAATTGTAGATAAATTCAGCTTAGTCGTCTTTGTTGTTTCGTTTTTTCCATTGATTAGATGTGAGATGTGAGATACCTGTCCTGCGGCAGCTGCTGTTCTTCCACTTTTCCTCCAGAGGGGGGCAGTATAGTGGCCATAATCTGCAGCACCCGAACTAGAAGAAGGTGCTTAGCAGACAGAAATGGCTAAAGTTGCAGCAGGTCAAAAATGCCACAGCCCAATATGGGAGTATTCTGAGTACGACCCACTAATCAATAAGAGTGAGAGGATTGTGATGAAGACTGATGGGAACATCTGTGAAATGCAACTAAAAGGGAAAAATCCAACAAATTTGAAGGTTCATTAGCAAAGTTCTCACAGAGAACACTTAAGGGCCTGTTAAAAGATGAAACAAAAATTGGATTTACATTCCAATAATTTGAATAATTGTGGTTCAGGAATTAAAATAAAAGGATGCGATAATCCATATTTTGTGTCACACATTCTTCTATCCTTTTCAACATCTACATTTCAAGGCTTTCTCTTAATACCTGAAAAACTAAAACTAAGACTAAAACTAAAAAAACAAAACTAAACTGAAACAAGTCAATTCTTCAAAATAAAAGCTAAACTAAAACTACTAAATCATTTGTTAAACTAACAAAAAACTAAACTGAAATAACAAAGGAAGCTGAAAAACTAAATAAAAATAAGAAATAATGAAAATGTCAAAACTATACTAACCTTGCCAGGATAACAGACTTTTATACATGCTGGCTCCCATTTTAATCCTGATATTGGTTGATAATATCAAGCATCTGTATTCAAAATGCTCAATCTTTTTAATATAAGATCAGAGGAAAAGACCAAAAATTCAATTCAGTTTCAAATTGTAAACGCGTCACTTCTTTTCGATTTTTTATATCAGTACCGCTCAGGTTTAGACTTTGGAGGGAAACATCCTGCAAGATGCCACACACAGTGATTCCCCCCCTCCACAAGGAAAATCTTTGGAGAGAACTGAAGATCCAAGTTGACAGAAGAGACCCGGAACCCGGCAGTTTCTGGAAGAATGGACCAAAATCCCACCTGAGCAACGTTTTCCACTGGTTCCTCCATACAGGAGGGGTCTGAAGGCTGGAACCACCAACAAAGGTTTTTACACTAGTAAATAAATTCGGTAAATGTATTCAATACTTATTCCCTGTATCATTTCACTATATTACACGTAACTTCATTTATGGACATAAATGTTAGGATTTCTTTGTATGTGTGCATTACTTGGGTTGTCGCTGACATCTGGTGAAAATTTCATGTCAAAACTCTACAAGAAATATATTTTCTGAGAAACGTTCAATAGTGACATTCAATTTTTTTTTCCCTGGTGTAGATACAGATGCAGCCGACTGCCAGCCACTTACCAGCGACCTGTCTGCTAATTCCATCGCACAGAAAAACGCCCACTTTCCCGGGGGGAATGATTGCAGAGCTTAGATGAATGCCCGGAACAAGGACGTTTCCACATGCCGAGTTGGACAGCGTGTGTGATGACGTATTCATGGGAGAAATCGGCTCAACTTTTTCTGCCAGAAGTGCTTGCATCTGTATACAGGAGTGCAGAATTATTAGGTAAATGACTATTTTGACCACATCGTCCTCTGTATGCATGTTGTCTTACTCCAAGCTGTATAGGCCCAAAGCCTACTACCAATTAAGCATATCAGGTGATGTGCATCTCTGTAATGAGAAGGGGTGTGGTCGAATGACATCAACACCATATATCAGGTGTATTAGGCAACTTCCATGCATAAAGAGGATGATGTGGTCAAAATACTCATTTGCCTAATAATTCTGCACTCCCTGTATATATGAATACACATATGTATGTATGTATATGTATATATACAGTATATGTGTTTGTGTGTGTGTGTGTGTGTGTGTGTGTGTGTCAGAGGTTGCGCTAGACTTTTTCGTTGTCCGTCATTTTGACTGACAGGGTCATAAAAATCCAGTCATAATCTATTTCTTACCCGTCACTTTAATTAAAATATATACATATAATAATGACATATTCGGTAGCATTTTTCCATTAAATGCTTGGTTGCTCAGTTGGTGCCGAAGACTGATTACTTTTTTGTCCCTCATCTTCCACTGCATCAGTCTTCCTTTTTTCACCTCTTTTGTCAACACTATCTTCATTATTGGGCTTTTTGAAGAAGCTTCGGACACTCAGCTGCCGTGACATTTTTCTGAGTGAACCCAACAGGCCATACATCAGGAGAGACAATATGCTAACTCGCCATCTAGTGGTCAGGAGTGTAAATTGCAATCTGTCAAAATGACTGACGGCCTTCAGATTTTCCTGTCACCGTTTAAAAAAAACGGTCAATGACGGAAAATATTCGGTTAACGCGACCCCTGGTGTGTGTACACAGTCATCCTCAAAATTATTCATGCCCTCCAATTAATGAAGGAAAGAAAAATCATCTGTCAGTGAAATACGTTGGAATTGGGGGGGGGGGGGGGGGGGGGGTTCCGACCACAATTCAAAAGTAATTTAAGTCACTAAATTATAGTTTTGTAGATTTTAATTTACTGTAGTTTCTTGTTATATGAATTACTATTGTAGATTTAGCATTTCTTTATTAGGAGAATATGAATAATTTTGAGGATGACTGTGTGTGTGTGTATATATATATATATATATATATATATATATATATATATATATATATATATATATATATATATATATATATACACACACACATATATATATTATTAACATAAGTATTTTATTGATATTACAATCTTGGATATCACAAAAGTTTTATTTTTCTTTTAACGTGGACCCTTTGGAGTGTCTCCAAGTACTCAAAGAGGTGTGTGTACCCCCCAGGAGAACAACTTAAGGCATAGCAAACTGTATTTAAAGATACAGTGCATGCGAAATACTGACATCTAGTGGTAAAGATAGTCATCAAAATCATTTAAAATGCCCATCACAGCAGTGAATGGATGGTGGCTGTTAGTGGCTGAAATTCTTGCAGATGTTTTCATGTGTGAGAGAATCCTGAAGCTTCAACTCCAGCTATGACTGCAACTATAACTACATCTGTTGCCTTTTAGGGCATTACTCATCCTAAACGGTGCTCTCGCTCCCGTCAGAGCTGCTGCTGCAGTTTTAAAGCTTCACACAGTTTTGTCCATTTAGAGACACCGTAGCAAAAATGGTGGCAGAAATAGACAGCTGCCATGTATGTGAATCCACCACAAATGTATGGAAATGGTTCAATCTGAGAGAAGAAACACTAGTTATTTTAGAGAAGTGATCAGGTACCAATTGAACCAGTTTGTTTTTAAAATTATATTCTCAGTTTTTTGCCACTGATCTTTGATTTTATGCACTTCATCTTTAAGTTTGCTTCATGTTGGCCTATTAGAGACGACTTCCCCAGTAGGTGTCAGTAAAACATTTTACTGGCTGGTTGGCAGCTTTTAAGAAACAGTTAACAAAGTTAAATCAAAGTAAGATTTTCTTTTTTCTTTTATTCTCCCAAAAGCAGAGCAGGAAAAATCAGGCGGAGATTCATGAAGTAAGTCGTTCCTCTGGCTGCAGAGTGAGAGGGGAGAGTTTCTCTGGTCAAACACTGGCTGACAAAGAGCAGGGACCCGTGGGGAGATGAGCCACAGACACGGTGCAGGGACCGAGTTCATGGCCATTTTATGAAATTTGTTGCCATTTTTAAAGAACCAAAGTTTTACTTTTTGGAAAGAAAAAACAAAGAAAGAGGATTAGAGCCACGAAAGAAACAAATTTCTGAAAGTAAAGTCAGAAATCTGACTTTTTTTCCTAGAACATAAAAAAGAAAGAAAGAAAGAAAGAAAGAAAGAAAGAAAGAAAGAAAGAAAGAAAGAAAGAAAGAAAGGAAATATCTGTCAGCAGTTGCAGTTATTGTTTTACTTTGCTTTTCCCTTTATTTTTCTAATAATCAACCCCCACTGGGATAAATCTGCAGGTTTATTTCAGGTGTTTTCGCCGTAATTTCGGTGTAATTTTATTTCCGAACATTTTCTAGGCGCTCTCCTTGGTGCTGAAACCAGAATCTCCTGATTTGCAATGATTTTTATCTTTTAATTTCAGTGAGATCAGCCACAAAAACCCACTTTTCTACAAAAACTACAAAAGAAAATTAAAATCTTTCATCAGTTTCTAAAATAAATGTTTAAAAACTGTCCAAAAAAACAAATCCCAACAGTCGGAAAGAGTTGATTTCTCCTGGAAATGTGTGGCGCGTGCCTGATGGCTGATTCTGCTGCTGCGTGATTTTAATTTTCTACTGGATTTTTCTACTTTTTTTTTAATCACGTGTTGCTGCGCTTCGTTTCACTCAGTCTGATTCCTCCGATTGTAAAAGACAAATAACGACTCATCATAAAAAGAAATGCCAGCTCACTTCTCCCAGCCCTCGCTCCCTTCCTCTCGCTCTCTTTGCATCACCCCCACCTCTCCTCCCCACTTTCTCTCGTGCAGCCGCGGCGCTTCTCCTCTCCAAAGCTCGTCTCCAGAAGCATGTCCTCAGACATGCAGCCGCGGTGCGATGGAGCGGACCAAAAGGCGCCGCCAGCACAGCACGAGCGCAGGTAAGCTTATGAGAATATTTCCCCCTAAATGAACGATGGCCGCTCTGAACCCTGGTCCATCAGATGCTGCTGAGGGTTTTTTTCTGAAGACCAGGTGGCTGAGCGCGTGTTCTCGCAGTGAGAGTGGATCTGTTCAGCCGTCTCCCTCAAGGACATTCCGACAGGAGGAACTAGTTGCGGACAGGGTTTGAACCTCACAGCTTCCCCACACTGGGCTGTTTTCCCATCACAACCACGTAGACACTTGTAATTATGACCCTCTAGTGGGTACAAAGCGAGAAATATGAAAAAATAGTCATCAGATCTGACTGTGATTTGTGTCATAATCCAAACAGTAGGAAGTAGTTTCTGTCTGCAAGGACAACAAGGAGCAAACAACTTTTTTTTTCTGTAACTAAATTAAAACAAATGACGGCAAAATAATTGATTTCACTTAATGGACAAAAGGAAGCTGCCACGTCCTCTGTCAGGGTGATTTGCATGATGAACAAAGACTGAAATATTTCATGCCTTGGTCCTCAGCGGCTTTATGGCGCATGTTTGGGGAAGAAAGAAGAGCAGGACTTAGTTCCAGTTCTGCTTTCTGTTTTTGGAGCTGAAGGGCGGTAAAAGTCTCTGCCATGCATGGTCAAATCATTTCTCTCTGCTTCTGTTCGCTCTGCGCCAAAACCGCGCGCTTTCTCATGAAGTACAAGATGTAAGAAGCACGTTACAGTCCCCTCTCCAGCGACCTCAACCTTTTTCTCCTCGCGCCCGTCTCACCGGTTTTTTTTTTCTTCTCATTTTTAAGAAGATCTACAAAAAAAAAAGAAAAAAAGGCATGCGCTCATGGGACGTTATTGCGCTTTGGACGCGTCCTGCACATCGTTTCCTGCGCAACACCTTGTTTTATTTCTCCACATCTAACATAAAAATCAACATAATCGATGCGGAATTCAGTTTTATTCATGCAAAATAAATTTTTCATATCAAGTCTTCGATGAAGCGGCTGTGCGGCATGTGTGCGGTAGTTTGGAGGCGCAGATGCAGATCCAGGTTAGTCTCCTTGATTCCATTACCCATTCCTGTGCGGGTGTTTCATGATGGACGCAGGAAATTTACCGCATGCTTCAGTTTCTGTTTGTAGTCAGTGAATCTATAACTTTTGTTATCTATTAGCAGGGAGATGATTAGTCCTTCTTAAGGGGGACAATAAGAGGGGATTTCGCGTCACAGCCGCGCCAGACGTGCGTAAAAGCGCAATGGAACCGAGCAGACTTGAAACAGCAGGTTTGCACCGCGCTCTTTGAGACTGAGAATTTTTTTTTGTTTTATTTTTTCCGCGAGCATGAGAGGATCTTCAAATCTTGTCTTGAAAGACGTACAGAGAGTACGTCACCAGCAAACCAGTGGAGGAGTGAGACAGGACAGCAAGTACAGCACGCGCTGCCCTGCATGTTGTACTCACTTGGTTGTCTAAATCTAGAGTCTTGCGTGTTTGTGTATGTGTGTATGTGTGTGTGAGGGAGGGAGGGCAGTCGGACAGTTAAAGCAGTTTGATAGCGTCTGTGACGGAAGGGGAACCAAAAGGCGCTGATTTCTGCGCGTCCTGTCCTGAGGCGCGTCGAATCATGGCTGGAGGTAGGTTCCAGATTCTGACCATTTCATTTCACTCTGGTATCAATGCCAATGAAAAAAGTTAGTGTCGGTGCTGGAGAGGGAATGAGGATCAGAAATCTTTATACAGAAAGAAAAAGTGTTTTTTGTTTTTTTGTCTTTGTTGTAGTGAATAAAGAGATGAATAGGACTATAAAGAGCTTTTGAATTCGAAACAATTAACCTGTAGCACCTCCACCCCCCTTTCTTTTCTCTTTTCCCCACACTGCGCCGTGTACGGGGCTTTGCCGTGACCTTGATTAAGTCTCCAACAGTAATTAGTTTTGTTTGAGGAGATGGCGGGTAAACAAAAAGGACTGATGTCGCCTTGTTGTCTTATTGACGCAGTGTCCTCGTGGGTAAAGGTCGAAGCTGAGTTTGGGCTCTTTTGCATTCATTATGAATTTCATTTGCTTCATTCGCCAGTCAGAAAGATGTTTTTCCCTCCACTGGAAGCAGAAAGTTTCCTCACTTTACAGTCGCTCCGTCTGTTTGAGTCGAGCTTCTTCTGAGTCCAACTGTCTTTGAAATCATCAGTTCAAAAGAAAATCGACATGAAGGTAATCACAACTGCTGCCATTTAGAGTTTATTCATGACAGAAAGTGTTTTTTTTCCCCTTAAAATGTTCATTTTCACCATCACACAGCTGTGATTCAGCCACATCCTCCTCAGAGGACCACTTTTACTGCAGAATATATTTTTTAAGACATGATATTCATCAGAAAAACTTTCCAATGTAAATTTAACACAATCACAGCACTTTTTACTCATTATAAAATTTCAAGCCAAGTAAGACCTGCAGCCCAAACAATCATAAAATACAAACATTTCATGATGGCAACATTAAATGAGATTATTACTGATTTATCTGAAGTTTTAGCAGCTGTAACTGTAACTGTGACTACTTACTGCAGCTTTTGTCACAGCTCAACATGCTTTTGTTACGTGGCTGCATCCACAAATCACACAACAACCTTTAAATGATGTCATCTCGACAGATCGCAACATTCTCATTGTGCATGTGCAAATTTGAAGTATTAAACTTGTTGCTATCTGCTTCCACTTCATCCTGATGCTGATGATGGTTTGTTTGCTTCATCACTGCGAGACTGTTTGATTTTTTTCAGGTTCTGCAAACCTACAGAGGTTTATTGTGCGTGCTTGCCCTTTTCCAAACCTGATATTGAGTTAGATATGCAGTAATGACGGAGGGTGCATCATCTGGCATCAAAGTGGACGTCTGTGATTGCAAATGCATTGATTTGTTGTGCTCGGCTGGTAATTATGGAGAAAATTGCTTTACAGGTTGCAGATGAAAATAAAATGACAAATGTAAGAATCACAATCATTAGAATATCTGCCTCTAATTAATGATTTAGTATTTTTCTCTGATTTAAGAAGCGTTCAGGCTCCTTTGTGTGTAAAAGTGATGCATGTTGCCCCCTGTGGACAAACAACACACCCACAGTTACGGCTCTTACTTGCTGCCATCTTTAATATTAAAATGACAAAAATCTGAGCTATCAGTGGGCTTTATAGCAGCTGCATCTGCTGCCTTCTTGCTCACACATATGAGACTGAAAGAGGAGGCTTATTCCAAATCTGCTGCCTCCCATGCACACACACAACCCATATTTGCTAAATCTGTGTTTTTGGCAGCAGTGAAAACAGTGTAAGAGACAAGGTTGCTTTTGTAAAAGAAAAGTTAAATTTAGCAGCTGAGTTGTCTTATTCCATGGACCTGAGCGTGTCGTTTGTGGAGCGGCTGCACAGTGCACATTAGTGAATCTGTGTATCTGGCACACACAGAAAGGAATGTCTAATTATCACGCTTTCAACCGCAGTAGGCTCCTCTATTTGCACTGAGCTCCTGCTCTAATCGCTTTCTTTTCCTGTCATTACACCCTTATTTATTTTATTTTACGCAATTAGAATGTTATTTTTTGCTCCGTGTGGACGAGCTGGGAAGTCCCAACATCGGCCGGGAGCTCAGGGAAGGCTTAAATGAGCAGATGGAGAAGAATGGCTTGATTAATGGGTGGAAATATTGTGGGAGAGGAGAAAAGAGATTCTGTGAAGATAGAGTTTGCAGGTAGACTTGAAAGGTTGTGATTCAAAGCGTGAATGTGCGTGCATTGTAATCAGCCCACCTTGAGAGCATGCAGATTTGCACATGCTGATGCTCTGGCTGGAAGGACGAATAGTCAGTATACCCTTTTCCTGTGCTGCTTATCAGATGCAGAGTGATTGCAAGAGCTTTACAATATGAAGTGGCACTAAACCACTGCATGAAGTGGCATTGATTAGAAAGGATGGAGGGAGTGTGATTCCCCCTTAAGGTCATTATCTAGGAGACGGAGGGAGAGTTTGATGAAACAAACTCCAGTAATTGCATTTGTTGCAAAATCCTGGAAGCAGCAGAGTAAGAAGTACTTACAGCGTTGGGTCAGCATATTTCATCAACATACAAATGGTGTCACTCACTCTGTAATTGCTCATAAAATTTGTTCCATGAAACCAGTTCAGCAGCTCCTCAAAGGATAAGGTCTGAGTGGAGTTAATATCATGCATCTAACAAACCTGAGTAATAGGATTTGACTCGTATAAGACGTGAAATAGACCTTTATCGTTCGCTGATGCGACAGTAGTGTTGATATATGATTTACAACCAGTCTGTGAATGAGAATCCAGCCGATGGCACAATGAGGAGCACTTACTTTTATTCTGATTCCTGGCAGAGGAGGCAGCAGCGGCGCAATGACGCTGTCAGTTCAGCACAATATGCAAGTCAGGGCTCATTAATCATTACTCTCACATTAATTCAGACCTGCATTAACAGATTTTTTTCTTCCACCTGAGAGCAGCAGACACGAGCTGTAAACATAACGACCCATTTTAACCTTTTACATTTAAGGACTTGTTAGCAAATCGATCCCCGTGTACACAACCGCCCCATGTGTGAGTAACGTTTCTGGCCACTTGATGAATTCAGGTCCGATAAAAATCTCTTTTTAAAGCTGCGTATTAGTGTTAATTGCATCTCCAGTTATGTATTTGGCTTCACTGATACTCCTGATTCACTGAGTTAGCCATAATTCCCTTCTAAGACTGTTTCATCCATCTAAGCCGTCCAGATGTCTGCCGGTTTTGTCCAGAAAGGATGTTATCAATGATGTATTTACTGTATTTTCTGGACTATAAGTCACACTTTTTTTGTAATTTGGGGGCTTGTGCGACTTATATATGAAAATATATAACAATTTAACATATTTTTAAGTATCAATTCATATTGACTGACATGAGCCAAGGAGTAAATATTACTGACTAATGTCGAAAGAGGGTGAAAAGGGGGCTCCAGGGGCAAAAATCCCAAAATAGCCTCATCTCAGTGAGAGGAGTTCATTTTGGACATCTGGCTGTACTGTCTGTGTGGTGGAACAAATTGTCAAAAACCATGTTTTTCCTTCTTAGTTATGATGTTTATGATCACTTACAGGCATTAACTTTGGAATTGGACTTATTGGGTCATTTTTACCAGTAACAAGTAGGATATAAAAAAAATCACCCTATTTTAAATAGATGAATACGACTTATAGTCCGGTGCAACTTATATATGTTTTCTTCCTGTTCATGATGCATTTTTTGACTGATGCGACTTATAATCAGGAGCAACTTATAGTCTGGAAAATACAGTAGTAGATTGTTTTAACCTGCTAATGGATGGATGGATGGATGGATGGATGTGGATGGATGGATGGATGGATGGATGGATGGATGGATGGATGGATGGATGGATGGATGGATGGATGGATGGATGGATGGATGGATGGATGGATGGATGGATTTGAGGCTTTATGCACAGTTTTTGACACTTGTCAAGCAAAGCTTCAGTTTTTTAAGCCTGAATATTGAAACTCGTTGGTAATAAAAGTGATTCACCCCGGTGGGCTGCTCTAAGGGGCAGTTTCATTTCTAAAAACCAAGTTTGTAAACATGTTTACTGCTGTTAAAATGAGGATTCTGGGGTCTGAATTGCCGTTGGAGGAATCTCAGGTGACCATTCATTCATTGAATGAAGATTTTTTTGGCATCTGCACAGTGGCTCCATCTTTCTCGCTGAGAGGTTGCAGTTTAGTTCAGAACCAATTTATTGGCTAGCGGAGCTCCTCTGAATGGTTATCAGTGGACTTTCTAATAGATCTCAGCTGGATGTTTTGCTGCTGGGGTTTTATTTGGATGTTTGGGCTTCCAGTTGGGGGGGTGCTACATTTATGGCAGGCATGGATGTGACTATGTTTCTCTTAGACTACGTCTACACTAGGCTGTGTACAACCTGTCCTCCAAAGTCATGCGTACTATAGGGTCATTTTTGCACACCTGAAATTTCACTCTCTCTGAGTGTATTTCCCTGTCACCCCTGGTGGCGGCAGGAGGAGAAATGACGGCGAGTCCGACTAAAGAGAAGGAAGTCGACTTAAGAAAGATATTTAACAACTGGTTGAACCACTTGAGGCAGTGTTTAGCTCAACTAATTGGGGAGCTGCTCCAGTAGTCAGAGGCTGTAGTATTTCCATGCAGGCGGTCTCAGTACGATTCTCAGCCTGGGACCCGCAGCAGCCCCCACTCTCTGCCCCCCTTTCCCTCTCCTCTCATCCTGTGATATAATGGCCATCAAAGCCTGAAGAAACACCTGATTACAATACGACAATGTGCGTTTATTATGACGCCTATTTGATTTCTGTTTATTTATGTTCACTGACGAATGCGCACGTATATGACATGAAAAAAGTTACTTCCAGCCACCGCAACCCCACACATGTCCTGTTAATCCCTTTCTTCCGGCTCATTGTTAATAGCATCCTTAGCAACCACCGTAGCAGCAATCACAAAACCTGAAAGAATGTCCGTCCAACAAAAGAGACTATGGATCGTTTAAATGAAACAAATGGATATAGAAGACAAAGTGTATATTTGACGCTAGAAAAGTTATCAGAACAAAGCTGAAAGTGCAATCTATCTTAAAAAATATAAATTTCTACTGAAGATTGAATGGACATCCGCCATTTTCCTTTTGGTCACACCAGGGAGGAACTCGGCAGTCACGTAACCACCACTGGGAGTCGCTTTTGGACGCTTTTTGAGTAAAAACATAAATATAGGTCGTATTTTGGTGCACGCAAAAACGACCCTATAGGACGTATGACTTTGGAGGACAGGTTGGCCATGTAGGTGCTTAAACTTACATGATACAGCCTTTTGTCCACATTTACCCAGCGTTTAAGAGTCCCTCATTTGCCTACTTTTTTAGTAAGGAGGTTGTGTAAATAGCAAGCCGGTGGATAAACGGCCTGGATAACTTTGCTGTTCAATGAAAGGAAGTGACGACAATAAACCAGCCACAGACTGATGACAAAACGCACCAGAATGTCCCCATACTTTGTCTGTGACAACTCCCAGTCAACATTTTGCCCAGCCACTGAAGTTTTATAGTCATTTGTTACTCTTAGCAACAACGCTACTTCATCGTGCATATCAGATATTAAAAGAAAAGCCAATATCAAACATCCCTATCAATTAAAGGTTGAATATGGAATACGGAGAGAACAGCGACATCACGTGTGTCTAGGTTGTAGTTGCAACGGCAGAAAAACAACTGACAGCTAACGTTAGCCATGTTAGCAAACAAGCTAGCTTACCGATCCAGGAGGAAAGTTGCCATTTCCGTGTTTTGACTCCGTGGAAAACGTTTATGTGGGTCCATTTAGTGAAGTCTTCACCTAAATTTACTCCAGGTTTTGCTCTTCTCAGGTCACTCCTCCTCAGAAACAGATAATATCTCCAGGGCTCTGAAGCATCTGCTGCACTCATCATCTCCACGGGTTTCCCCTGTAGCAGCCTGACTGTGCCCAAAATATTGTTTCCACACAGAGATCGTATTTGACAACCTGCAATGGCGGCGTGTATTGGCTTACAAACGTAAATATAATGCCATTATCGAACCCGTTAAGATTTATTTTATAATTATTTTTAGGCTAAATATACTTTTTCTTGAAAATGTTGTACTCCATTCTGTATACCTGCAAACGACCTGTGGAGGTTTTTTTTTTTTTTTTTAAATATAACTTTTAATAAAAATGTTACATATTTAACCTTTAACTATAAATCCTTTTGTAAACATCTTCCCCAAAGCTGTTAAAATTTCTGAGAAATGGCACTATGAAAACTCCTCGCCTTTTTATTATTCATAACACAGACTACTGTCGTCTTTTCAATCAACTGGAAGCAGACCGTCAGCCTGATATCACACAGTGCATCTCATAATATTAGATCCTGAACTCTACTATTGTTTGTGTGCATCAAAATGGGAACAGCCGCTGAATTACAAAAGCAAAGCAACAGGAGCAGTTGTGTCCTAAAGATCTCTGGAGATTCTTTGAATGTGCAGCACACTATAAGCCTCAGGTGTTCTCCTGTCTTGCTGCTCATCCAGCAATAATGTCGGGCCGCCGTTCCCTGTAATTACCCAAAGCCTCAGTACCAGATACATCGGCCGCTTCGTTCTCTGTTTCGCCCACGATCATTTGTTCCCTGAAACATTCAGATTCATCAGGCCCATCTGCTCTCGCCTGACCTTTACAGGGAGAGGTTGATGTAATCGCCATTGGGCCAAATTCCTCCATGAAGGCATATTGTAAGACATATAAGACCACAGTTTAGTACAAAGGTTTTCCCCTGAATCATCTTCACATTCACGCCCAGCCTGAGTGTGTTTACGACGAGGGATTGCATTTAAAACATTTCAACGATGATAATGCAGGTATGAAAGGAAAGTTTGGGCTTTGTCTAGAATTTTATGCTTTCAGCAGCATGGTGTCACAAGGCAGGACACCCTAATATCTGCTGCAGATGCTGCTTGTGTGGGCGTTTCTGAAGTAGCCCTGTGTGGCTTTCTTCTTGTCAGCCAGAAGCACTAACAAGCAATTAGCCAACAGGAAGAGCGCACAGTGTTTCAGGGGACGAGAACCAAACGTACAAAGTCTTGGGCTCCTCTTTGTCTTTGTTTAACAGGACGCTTCAGGTGTTCTGGGAAGAAAAAGTCAAAGATACAAAAGATACAAAAACTATCTTACGGTAATTTAGATGGACAAATGAGGGTGACTGAATGTTAGAAAAAGACATGAGCCTTCATACTCCAGAGTATTTTTTTGATTAGCCATGGATTACACTGTAGTATTTGTGATGGAAGTAGCCAGGCATTCATCAATTACCTTTTTCAGAGCAAGTCAATGGAGTGTCAAGTTGATGTCTTTTGGATGGGCAATAACAGTCAAACTGTCTTCCTGGAGGTATTGCTCTTCTAATTACTGGCCTGCCAGAAGCTGATAAACAGGAATGATCTCCAAATGAAGGCGCCATGCACTTGACGTCAATAATGAATCACTCTGCTCTTTACTTTCACTTCGTCTGCCTGGATACAAATCATTCAGTCAGTGAGATACCTCAGTGTCTGTTGGATGAATTACCATTAAACATTCTTAAAGTTATACCGTGTAACTTTTGGCCACTATGGGCACTAAACCTGTAACTTTGCACAGGCCCCACAACTGTCTCAAAATTAAACAGTCTCAGTCTGTGTTTTGGAAAATTGTATCAGACCACTTTGAAAAGCTGATTTTTAAGTCATCAAGCCATTAATCAAAGCGCTCCAGGTTACATGATCCAATGAGAGACGGCCCGCTCCTGAGAAGTTACATTGCCTGGTTTTTGAGAATGGCAGCCCCCTCGGAGCAACGACATGCGTCAAGTGCTCTATATTGACTGCAGAAATCAGCTATAGTTACTTACATTATATTCTGTCATTATTATTAATATATCATAATATTTGGCTTACATTGGGTTCAAAAGTTACACGGTATCACTTTAAATTTGCACTCCCCAGAGAATAATAAGGACTTCTCCTGTGGTTAGTCACTCATACAGTATGTTCAGACCAAACGTGATTTGGGTTTCAAAAACGCGCCTGACGCCCAAAGTTGGACGCTGTGTCACTAAAAAGTCAAATGCTTGATTCCCAGCATCTTGACATTCCAGACGCGCGTCGAGGGATGTCCAGCCAAGGCACGCTCAATGCGTGTCGGGAGCGGCCCCCCTTTTTTTCTCGGCTCGGCTTTATGTGATAAACAAAGCTAGGGAGCGTCGGCGTCAGGCATCTCTGCTCCGTGTCCGGTTCACCAGATGATTCCAGGTGTTCTGACTGTGATGAGTTTCACCATTTACTCCAGGAGCTGCACGCTGATGAGGGGTGCTTTCAGCTGTCTGATCCGACCCAGTTTAACGTCCCGCTGTCCCGATGCTGCGCAGCATTAGAAGCCCAGTAAATCCCATCATCACAGCAGGTCATCAAACCACCGTTCAGACACCGGGACCGGATGCAGATCAGTTTATTCTCCTCTGTCTTCAGAGAGGGAGGAGATTCCCCTGGTTCTTCTCTGTGTTTCTCATCCTGTCAAACAATTATAATAATAATGGATTAGATTGATATTTCCCTTTTTCTTGCAGGGCACTCAAAGCGCTCACAGTAGGTCCATTATTCTTTCACTCCTCATTCATACTTGGTGATGGTAAGCTACGTATGTAGCCACAGCTGCCCTGGGGCAGACTGACGGAAGTGAGGCAGCCATTTTGAGCCTATGGCCCCTCTGACCACCACCGGAACATTCACACACATTCATGCACCAGTGAGGCCCTCACCGGAGGCAAGGAGGGTTAAGTATCTTGTCCAAGGACACAACGACAGATGGCTGGGGGATCGGGATTCGAACCGAAGGTCCTTCGATCATTGGCCGACTTGCTCTACCACCTGACCCACAGCCGCCCTGCTGTTTCCCACCCCTGATGCAATATGTGTCTGCGCCATGACATTGAGTCACTCTGATGGGTTGCCGCCCTATGTCAAGACGCCAAAGTTCAGATTTTCCAACTCCGGCGTCTGCCACCCTTGCACGTAACCCACGCCGAACGCAGAGAATCTTAAAACTTGACGCGTGAAATGCGCATAACGCCCCTAGATGCGACACGTGAACCATGCTGAAGGGTTTTCAATGCCTCCTAGACACTTGTGGCCATTGACTTTGCATGCAAACCTGACGCCCTTGATGCCCAAAGCGCATTTAGTCTGAACACACCGATAGCTTCCCAAACCAACTCGGACCAGCCTGCTAGCCGCTGAGCCCAGCAGTGCTTTGTACAAGCATGATTCCATGCTAGCATTAGCCTGATATACTCAAAGCTCAAAACACTGCATGACAGCGCTCCACTTCCCAGATAGCAGACACATTTTGACCCAATCTGGGCTACTTATGTCTCAGATATGGCACTGGCAAGTGTCTTGTCACACTAACATGTTCTACGTCAGTGGTGGGGAACCCTGGTCCTCGAGGGCTGCAGTCCTGCAGGCCCAAGGCAGCCGATCAACTTCTGCACAGTGGCTCATTCATTTGAACCAGGCGCAGAGTTACAAGGAAAACCTGCAGGATGACGGCCACGGTTCCCCACCCCTGATGCAAGTCAGGGTCAAATGAGGGCCAAACAGAACTGCTGATGTGGGCCATATTTGGGCCAAATATTCTTTGATATTCAGGTTATAGCCTCTAAATGTCAACTGATGGAAACATTTTTAAATATTCAAACAATTTTTTTGTAAATCACTTTTTATTGTTTACTTGGACCACTTACAAGTTTTTGCCAGAAACAGTTGCAACAATGCACTTTGGGTATATAAAACATTGTAAGACGGTAATACAGTGAAATCTCCCCCCACCCCCTATTTTCAAACATTTTAATTAAAGTTTTGATGTATGGGTGATTATGTTTGCACCTCAAAACAAGTATTACAACTCAAAACAGACTTGAAACAAGAGGTAACAAATCTGATGATTAAATAAATAGATAACTATTTTATTTGTATATTTTATAAATCCCAATTGGGAAATAAAATACTGCACTTCACTCATCTCGTATAGATTTACCAGAGAGCAGTGGGTTGTCAAGTTTCGGAACCAGAGTTGATTCTAGGAGAGGTTTAGGGGTTACCCCCCCCCCATCCCCCCGGGTGCCCCCAGCATGCCACCCCGCCAGATAAGATTAATTAAATTTTTTGTACAGTTTTACACAATTTCATTCCCCCATTTGAGAAAATTAAGCAGAACACTATCTGTTAAAGTCTGTGACTAAATATTGAGAGAGAAACTGTGATTGAAGCTGGTTTCCACTAAAACCCACTTTTTCCTCCTTATTTACAAAGGTTCTGATCATTTTCAAGCCTAAGATTTAAGTTTTTATCATCTGGTGATCAGAAACTAATTTATTACTGCTGCTTTTTAAAAATCTACATTCAGCTTAGAAGCTTATTTGGGGCATGTACTGTAGGTGTTGTGTCTAAGCCGTGAACCAGATCCATCACAACCCCATTTATCCTCATTTATAGAGATTCTGACAGTTTTTCAAACTTACATTGAGAATATTTATCTCAATGCTTTCTTGTTGGAATATCCCAGGTGGGCGGGGTCAAACCATTGTTGAGGGTGGGGGTTGCTGGATGTTTGTTGTGACAATGTTACATTTTATCAAAGTACCCTATGTTCTTTCACACTTATCAAGTGTGTAAAAAAACACATACAGTTAAAATATATAGGAAAAAATCTCTCAAATTTCAGGGGTGCTGAGATTCAATTTAGGGGTGCTTCAGTACCCCCCAAAACTGTCTAAAATCACCTATGTTCAGCACCCAGGGAGCAGTGGAGGGTTAAGTGCCTTTCTTAGAGGCCCAAAGTGGTTTACCCGCTGAGTTCAGCATACAATCTTCCTTTTAAACAACTGTGCAGGTTTCCAAAGTTGCATTTCCATTCAAAACTTTCAGCCTCTGCTAAGTCGATATGTTTCCGTACCTGCCGGCTGGTCATGTTGCTGCTGTGATAGTCCTGGCTGGCATTTACCTGCCGCTCCAGACAGTCTTTCATCCTGTGAATGAACTCCTCCTCTATCAGCTTAGACTGCAGCAGACAATTTAGTCTTGTTGGGCGTTGCAGCCTGAGTTAGTTTAGCAGGCAGGGTACATGAACCAGCTCTTCACTGCAGTCTGGATCGATCCTTCAAGATCTCCTGGAGAGCAGCACAAAGACGAGAATCACCTGTTCCAGCCTAAAAACTAGGGGAACTGCAGCCAATCTGCAGGATGAGTTGGCTCATTAGAAAGTTAGCTGATGTAATGAAGGACCATTACATTTGGTACCTGGCCAGCCTGCAGATTTGGAACCACATAATGAATGGTGGTTGGCTTTAATGATTTAACTGATAAAACAAATGAAAAAAGAAAGAACTAGAAAAGCGCTCGGAGAGCACAGACCTATGCCAAGCAGCTCATGTCCCCATGATGTGACTTACAACAAAAACTTATACAACAAAAAATTTTTTTAATCTACATCATTGGATTCCTTGACCATGAAAACATACCAATAGCATCTGGAATCATGCTTGTATCACTATTACTACAATAGTTATTTCCAAAAATTGATATTTCCATAATGGTGGTTTTCTTCTGCATCCAGCTCCGTTGCTTTTGAAGATGCATCAATTCCATTGACATACTCCAGATTCAGCAGAGTCTTGTCTACAATTTGGTGTTGCATGTCTGTATCTTCATTTGTTACCTTTCAGCATTGAAAATTCCAACAACTGCCTTGTTTTTGTATATTCTGGATCATCCAGAATTTTCTCTGGATCCGGATCAACTTTCGAAACATTAAGCGCTTTCGGACCGTAGGAGTCTTTTGGAGTTCCTATAACCTTTTTGGGAACCAGGCCATTTTTTTTTTTTTTTTTTTTTTTTCGTTTTCGGACACATAGGAACGAGGGGCCTCGGTCCTCGGTTCCTTGAACCTTTTTAGCTCCTGCTCTGAAGAAGCGTCTTTTGGGGTTCATGGGAACTGAAGTACGTAGATGTTTGGTGATTGGTAGAACTGGCAAGCCGTGCCCCTTGCGTAATCTTTGCTTCCTCCAGCCCCGCCATATTTAAAAAGTCCCACAGCTGTTTAACTGTTTACTAAGATTGTAATAACAACAAGAACTATTATAATAGGAGTGTACCAATTCATTATTAAATCAATGCATCACAATGATACACGTCCTAAATTGAAATGTCCAAAAGCAACTATTTACATTTTTACACTTTAGTGGACGAACCCCGGTCCGTCCACTAAAGTGTCCGGGCGTACTTCAACGAAACATAAACAAGACGTGAGTGGGGCAGCTTTCCAACAGGGGGGCTTTTCCGTTATATGATATAAATGACCGTGATGATGAGAAAGCTGGTAAGTTAACTCTTATAATAGCTTTGAATAAAAGAGACGAGAAACCTCAGTTTTGTATCAGATCTGCTGCGGCATAAATTTGTCACTGTCACAGACGATTGCGTCAAACATGGTCCCTATCAAGGTCCTCCCTCATGTGCGAATGCAAACTGATGGGGAGGGGTAGTTTTTATAACTAAACTCCAGACAGGCAGTGATAGTAACTGCGTTCCTAGAACCTCTCTGTCCGAATGCGCCTATTATGAGACTGGAATTATTGTTGTTAAAAAATGCTCCTATTTACATAAACAAGTCTGACTCACAATGATAAAGAATCCTTCAAAAGATTCCTGGATCCAGAAGGTGATCCGGACCACCACCAAAATTTAATGGGTTCATCCTTGGGCTGAGGCACAAAAACATTTCAGGTTAATCCATCCCATTTTTTTCCCCGTAAAGTTGCTGACAGACAGACAGACTAACCATTGCTACCAAAAACATAACCTCCTTGGTGGAAGTAATAACAAAACGGTTGTCCCATACTTTATAATACAAACAAATCCTAATTAGTAGCACAATAAAGATAAAGGATATACAGTGTTGTTGGTGCAACCCATTGTGAATTTTTTTAATGAACCAACTAAAAGTAAATTCAACTGTGTAACATAATGAACAATCACTCTTGTGATCTCATGACTTCAGCTAAATCTGTTGGAAAAACTCTCATACAGACATTAAATGATGATTGTGTCCCAACTAATGGCTGCATAATCTTTTGGCCCCAATGCTGTCTGTCTATTAAATCGTCTTATAACTTTGGCCTCGATCAAATTATTCAGTGTTACCATCCGCTTTGTTTTAGAAAAAGCCTGAGGATATAATTGTCGCTACAAAGACACCAGATTTTGTGAAATCCTTTAAGAAATACATAAAAGGTTTTCTAAAGTTCGGATTTAGCCTGAGGGCTGCTCGTGATTGTCGACTCACACTTTGCAAACCTGAAACAATCAGATTGTGCACTTTAGATCACACTAACCAATTAGGTTACAGAATGCACAAGGCAATCATCTCCAGGTTTATAATCACAGGGTGCCATCCGCACTGTCTGGTAGCAAAACAAGCTCACCTGCAACCTTTTCAAGACCATTCATTTAAAACTGCTGGTAAAAATAGTCTGCAAGTTTCTCAGATCATCACTGCTTTAAAACATTTTTCAAAAGCGCCTCAGGGGTTTGAAGGTTCAGAGAGGAGGCAAAGAAAAGAGAGACAACAATAAAATGTGTCCAGGCAGTTTAGAAACCATCTAAAACAGTGTAAAACAGATATGTCTTTTCACTCTCCCGGTGAGACCAAACAGCCGTGTGTGAAATCCGAGCCGGATTGGAGCCTCTGAGACAGATGACACGACGTAAAGCTCGGTATTGTGTACACACTCAACAGATTAACACAGACTCTGACCCTGGATACCGCAGATAAAATCACAAAGTAAACATTCTTTCCTCCGCGAGTCACAGTTGGTGAGGAGCGGTGACTCTTCCTCCTCCTCTAGGGTCAACATTATTAAGTCCAGTGACAATCATCGGCTGTTATTGTTATTACATTCTCTGTCACTTCTTATTTTATCTACACTTTTGCCCGTGAAGACCTGTTTATTACCGCAGGTAAAACCTCCTTCTTTAATACCCCCAGGCATTATAAACTGTAGTTTCCTTTTATGTGGTCAACCGGTTCAATTTACCGACTTTGTCAGCAGTGTCTTGTAAAAGTAAACTTGAGACGAAGCCCAGATGATGGCAGTAAAAAATGCTGTCTTGTTTGATGGTATTTTGTGGATGTCTGTCTTTTTTTTCCCCCAAAAAAGACAGCTGCTCCATTTTTTAGGTGCCTTAGGGACAGCGGAGGAAATCACTGGAGAATGCAGACATGCAGTATTTTTCCAAGGTGCACAGGAAATGGGGTCATAAGATGCTTCCACAGGATAAACATGACTTGGATGTGGAAGAGACAAAACGTAGCCTCGGATTACATGTACACTTGTTAAGTGCAGAGTGACCGAGTCATCTGAGACCTGGATCTCACTTCCCCTCAGGCTTCACTATAAGAAGACAGTGGACGTTGTACTTTATCCAAAGCTGTGTACATAGACATGGTTTGGTTTGACATTCTCAAATACGATCCCTGAAGGTCTGCGTAACTCTTTCCAGGTGAATGAGCTGACATTTGGCGGAAATGCCAGTAAAGTAAAGTGGGCACTTTTGAGGTTGTCTGAGCTTGTGCTCGCATGCGTGTTGCTGAACATGTTTGCATTCTGCAGCAGACATACGCTGGAGTTGGCTGCATTTTCCGTGAGCCTCCCCGGCCTCCCGGTGAGCCGGCTCGCCGTGTCGGAGCGAGAAGCCCGTCTGAAACGCTGTTATATGACTTGACAGGAACAAGACTGCTGACAGAGTCCAGAGACTACGCTGTGTCAGTGGAACACAAACAGACTGTGGGATAGATTCACTGTGTGAGGCACCCGCTGCCCCTATGTTCACACTCTCTGATGGCCGTCTTTGACAGGCCTCTCACAAACAAAGAAGCTTGGAGAAAAGACACGTCTGATCATATGAAACAGCAACAGAATCAGAAGTAAAATTTCACAGTTGTTTTCCTGTGTGGCTGCATTGCTTTCACAAATATACAAAGCAGCAGTTCTGGTGTTAAAATCCAGGATGTGAGCCCATTTGTTTGGCTTTGTGTGGCGACACGTGTGGTGTCGTGGGATTTGTGTGTAAAAAGACTGAAGCAGTCACCAGCGAATGCTTCAGTTTACATCACTGCAGTGACCGTAAGAGTCAAAAGACTTCAGCTAAATGACAATGATTAGTTACTGCTGGGTGACTCACTTATAAACAATATTGATGACTCATTTAGCTTTGTGAAGCCTAATCTTTAATCTGTTCAGTCAGCTGAGATTTCGAGCCAAAGTCTCCACCATGTTCATCTATTCATACATTCTCACATAAATATACATATATACTCAAGCATTTATCAAAAAAGAATAAAAAACAATGTATGTATATATATATATATATATATATATATATATATATATATATATATATATATATATATACAGCTGTGTGAAAAAGTCTTTGCCCCCTTCCTAATTTCTTACTTTTTTGCATGTTTGTCACACTTAAAGGTGCCATGACGTCAAATTTCACTTTTCTGGGGTTTTGGGTGTATAATATGATCTGTTGTGCACTGATGAGGCCATGTGAATGTCCAGAGTGAGAATCAAAGTTCCTGTTTATGGTCTGTCAGCTTTGTCTCTCTGCTCAGAAACGGTTGAATCAGACAGCAGGCTATCATTCTACGTAGTTCTATCATTCTACGTAATTTAATTGCTCCAATAAGAGCACACTATCAAGTAAATAGCGCCCCCCCCTCTCTCTCTCCTAACGGTTTATGCACCGTCCGCTCCCCCCTCCCCTCCCTGTCTGATTCAGCTTCGTGTATGGAGCTAGTAGTAACTTCTGTGCAGTCAGGTCTGGATTTTCAAACAAATGGATTTAAAAGAAAACTTCTGCAGCAACACTGAGGGAGGGGGCCACAACCTTGTCATTACCTGTAAGTTTATTTATTTTCTAAATGCTGTCTTGTCTGATAAACGTAGCTCACACTGTCTGAACTGCCCATGTTGCTAGCAGTTAGCCTTTAGCAAACTCCGACGGCAGCTTGACCTAGATTCTCCAAATAAGGTCATAGCCAAATAAGGTGTAGCCAATCAAAATGAAGTCAACGTGGTCTCCGGGTAAAGCTCCATATCATCACCGGACCCAACTGTATTACTGAGGAAGTGAGGTCTGGCATTTCAAAACAATACTCCGCTGTAAAAAATGCTGTTTTTTTCTTTGGAGTATTTACATATAAAGTAATGCCAACAACATAAACTAGTTTTTAACTGCTATGTCATCACTCCTTTTGATGTTTCAGATCATCAAATGTGAGTCAAAGATAACACAAGTAAACAGAAAATGCAGTTTTTGAATGAAGATTTTTATTAGTGGGGGGGGGGGATCCAAACCTCCATGGTCCTTTGTGAACCCCCCCCCCCCCCCCCCCCCCCCGTTCAAACATAAATTAACTGTGGTTTATCACATCTTTGGAAAGCTTAGTTCAATTTCTCTATCCACATCAAGGCCTGATTACTGCCACACCTGTTCTCCATCAAGAAATCACTTAAATAGGACCTGCCTGACAAAGTTAAGTAGACCAAAAGATCCTCAAAAGCTAGACATCGTGTTGCCATCCCAAAAAAATTCAGGAAAAAATGAGAAACAAAGTAATTGAGATCTATCAGTCTGGAAAAGGTTCCAAAGCCATTTCTAAAGCTTTGGGACTCCAGAGAACCACAGTGAGAACCATTATCCACAAATGGTGAAAACATGGAACAGTGGTGAACCTTCCCAGGAGGGGCCGGCCGACCAAAATTACCCCAAGAGCACAGCAACGACTCATCCAAGAGGTCACAAAAGACCCCAGAACAACATCCAAGAACTGCAGGCCTCACTTGCCTCAATTAAGGTCAGTGTTCATGACTCCACCATAAAAAAAAGACGGGAGACAGGAGAATGTCCGGCCATCTGTTGGTGACCTCAAGCTGAAGCGCACTTGGGTTCTGCAGCAGAACAATGATCCAGAACACACCAGCAAGTCCACCTCTGAATGGCTTAAGAACAACAAAATGAAGACTTTGGAGTGGCCTAGTCAAAGTCCCCACCTGAATCCCATTGAGATGCTGTGGCATGACCTTAAAAAGGCGGTTCATGCTGGAAAAGCCTCCAATGTGGCTGAATTACAACAATTCTGCAAAGATGAGTGGAACAAAATTCCTCCACAGCGCTGAAGAAGACTCACTGCCAGTTATCACAAACGCTTGATTGCAGTTGTTGCTGCTAAGGGTGGAACAACCAGGCAATCACTTTTTCCACACAGGGCCATTTAGGCTTGGACCCTCCCCCCCTTACTAATAAAAATCTTCATTTAAAAACTGCATTTTCTGTTTACTTGTGTTATCTTTGTCTTATATTTAAATTTGTTTGATGATCTGAAACATTAAAGTGTGACAAACATGCAAAAAAGTAAGAAATCAGGAAGGAGACAAACACTTTTTCACACAGCTGTATACAGTATATATACAGAGTGTATGTATGTATATATATATATATATATATACATACATACATACATACATACAGTACACACACACACACTCAGGATCATTCGTCTAATTAAAGAAAAGGCTAAATTCACAAAAGTAAATCAAATTACAAAAACTTGAAGAAACTATTAAATAAATAAAAAAATCACGGAATTATAATCCATTCATTCATTTTCCGTACCGCTTGTCCAGTTCAGGGTCACGGGGGTGCTGTAGTCTATCCAAGTGCTCAGTCAAATTTTAGTTTCGGAGCCCCATGCTTGTTTACTTGTTTTTAATGCTTTGCAAGTTTGTTTGTAATATTTATTTCTAACCATAATTCAAAATCTGTCATGATTTTCATAGAATTTTTATTCATTACTTTTGTCAATCTCAGCTTATTTTACTGACAGTTGATTTTCTTCCTTCTTTTTTCACTCTTTTTCCCCTTTTTTAATAGAGAAGAAATAACTGTTCTGCAAAACACCTATATATCTTATGACTCTTTTTTATCCCCAACCCACCCCATCCCACAGATCCATTTCATATCATTAATATTTAACAATGCACTGGATATTTCAGATCATGAGTACACTATAAGTAAGAAAATAAACAAATAAATGAACATAATGAAAAGGATTTGGATAAATAAGTCATAATAAAAAAGTTATATCATAGTTGTGGCTACGTTTTGTGCCTCCTAAAGTCTCCCCTTACATGGAAATGTTAGCTGGTGATTGTGAGAGAAGAGGTTGTAACTGGTGTGAGCCCAGCGACCAAGCCAGAGAATCCTAATCCTCACCTGCTACGTTAGACAACACTTTATAACTGCTAATGATACCCCGGCTGCCAGCTCGCCACATCTCTCCCACTTTTTAAACCCGATGATCCGACAGCTCAATCAAGCAGCATTGCTATGCAGCTACAGCTGTCTTTACTTCGTCAATCAGGAGAGGAGTACAAGAGACAAGGTCATCCCACTTCTCTCCAATTTTGCAGTTTTGTGGCGTGATCGATACTGCCTGACATGGCTGAACCACAGCTCCACTGCTGTTGGACGTTCAAATGTCCCCTTTTCAGCAGTTTGTAGGTTGTTTTAACGTTCTTGAGTTAGTCAATAAATTACTTGGTCAAAACTCATGAATTGATGTTTAAAGATGCAGAAGAGAAGGTTTAAACATGCAAATGAATGCAAGGGACATTTGTATGAGCACAAATATGTGTGAATGTGGAAAGCACCGTGGAAGAGAGAATTTTTATATGAGAAGAGTTCTGAGTCGAACAATGCAGGAGACCAATACAGCTTTCCTTGAAGGGAAAAAAAAAGTTATTAATTCAAGGCAGTGTTATGCCTGGAGTACATAAAAGCTTTTGGACCTCAATCCAAAAGCTTTTATCCAAATTGAACATATTGAGGAAATATTGAGAACTTGTGGACTTGTTTTTGTTGTCTTTATCCAAACAACCAAAATGTCTTCATTTAATTCGATGAGTAAAATGCCAAAATCCAAATATGGGAAAGATATATTTGATATACTAAACTTTTAAAGGTACAGTATGTAAAAAAAATCAAAGATCAGAGGCAGAAAAATGTGATATATAATTAAAAACTGTTTTCCATTGGTGTGTAATTGCTGCACCAGAATAGCTGTTATAGGTTTATTTTCTTAGAATGAATCATTTATATCTACTTGCTGGGCGCTGCACATATGGAGGCTGCCATATTTGTTCCACCATTTTTTACTACGGTGTCCTTGAATGGACAACACAATGCATGTGAAGTGAGAACCCTTTGAACTTTAAAACTGCTGTACCAGCTTTGTTTAATGGGAGTTAGAGCACCGTTGGGGATAATTAATGCCTTAAAAGACATAAAAGTAGTTCCTTATGCAGTCTGCCGCGGCTTCCATAGTGTCATGAACTCGCAAGGGCGCACTTCGCAGCAGCTAGATGTTGTACTGTTCAAGCTCGAAAAATATACTAAATGATGTGCTTTCGAGTAAATTATGGACGCTACCCACTCAGGACACTTGGATTTCATTGGACGAGCAGTATGGAGGAATATTGGCAAGTTTTTGTGGACTTTTATTGACCTTTTTTGGTTCAGTCGCCGGTGAACTCCATAATATTAAAGTTGGGGGAAAAACGAAAACCTGTCCGATCTCCAGCTGCATTTGAGATATTAAAAAAAATTATTCAGTCTTACTCAGCATGAGGGTTAGTAGAAAAAATGAAGGCACATCATTCTGTGGGTGTACTATTCCTTTAAGGAAACTTTATTGAGCTCAGCACCAGTCTGCTGCAGTCTTTAGGAACAAAAAACCATAATAAAAACCTCTCAAAATACATAGAATATACTAAAAAATTAGAAGTCATAACAAACATAATACATGAAACCTTTCAGATGAACAAAGATGTCACTGACAGAGACAGTCGGATGTTCCTGGGAGATTTAACTCCATGACACAAGTCGGCACCTCAGTGAGCAGTCATATCTGAATTTGCTTGCAGAGTTTGTTTGTTTTCTGGTTGGATGATGATAATTGGACTCTTGCTGTAATTAGCGTTCATTAGATGTAGGTGTGCTGGAAAGGCCAACCAATTTCCTAAAATCACAGACCATGATAACATTAATTTCAGAACAGTATGCTTCTGCAGGTGCCCGACCAGGATGACTACGCCCTACTCAGTTTTAAACACAGGAAGGTAGCTTTTTCAAGAAAATTAAAACAGGTTGTCATGAAGGTAATCTGAATGGTGTTTATGAGACTTTCATTTGGTCATTCCTTCCTGCCATGCCTTTAAGATTTTCTTTTCTGGATGAACCCCCCCCCCCCAAAAAAGCTCAAGTTTTCCTCAGCTGCCAGCTGGTCATTGATGGACGTGCTAAAATCTTTAGGTTACACCAACTTGGTTCTATACAGTCAATGCTTCACTATTGATCCGCTCATGTGTCCGGGGCCCCCGTCTCCCCCCCTGTCTTTTTTTTTTTTTTTCCCTTTTTTTTTTTTTCCCCACCCATCTCTGTACAGAAGTACCAGAGAGCAGTGGGCTGCTACTTAAAGCGCCCGGGGAGCAGTTGGTGGGGGTTAAGGACCTTGCTCAGGGGTCCACCTGAATGTTGTGTCGGGGACTTGAATCCAGGTCCTCTGCGCCCAAAGCCCTCGACACTACCACTAAGCTACACACTCCCCCAAATCTGATGAGATTTCTCAAAAAAACGCAAGATGCTCATGAGATTTTGTAACAAAACAATGATATCTCACGAGATTTCATTAGTAAAATAAATTGATACCAAGTTTTGAATGTAGATATGGTATCGGCATATGAAAATATAGCGATATCTCAGTGTATCAATATTTTCCCCCATCCCTACTATGTAAACTGTCTGGAAGACGATCCTCCTCAAGATTTTTACAAAGAAATTATAGAAAACCAGCCAACTATCTTTAATTACTTTGATTTAACAAACATTTCTAACCAGTGTTTTGTCAGTTCCATCAATGCAGTGGAGCGATGCCTTTACGTTAAACATGTTTCAATACTAAAAAACAGGTGTTTGATATTAAATGAAACTTTCAGACAAATTAGGGTAGAAATACCGGGATATATCGTATATCATCATTTAAAATAAATATATCGTCACATGATATTTGGTCATAGCCCTATTATACAGTATCATATTGTTATATAGCAGTCAGTGACTATGGGCTGGATCTACTAAGATCCAAATTTGCATGCAGTAATTTGCCCGGCAATCTAAAATTTTGCGCGAGCGGCTGAACCACAGTTTGCGGATGATTTACAAAGAATGAAATGACAGCGGGTGCAAAAGTGTTGGAAACGACCTGATATAAATGAGGGTTTTGCGTGTTTGGATGTGTGCAACGTGGCGAATTGCGAGAGACGACAGCGCAAACGGAAATACAACTCACAGATGGAGATATTAGTGGAGGAAGGAAATGAAAATATGATTTGAATAAGTGTGAAAAATATAAAAGTTTAAATTACAACAGGTATCCGTGCAGAGTCTCAGAAGTAGCCAGTTTATGAGGTCATTGATCAGGAGTTGCTGAACAAATTAAACTGTCTGCAGCTCCGACACGGTCTCTGAATATATTCACATTTTTGCCTCCCAACATGCACAATTGCATGTAAATGCCAAATACTGCATACTCATTGCAGCAGAAGTACTAAATGGAGAAGAAGTGATATTTAGCACGTTTGAAAGATGCAACCCTTTTTTGCGTACTGTTAATAGAACAGTATGTACATTTTTTTGCACGTGCAATGAAATTGCTCACGTTTTTATACACACAAACCTTTGATAGATCTGTCCCTGTGTCTTTCCCACAGTGTTACTTGCCTCCACTGGGTGCTTCCAGTGGGTGGAAGCGTCTGAGGATCGTGGAAGCACAGAAAGAATCGCTATCAGCTAATAATCTTACATAGTTCTGCTGGCCTTCCCATCTGGGAGTCCATCAAATCTCTACATGTACCATCTCCCAATCTAAACTGAACACCACACACACATGCATTTACCATTTCAGATGGGGGGGGGCTTCACCTGCACAAAATTCACCCAGGCAGAAAGATGTGTGGAGTTCATGAATGGAAATTAAACATAAACACAACAAATTTACAGCATTAGCACACAAACTGAAAAATAAAGAACTAGACTAGTAAAAGTGTTTTTGGCTGCACTCCACCAAATAAATCTGAATTTCTAAATTTCTAATTTCTGTCCAATTAAATGTATTAAATTCAGCTTTAATGTTTACAATTCTGTTAAATATTGCTCATATATTTTGTGAATAATGCAGCCAGCTGCATGTAAAACTGATCATAGACCATCAGAATCACCACATTTTGGAGGTTGTTCCGATTAATAAACACCAGAACATGTGAGTATATTATAGAGCAGGTAAGAGCTGCATTAAGGCGAGACTGCAGGCAAATAGGGTAAAAAATGCAACTAACTGGTATCACCATGAAACTTTCCTGGTTTGTTCCTCACATTAGGGCTATCATTTTTTGTATTGCAAGTTTTCAGAAATGTTATGTTTAAATATGCCAATTAGGTGTTATATAGCCAAAAATGTGCTAATTTGCATACATTTCTATGGAGAAAAATCTAAACACAGGATTAAGCCAGGTTCAAAGTTACAGACATCAGATCCAATCAGATTCATGAGCTGGAAATATCAATTTTGTTGAGGTGACATCATTCAGGAAAAAGAGACGTTTCCAACGATACTGGACATGACGAGGTTCAGACGAACACCACGGTGCTGCGCTCTGTTTAAAAACACCAACTGTACACTCTCAGAAATACAGGTACGAGACAGGAACGTTTCTGTACCTGTAGGTACATTTTTTTACAAATGTTCTCTCAAAAGTACAATATCGGTCTTCATGAGGTCAGAAATGTACCTTTATACTATGAAAAAGGGTCCAAAGTAATATGAAGTACAAATTTGTACCATTTCAACCCTAATGGTACCTGCAGCATTGAAAAATGTGTGGAGCTTGTATAATAACAATAATTAGCAGTACTTCTAAATAGTAGTATAATTATAATTATAATATGATTTTTATAATAATCATAGTAAGAATTATATGTATAATTATAGTATATGTGTTTGGTCTAAAATTTATATAATAATCCTTTATTATTAGCATCTTTGTTGTCATAATCTCTATTTTATTGACTTTTTTTAAATTGGTTTAATTGTACTTTAACTAGAACAGCTCATGGGCCAGGACCGAAGGATACAGAAATGTCTTTCAAAAAGGAACACCCCCAGTGACAAGCATTTGTACCCTTTTAAAGAGACTTGAGGCAAGATTAAGAAACGAAACTCACGACTGGCGCTTCAGGTAACTGCAGCCACGAGCCAAGTCGTCACAAGAGCGTGCACAAACTGAAGCTATAATGTTGTTTACCCACCTTTTTCTTCGTAGTTCCACTTTTTAGTGTCTTTCAGTTGATCTGGATCGTTTGCTGACGGCAGAATAATCCATAACTATCGCTTATAGTGTTTGAATTTACCGTCTTCTTCCTGGGTTGGGCTTTTTCCCCGGGGGGGAATCGGACACCGAATTGCAGCGCATTTTGCAGCACACAGCCTGTTGAAGGCAACGGAGAGAAACATGGGTGGAAACGTTATTTTTGGTATTTAGCGCTTCATCACCCATTAGTATTAAAAAAAAAATGGACATGCATGTTTGTTTTTTTTTAATTCCTGTCCCTTTAAGTACAACCTGGTTCCTCTATTTTGAGTGTGTAGCTGCATTTTTAGGGGATTTGGGTGCACCAGACAAAGTATCATGAAATAAACCCCTAAAATGTTTATTTTTGACAGTTTTTTTTTAAACTAGTCTGAAAGAAAACATGTTGAAGGAGGGAAAAAAACGAAAATCTCAAAACTGACTAGGTGATGAAAAAACAGGGTTTTTACCTGTAGTGCCCCCCCTAAAGTCGCTTCCCATAGTGTTGGTGCACGAGCGACGCTCCAGTAACTTCATTAAAATGACTCAGCTGCTGGGAGCGTGCCTGCTGTGGTCATATGTTAATCGGTGTGTGTCATTAGGTATCCGGGTCTGCCTGCAGGTCTAATTTCTCTCCAGATGAGATGGCGGGTGAGCGCTGTGTTTTCAGCGCCGTTTGTCTGTCATGCAGCGGTCAGACGGGGCATCGGTCCTGGCAGAGGGCTGCGCCCTCCACCCTCCCTACGAATATTCTGCTTCTTAGAAGGGGGATTTCCTCCTCAGAGAAGAGCACCATCACACAAGTTAAATGATGGTAATGTTTCCTGCAGCCCAGCAGATTCATTACAGCAACCATCATCTACAGCAAAAAAAAAAAAAAAAAAAAAAAAAATTCTGGAATGCGCTGCTAGGTAGCTGCAATTTGTGAAAGCTCTCCCTTAACTTTTGTGTTTTTTTCTAATATAGTTGTCTTTTTTATCGACATTATTCGTCAGATTAGGTTTTTCTTGGAGGATTTTTTATGCTGGTTTCAACGGTGTGCAATTCGGGAGATTTTTCCTCGTATATTGGCTTTTTTCACTGCTTGTTATGATGTGTATCCATAGCAACGGAAAAATTGTTTACCACCGTGATCAACTGTTAAAACTCTCCCAAATCAAGATTTTCAGCGAAATAACACGTCAAATCCCAGTGGAGTTAAGGAGAAAGACAAGAGGATGCAGGGCAGGGGTAAGGGCAGAGAGAAAAACGGTGGAGATTTAAACCGTTTCTTCCAACTGTTGTGATGGGTAACGTGAGATCGCTAGCTAACAAGATGGACGAGCTCGAAGTGCTAACAAGGTCTCAGAAAGAGTACAGAGAATGCAGTATCATGTGTTTCACCGAGACTTGGCTGCATGAACACATCCCGGACTGTAATGCGTCTGTACACGGCTTCAAGACGGTCCGTGCGGACCGAAATATACAGCTCAGCGGGAAGCGGAAGGGAGGCGGAATTGCAGTGCTGGTCAGTCAGCGCTGGTGTCATCCAGGACACGTCACTGTCAAGGAGAAGATCTGCACAAGAGACATTGAACTGTTAGCTGTGAGTTTCCGTCCATATTATTTACCCAGAGAGTTTGCCTGTGTTATTCTGGTAGCGGTTTATATAATACCAGGTACCGCACCAGAGACAGCCTGTGATGTCATCAGCTCCGTCGTGGCTAAACTACAAACACAGCATCCAAACTCATTCATAGCGATCTCTGGAGACTTCAACAACGTCTCCCTCTCTGCTACGTTGCCAACTTTCCAGCAGTTTGTCAGCTGCTCCACCAGAGAAAATAAGATGTTGGACTTATTTTATGCAAATACAAAGAATGCATACAGCTCCTCTGCCCTGCCTCCTCTAGGAAGATCAGATCATAATCTGGTTCTTCTCACCTCCACCTACAAGCCCATCGTTCAGCAGCAACCAGTCATTAGGAGGACGATTAAAACCTGGTCTACTGAGGCTGAAGATGCTCTGAGAGGGTGCTTTGAGGCCACAGACTGGAATGTCCTCTGTGAACCTCATGGAGATGACATCAACACCATGACTGAGTGTGTGACAGATTACATAAACTTCTGTGTGGACAGCATCGTTCCAACAAGAACAGTGAGGTGCTTCCCCAATAACAAACCCTGGATCACCAGTGACCTGAAAAAGCTGCTGAACATCAAAAAGAAAGCTTTCAGGGATGGAGACAGGGAGTTACTGAAGACCACACAAAAACAACTGAAAACACAGACTAAGAAGTGCAAAGAGGACTACAGGAAGAAGTTGGAGAGCCAGCTCCAGCAGAACAACGTGAGGGATGTATGGTCGGGAATGAAGAAAATCACTGGCTTCAAGCTAAAGGGGGACCAGACTGACGGAGGTCTGGACAGAGCTAACGAACTGAACATGTTCTTCAATAGGTTCAGTTCCCCCCTGCCGACAACCCAACACACCACACACCCTCCATGAGCTCACAGCTTTCCTGTCCCACCTCCACTCTGTCACCCTGCACCTCAGTCATGGACCTGAACACAGCCTCATCTCCCTCCACATCAGGACAACCTGAGACCTCTTTTGCCTCCACCTCCAGCCTGACTGTCTCATGTGACCAGGTCAAGAAACAACTAGGAAAACTGAACCGGAACAAGGCTGCAGGTCCAGATGGTGTCAGTCCCAGAGTTCTCAAGACCTGCTCAGAACAACTATGTCCGGTTCTTCAGCACCTTTTTAACACCAGCCTGAGACAGAACAGAGTTCCTGTGCTGTGGAAAACATCCTGTCTTGTTCCAGTCCCTAAAAAACCACAACCAGCTGAACCAAATGACTACAGACCAGTTGCTTTGACATCTCACATCATGAAAGTCCTGGAGAGACTCTTACTGGCTCACCTCAACAAGCAAGTGAACACCTTTCAGGACCCATTACAGTTCGCATATCGTAATGGGCTTGGGGTTGAAGACGCCATCATCTTCTTGCTTCAGAGAGCCCACTCTCATCTGGACCAGTCAGGCAGCACTTTGAGGGTCATGTTCTTTGATTTTTCAAGTGCATTTAATACTATTCAGCCTGCTTTGCTATGTGAGAAGCTCCATAACTTCCAGGTGGATCCCTCCACAACCACCTGGATTTACGACTACCTCACAAACAGACCACAGTTTGTGAGACTGAAAGGTTGTGTGTCTGAGATGGTGGTCAGCAGCACTGGAGCACCACAAGGGACTGTACTCTCACCATTCCTCTTTACACTGTACACCTCAGACTTCCAGTATAACTCTGAGTCCTGTCATCTGCAGAAATATTCTGATGACTCTGCTGTTGTGGGGTGTATTAGTGATGGACAAGAAGCCGAATACAGGGAACTTGTCAATCAGTTTGTGAAATGGTGCAGTAACAATCAGCTCATCTTAAATACCAGCAAGACTAAAGAGATGATTGTTGACTTCAGGAGGAGCAAGAATAAGCAGCATAGTCCTGTCTACATCCTGGAAGAGGAGGTGGAGGTGGTAGAGAACTACAAATACCTTGGAGTTCAGCTGGACAACAGACTTGATTGGAAATGCAACTGTGACTACATCTACAAGAAAGGTATGAGCAGACTCTTCTTTTTAAGGAAGCTAAAATCATTTAATGTCTGCAATAAGATGTTGCATATCTTCTATAAGTCTGTGGTAGAAAGTGCAATTAGCTTTGCAGCCATCTGCTGGGGCAGCAGCATCAGAACCAGAGACTTGAAGAAACTAAACAAGCTGATCAAGAAAGCTGGTTCTGTGCTGGGGATAACTCTGGAGCCGCTGGAGCTGATCGTTCAAAAAAGAATGCTTCACAAGCTGATGAAGATGATGGAGGACACTTCCCATCCTCTCCACAACACGGTGAAGAATCAACAGAGTGTGTTCAGTGGGAGGCTGCGTCAAGTTCGCTGTAGGACGGAGAGATACAGGAATTCATTCCTGCCAGCAACCATCACCCTAAAGAACAAGACTAACTGACTTTTTGTTTATTTATAAAAAAAAAAAAAAAAAAAAAAAAAAAAAAAAAAAAGTGAGCTTTTACAATACTGAATTTCCCTTCGGGGATGAATAAAGTATTTTTCATTTCATTTCATTTCATTTCATCTTGTCAGATATCAAATTCCTGGAATTAATCCAAAGGGAACTAAAACCCCATCCCTCCTCTTGCGGTTAATTGCAAATCATGGTGTCACTTTTCATGGTGCTGCAACAGTCCCATGGGTGCAGCTCGTCCAATTATCTGCTGGCTGGAGATTTATTTGGTCACCTCGTTTCTCCCTCAGTCCCCATGCCAGAATCCCTCATTCACTCTCCCTCAGTCCCTCCGCTTACTTTATCATTCTGCTTAGCCTACATCCTTGCTCCTCTCATCTTTCAATCTCCCTTCCGCTCCCCGTGTTTGGTCTCCATCTCCAGAGCAGTAATGGTCTGCTTCGCCATACCGAGGCTCAATAATGAAGCTGCTGCCCTAGAAAAGCCATGTTAATGTTGACTGTGGGATCAGATTCTGCTCCAAGACACACAGCAGTGACAAATGAACACGTCAGCTCGAGCCAACACGGGCTAATAAATAACGCATATAGATCCAGGGCTTTGACTGGGAGCTGAAATGTTTTGCAGACAGATTACGGATGTGTGAAAACGAAACAAGGGAAGAAAAAAATCTAATTCTCTCATCGGGGGATTTCTGACTGAGCTGTTAACATGTGCTCGTTGTAAATTTCAAACCAGCATGAGCATTTTTGGGGCATGTCCAAGTGAGGTGGTACAATGTGTTAATAATGAGGAAAGTAGAGCTTTGGCTCCCTGACGTACGGGCCCATCCGTCTGCTTGTCAGCAGCATTGACAAGCTGTCTGCTCCTTCCTGCTCTGCAACTCCGACCTCCTTTGACCTCTTTGGTCCAGTCTGACAGGCAGAGATGTGCTCTGCTCAGGAGGAGGTGTGTGCATCTGTCCGTCTGGCATTGTGCTCAGCTGCATTTACATGTGATGATCGGTGTGCCGGTGACCCAGGCTGACGTATATAGGCAGAAAAGAGGATTTTCCTACGTCTGCGGTTCCCACGTTCCTCCTGTCTGTCACTGTCAGCCTCGCACGCCCCCCTCCATCACCGACAGTCTCTGTCTGCTGGTCCCACTCATGTTCCTGGAGCTAAATGTGTAATCCATTTAAGTGCCTTGAAACTGAATTAGGCCTCTTTAAAATGTTCATGAGGCAAACCCTAATATAGAGCTCCGCCATGATGTTTGAATGCAGAACAAAGCCCGGCCCCCCCGGATGAAGCCACTGATGAAAGGAGGAAGTTTGAACAAGCTTTATCCATTTTGGCTTTTGGGAAAGACTGCTGTTGTAACTACTACCCTAAGATTTGTGTGACACCTTTTGTATTAAGACATAAAAAAAGCAATAATAAACAATGCCATAGAAATATTAAATATAATTACTTTAAAAAAAATTATGGATATCATCTCTGGCTTCAGTGCTCAACATGCATAACCAATATTCATTGTGATTCTGAAATTTAAATTTTAAAAACACCATGAATATTTGTTATGTTTGTTGAGCACTAAAGCCAGTGATGATATCCATAAAAAACTAAATAATATATAATCTTTCTATGCCATTGTTTATGATTGCATTTTTGTGTCTTAGGATAAAAAAGACATATTTTGACTTATCAACACTGATTTTGTTGCATTTTTTTTGTTGTGTGTGTTGACAGTTTTTGACACTCAAAGGCTCGAATAAACCCACCCAAAAAAAGTCCATTTTGCAATTATGGGATAGAATTTTTTTTTACTTTTTGTGTTTTTTGCCTTTTTCTGAAATCAAGTTTTAATCACAACAACTGGCATTTAAGGGGTTAACCCCTTAATTGCCAGTTTTTGTGAATAAAACTTGACTTTGGAATTAAACAAAAAAACCACAAAAAGTTTATAGTATTCCATCCAATAATTGCAAATTAGACTTTTTTGGGGGGTTGGGTTTATCCTAGCCTAGGAGTGTCAAAAACTGGCTTTAACACTGAATTTGTTGCATTTTTTATTTTTTGTGTTAAAGCAACCTTTACCAATCTTGCATTTCAGAAAGCACAGCAAGATAATTTAATATAAACAGTCCCGCATCACTCAAGACACACCCTTATTCCCTCTCCCCCAATCAGAAGCAAAGTCTGACAGGCAGGTCCGTTGGACAATCCTAGAGGTGCACCCCACTTCAAGGATTGTGGAGTTTCATTAATATTTAATGAAAATATTTTATTTTATTAATGGTGGGCTGTCTTGTATTTTAGAGTTCCATTACCTCATTCATAGCATTTACCCTTTAGAAAGGACAACCGTCTTAAGTCAAAATTTGTCATTTTTGTTACACCTGTTATCCTAACACATAAAAAATGCAATAATTAAAAAATGCCATAGAAATATTAGATATGATTACTTTTTTTTTTTTCATGGATATCATCACTGGCTTCAGTGCTCAACAACAGTGCTTTTTCTAGAGTGTTTTACTTTTATTTTTTATGTCTATGTGCTTACATAAGAGTATATGTCCTGTTTGATTGAGCCTTGTTAAAGAGGAATTTCTGTCACCGCAAGGGGCAAACAATAAAGTTTATCTATCTATCTATCTATCTATCTATCTATCTATCTATCTATCTATCTATCTATCTATCTATCTATCTATCTATCTATCTATCTATCTATCTATCTATCTATCTATCTATCTATCTATCTATCTCATCTATCTATCTATCTATCTATCTATCTACCAAACATAACACATATTCATGGGATCCATTTTGGCTTTTGGGAGCGGACGCTGTTTTAAACATTTTTTTCCCCTCATTCATCCTCTAAATGTCGGCTCACCCGCAGGACTGAACTTCTAGTCTATGAGGAAATCTTGTCCAGAAAATGTTTTCTATGTAAAATGCATCAATTAGAATATAATTACCAAAACAACAGCCGAGCCATTAAGTCATGTAAAATTCAGCTTTTGTTGAAAAATTAAGTAGTAGCATATGTTCTTGGTAGAGCCTGAGAATTGGGAAACTACATTCCACTCGGCCTACATGCTATAAATCGTCAGATGGCAATGTTTCCCAAGGCTGTTGTTTCGTGTCACAGGAAGCACAATCCATGAATAGTGAGCTCTGTAAGGCCCCAGCGTACATTTTTCCTTCTCTTCCCTTTAATTTCTCATCAAAAACACAATAATTTACTAATAAAAGTGAAATAAAAGAGTAAGAAGACTGTAGGAAGCATTCTTACCTTCCTTCTAGGCCTTTTGAGGTCAAACCAATAGTTCAGAATGGGTTAGATGGAAATATGAGGGATTATGATGTGTGATAGGGATGATGTAAGAATATGGAGGTTGACTAGGAGCTTTAGTTTCATCACCCAAAATGAGACACTGAATGTCCACATGAAGATGTAGGGAGGATTGGGCTGATAACCGATGACCAGCGGCAGCTGCAAAGGTCTTCGAGTCAGCCATAATTTTGACTTAAGAGTCCAAAACAGACTGACCATAGCTGCGCTGTAGTGTACAGAGCAGTGTGACACAAGAGAAAAATACGGCACATCTGGTAACAGCTTTCATCTGAACAGATAGATGCAAAAATGTCAAATAGTTACCACTCGCATTTTTCATTTTTTAGAATATCTTTTTTCCTAAATAACTCATTGTTATCTTTTTTTTTTGCACCAACTTAAAAAATAAATCCCTCTGCAGATTCAGGAGTCATGTCACTGAGCAGTGTGTTGCTGTCTGATTATCTGAAATGATTGGCTTTCAATTGCAAGACCTTTGCAACCCCACTTACAGTACTTCTGGTAAATGAAGTAGAGGGCCAACAAACCAAACAGAGCGAGACATCTGAGTCAACTTAGCACAAAAGTGAGGAAATAAATGTTTGGTAGATTATTTCTCCCCCTTTTGTAGTGCCATCTCTGGGAGACCTGGTTAGTCACCTTTACAAGGTATAACTGGAAAGGATAGTGCTTGTGTGGAATGAACAACTCAGTTAAATGTGGGGATTGTACCCTCAAAATGTGCCAAACCCCCTGTAATGTTCTCCTGGTGGTGTTCTCTCTGGGTCTAAGGTTCTTGGTGGATTGGATCCATAAACAGCAACAACATGTTGGTTCCTCCTCCTCCCAGTCTGGTCACATTTCACTGTGGGATGGAATCCCATTCCTCAAGCAGGAGTCGTTGAAGCTGCTTGTGTGGGTCACTCCGGTATGAAGACTTAATCCCACCAGTATTGGTTGGGTCGAGGTCTGGTCCTGCAGCAGGTCATTTCATCCTCTCCACTCCAGATTCTGGAGGATCTCTGATCCTGGTTCTGTGGAGGATGGAGTTGGATCCAACAGTCTGGAGATTTGGATGACCATTGGCTCTAGAATCTCATTCCAATAAATGTGTCTATCAATGAGGTCCCAGTTAGAATCTGGGACTGACAGAGACCTGGCAGCACTCAAATCGCTAAACAACAGTGAACACCAATGGGAGAATATCATAGGGGGTTTTGGCATATTTAAAGGGGGGGGGGGGGGGGGGGACACGGACAACTCAACATTTAATTCCATAGAAGCACAATCCTAATAAGTTACACAGAAAACCAATGAAAAATACCCAAACATCATCATCATCACTGACATTATCAGCATCATGATGACATCTTATAGGCTACCACCATCATGTGACACAGAAGCTAGAATCTGATAGGCTACCACCATCATGTGACACAGAAGCTAGAATCTGATAGGCTACCACCATCATGTGATAAAGAAGCTAGAATCTGATAGGCTACCACCATCATGTGAAACAGACGCTAGAATCTGATAGGCTACCACCATCATGTGACACAGAAGCTAGAATCTGATAGGCTACCACCATCATGTGATAAAGAAGCTAGAATCTGATAGGCTACCACCATCATGTGAAACAGAAGCTAGAATCTGATAGGCTACCACCATCATGTGACACAGAAGCTAGAATCTGATAGGCTACCACCATCATGTGACACAGAAGCTAGAATCTGATAGGCTACCACCATCATGTGACACAGAAGCAGAATGATAGGCTACCACCATCACGTGAAACAGAAGCTAGAATCTGATAGGCTACCACCATCATGTGACACAGAAGCTAGAATCTGATAGGCTACCACCATCATGTGATACAGAAGCTAGAATCTGGCTGCTTTCACATCATTTCATTGCCTAAAACTCTCAGAAGTGGAAACAGACTGCATGTTATGTAAATGTACGGTGGTATCTCTATACTCCATATAAAAAAATATCGAATTTGATATTTTGTCTGGCTGGTATCAAAGTATCGACTCCATGGTATCAATATGCCCGTCCATACTGTACAAGTTACCCATCGTTGCTAATGGGACTAATCAAGCTACTACTATAATGTTTTATACAACACCAGTTGGAGAAATAGTCCAACAAAGTTCTTTACACAGTCTAAAGGTGAGTTCAGGCACTATGTATCTTTTAAAAAAAAATGCTAGTAATGTCATGGCATCAATCCGTATATGGTTTTTAAAGATTTAAGCTTTAAATTTGAGAAATATTTGAAGATTTTATTTGCAAAAGCAGTTAGTTCCATTTTTCAGGGAATTTAATGATTAAATGAAGAGTTCATTTGCAAATAACAGACAAACACTTATTTAGAAAATCCTATACGTGGAACTATCTGGTGCTTTAGACGAGTTTGTACTCGGCCAAGCAGATGAAAACATAAAATCTTGGAAGTTCTTAAATCATTTCTTTGTGAGGATGGATGAAAGCAGTGGGGATTAAGACTTTGCGACAAATCCTATATATAATTAATATATTAATAGCAACATTGCTACATGTGTTTGGTGTAAACAAACCATGACTGACTGTTTCACTCTATCATGGCCTAGATTCTTCGTGGAACCCAGGCAATGCTGTCTTCATAAAGACACATTAACTCATCTTAAGATTAGCTCGGCTTGTATCTTGTTGCTTAGAAACCACAATCATGAGTAAAACAGGAAACTACCTTGTTTGTCACCCATGAGCTTTAATTTACTTGCAAAAAAGAAGCTAATGACCCTAACCAAGTGAAGGGATTCCCAGTCCTTTAACCAGGTAATCACTCACTCTGGCATGACTCAGCTCTTTTTGATCACAACAAAAGATTAGGTATTTTTCTAAACATCTTTCAAACGAAATCCGTCACTCATTTTTCCTTTATTAGGACTTCAAGAAGGGCCGTGAAGAAGTCAAACATGAGGGATTTCCCAGCATATAAAAACATATTCTCCATGCACGTTCCGCTCAACAATAAGCTAGGTTTTTGACATCAGATGTGATGTCACATTTTAAATGCAAATATATCATTTTCAGCAAACAATATTGATAAATGTGTCTCAAAAGCAGCATGTTAATGATGAAACGAGCACCTTGTTCAATATATCCATTATTTAAAGATCATTTTCCTCTTGTATGCTGTATGATAACAATTTCTTCAACCCCTAATATGACATGCAATAGTTTCAGATCACATGTAGTTATAGTCTTCATACAAGGATGACACTAGGGATCCATCTTGAAAAGGAAGCAGCTGATTTTAGCTTTATTCTCGGAAATAGTGCCATCTTTGTTCGTAGCCATTGCAGGGCAATGGAGCATGAAACCCAGATATGAGGTGCTGCTCGCTTCTTGGCATCCACAGCCAGGAAAGCTGCATCCGTCATGCAAAGATCATTCCCACCCTGTCTCTTTGAAGTAATGGCTTGGATCTGCTGTGGCAACACAGCTTCATCCACACAATTTTCCCCACAAAAAGAAACGAGTATGAAAAAGGTTCTGCTCCTGTGGAGCTACTTATTGAAAAATGTATCAAACTCCCTATGCAGGAGGGATGTGAAATGTTATGAGACCAGGTGTAACATGGCCAAGTCAATCAATTTCCAATTAGGCCATGCTCCTCAGCCATCCATAATTCTTTTTAGAGATTGGCTTTTCAATCTCTTCATAGAGGGATGCTTAACCTACGGTCCGTCAGTGTAAAATGTCACCAGGCGCAGGAGGGATTAATTAAAACAGGCCATGTGTCACGTGGATAATGCTGATTTTCCTCAAATCTGAATGGCAGATCCACAGACAGCCAACCCACTCATTTACAGTCCAAACTCTCCGAAGATTTATAATGTCTGTTCACTCGCTCGTTTTGATAATTCATGACAAATTCTCTCACACTAACCCAACCCACTCTCACTGGTGTAATATTCTATACTATGGCTGTCCAATTTGGGGCCTGGGGGCCATTCTTATTCAAAATTGTGTGAGAAGTTCTTTTGGCCCTGTTTCCAACAGCGGGTCTGGGTCAGGTCGGTTCACATTTTTTTGCGTTTCCACAAAAAAAAAAAAGCTGGGTCGGGTCCCCTTATATCCGACCTGATCCATCTTCCTTTTCCGGTACCCTTCTGTAGGGATACTGATCTAACTGATCTGGACCAAAAAGGTGGAACTCAACACTCTGCAAACCGTTGATTGGCTGAAAAAATACGTCACTTCCCGCGTGACCCGGCGTAAAAACAGGGGTGACTCCTGTCTTGTGTGGTGTGGTGCTTTGGTTAAAAGGCGTTGCACTGTGATGATGTCACGCGATCACGTAGCAGCGCTATCCGGTTAATACTCCACCTCCAGGGTAAGGGTACAGTACGCTGTGGGGACACAATTCAAAATCAACAAATCCATACCAAAACCCACCTGACCCGACCCCACCCAAACTAGACCTGTGGGTGGAAACGGGGCTTTTGATATTAATTCATCCTTGCACTTCCCCTCCTGACCACAAATGACCATTGCATTACGTTGTGGGTCGGGTGGCACCATTGTTCTTCTATCAGCTCAGATCTGGAAGCCCAAAATCGGAGAATAAGTGAGAAGATGCTGGTGTCCAATGTCCAAGATGGATCGTGAAAGGCAGTGGCACATTGACAAGAGAGTTTATATAAAACAGTGCGCCTAATATACAAGCAGAACATTGCTGTTTTAAAAGAAGTATAATCTTCATCTACAGTATGTTTTTGGTCTCATGGACGATTGAATTTATGTTTTACCTAATCTTTTTGAAAGCCTATCTGGATGTTCATTAATTTTAGGCTGTAAACACAATAAAAAAAAATGGGGTTATTCATTTTCCATATAACTTCATATGAAGTTTTATTTCAGACATTTATAATATAGGCTAAGCATATGGAATTTCATACACTGCGACATGACATTTTAGTTTTGGCCTGCCATCATCTACCCCGAGTCATTTTTGGCCCTCCAATGTAAAGAATTTGGACACCCCTGCTCTATACTTTCCAGACAAGTCTTGCCTTTCTTGTTTCTGGAGAAGAGCTTCAGATAAAGGGAAGCATTGCTTGAGTCTGTGGTGATAAGGAGGTCTGCTTATCCTAATGAAAGCTGTCAGTTTGTTCAGTATGACTGAGCATGCCCAATGACTGCCTGTATCACCGTCTGCCTACATGTGACGATTGATTAACTTGTCCCGATTGTCCCAGAGTACACCTGCCCAGTCTGTCAGCTACTAAACTTATAACATCACGGGGCCTCTCATAAGGCACCTCGATTGTTTTAAAATGAAGACACATCAATTTCATGGGCTTCACTACCCACTGGATGATTTGTTAGCGCCATTAATCCCTGGCATCGCTCTGGAAAATGGCTGCAGCGTGAAGGCAGGAGCTGGTGTCTGCAGGGTTGGGTGGTTGTGTGCTTGGTTCTAACCGATAATAGCAGAGGAATGATTAGAGTGTGGATAGGAAAGAAAATGTGCTTCTTTTTCTGTTGGATTAAACCTCTTTATATAGGAGACACTTATCAAACAGTGTTTAGGCTGAAAGGAAGAGGAGGAAATGGAAGGAAAGGGAGCATGAGGGTGTGTGGGGTGACCAGTAACCTAGTTACAAAATCAGCATGCAGGCACTTCATCTTTCTCCTCAAGTTGCAGCGTCGCAAACAGGTCTGACTGCCATCCAGCCAACAGCGGAAATTTTCATTTCCAAGCATGACTAATTCATTACAAAGGCGTCTGAGTGCATGAACAGTTGTTACAAGCCGAACATAAGAAACAAACTGCTGACTATTTAAGATAATAATTAAAAAATTGCTCACAGTTGAGGTAAATGGAAAATGTCTCTTGTTAAGAATTCACTTCACTATCCATTCATAGTATGAATGGTTCAATTTGTCTGAAGCTAGCAACAAAATAAGCAGATTGCTGATATGAAATGCTCATTAATCAGCCTGCGAGGGTGCGTGCCATCTATTTGCCTTGCAGAAGTTTGCTCTACTTTTTTGAAAACTGAAAGTCGTGCGAGAACAAATATGTGAATGTGTTTGGAGGAAAGCATCGCCGCATGCTTTCAGAAAACCCGCCGCCTGAACACAATACCTGGTCAAATGTTGGAGTTATCAGTGGAGTGCAGGAGTGAAGGAGCCACTTCACCACTCTGCTTTTCATACCTGCACTGACGGATTTCAGTTCACTGGCAAAGCCGTCTATGACAGCGCGGAGCCATTCTGCTGGGCCGAGATAAAACACAACGCTAAAAAAAAAGTTAAATTATCAATTCCAAAGAAATGCGGCGGTAATAATCGAGAGCAGGCCGCTGGATGGTGTCTCCGGGGGGATTGTGAGATGATTTGCAGAGGGATTTACGAGATGATTCAAAGCCTGTGAAAAGATATATATCAATGTTTTATTTCCCTCTTTTTTAAGATTAATTAAAGGTACAGTATGTACAAATTACTAGCATATTGTGGTAAAGATGGGTATTTGAAAGGAAATAGATATATATATATATTTTATTTTTTTTTTGTTTAAATAACCTCAAATTGCAACCACTGTTGTGAATGTATGGTGGCTGTTAGTGGCCAAAATACTCCCAAACATAAAGATATTTTCATCTGTGTGTGGATCCAGTGGTGCAGGTGTAGCTATCTTTTAAAGGAATAGTTCACCCACTGAGTGATTTAATTTTGTTTTCCACTTACCCTCATGGTGACCAAGACTCTGGAGCACTTTTTTAATATCTCAAATGCAGCCGGCGATCAGGAAGGCTTCTCTTTTTCCTCCAACTTTCATATAATTGAGTTCGCCGGGGTCTGAGCCAAAAAGATCCATAAAAGTCCACAAAAACTTGTCAATATTCCTCCATACTGCTCGTCCAATGTAATCCAAGTGTCCTAAGTGGGTAGCGTCCAGAATTTAATGAAAATGACATCATTTAGTACAATTTTAGAGCCTAAACAAATACTACATCGCATCTCTAGCAAGCGACGCCAATGCACGTTCACAAAACTACGGAAGGCGCGGCAGACGAGATTGCGCGTTCTCTTTTTCTTTCTTTCTCTGTTTTAAATCAATTTCCAACCCCACTTGTGTTTGTCCCGGTTTGTCTGCAGCTCTGGCGCTCTTACCACAATGTAAACAGCAAATTTCTTCTTCTACGCTTGCATTATCTGCAGAGTAGGCACTGAACACCAAGGCTTCCATAGTTTCGGAGCGCTATGCATGCTTCATGAAAGTAAGATGTACTACTGTTTAGGCTCTAAAAATATACCAAATGATGTTGTTTCGAGTAAATTATGGACGCTACCCACCCAGGACACTTGGATTACATTGGACGAGCAGTATGGGGGAATATGGACAAGTTTTGTGGACTTTTATGGACCTTTTTAGGGCTGGACCCCGGCAAACAAAAGTTGGGGTTGCATTTGAGATATTAAAAAATGCTCCAGAGTCTTGCTCACCATGAGGGTGAGTGGAAAATAAAGTTACATCATTCTGTGGGTGGAATATTCCTTTAAGGCATTACTTATCCCAAACAGTCTCTAACTCCCATTAAACAAAGCTGGTGCAGCAGTTTTAAAGTTCAGAGGGTTCTTACATTGTTTTGTCCATTCAGGGACACCGTAGTAATCATCATATCAAAAAATCAAACCAGTGTAACAACTGCTTACCAGCATGCAGGTGCAGTTTCCTGTTAAAATGATGATGTTAACAATGATCCAGGTCTCATGTCGTTCTTCTTGCTTTGACCTGACTCAGCAAAACTTCCGACCACAGCACACAAAGATCCAAACGTAGATCGGTGTATTTTATAATTAGAATGCGTCGTGACCATTTCTGACATAGTTGTAAGCATCAAGCTATTTCTTTGCTCTGAGCTTCTATTTGCTGAACACACATGGTGTCTGGATTAGAGTCCAGCCACTCCACTGTCTGTAGCAGCAGATCTTCATCCTCTCCTGTAAGGTGTCTGCATCAGCCAGCCTGCTTCCATCTGCTAGCGTTGACTTACTAAAACAGCTGTTACAGTATATAGAGTGAGTGTCTGGGCATATTCCCACAGTTCCAAGACTGAAACACTTGTTTGAAAATTCTCCATTTATGAAAAAGCCACCAAAACCTGCTAGCTGACGCTTGTTAACATAGCAACTACAGATGCTTCTTCCTCCAGGCTAAGCCCCGCCCACTGAAATATGTCACATTGTTTGCCGATAACCGATATTGATACTGATATTAAAGCTGAAAAAAATAAGCAGTCATTGCAAATAGCAGTTTTGTTATCCGTTAGTTTGTTAGTTTGATAAATAGAGGTGGCAACAAAATCAATCCACTGAAATATCGCAATATTTTCATATGCCGATATCAATTCAATATCCAAAACCGTTGCATCTATCTATTTTACTTACCAAATCTCGTGAGATTTCATCGTTCTGTTACAAAATCTCACGATATTTCATGAATTCCCGCGAGATTTCGTAACAGAACAATGAAATATCGCAAGATTTTGTTAGTAAAATAGATGGATACCATGTCTTTATATGTCAATATGATATCAGCATATGAAAATATTGTGAAATGTAAGTGAATTCTTGTGAGATTTCGTAACAGAACGAGAAAATATTGCAAGATTTCATTAGTATAATTAATAGATACTGCGTTTTTAAATATCAATATATCAGCATATGAAAATATTGCGATATTTCAACATATCGATATTTTTTCCCACCCCTAGTCTTTAAAAGTTTTAAAATTTGTAAAAAAGAAGTTTTTGAAAAAGAAAAAGAAGATGTTTTGGGGGTTTTTTTAGACTTTATGTAGAAACAGCGGGCTGATTGGTTAAATATCAGTTGAATATCATTTTAATATCGGTGGGGTGGACGATGTCCAATACTCAGTTTTAAAGGCAGGGTGGATGATGTTTTCCAGGAGCATTTTTTACTATATTGCTTAATGTCTTCTTCACACCCCGCTTGCAGACAATTAATTAAATGTTCTGACCCAAAAATGAAAAAAAACGAATCACCTGTGGAATGTACAGGACTGGAAAACCCCCTGGGGTTGCGAACGGCCCATGGTTATTGATTGAATGATTATCATGTCAATCAAACTTGACTGCCGTTAGTCGCGCCCCCAACCAGCGTGTCAGTGCAGACGAACCGAGACGAACATGGCTGCTTGCTGCTCTTATCTATGCCGCTGTTTGCTCTTAAAAAGAAAAAACGGATGTGGATCAAGTCATGGAGGTGTTGGTGTTTACAGTGAGGATGTTTTACGCCCCAGAAGAAGTTGGAGGTGAGATGATTATCACTTTTAGGAAACGTGGCTCCTCTGCTGTTCACTGGGAAGCTAACAAGCTAGCCACTTGGCTTTTCTCGGTTATGTTCGCCCACAACTATCTGTGTACGCGTTCCTGTGCTTTGGAGGCGTGGTTTCGGGGGGTGTATATTTTTTCAAATTTAGCTTGCTAGAAGTGTTTTTCCAGGATCCCCTACCCTGCCTTTGAGGAGGCCGATACCAATAGGGGGGCGATTATGTCGTGCATGCCTAAAATGTATCCAACAAACATGGTGTCCCTTCATCACATTTTCATCCATCTGACACAGGACAGTTTTCCACTTTGCCTCAGATCATTTTAAATGAGTTCTGGTCCAGAGAAGACGGCGACTATTCTGAATCATCTTCATATGTGGCTTCTTTTTTTCAGCTCTGTTATCTGCATTTGTGAATGACGTCCTACTTCAGAGACTCTCTCCGGCTCTTTCTACACCCATGTTGGGTCAATCATGCTGACTTCTCGCACATGTTGCTGCCGTCAAACTCTTCCATTAAATATTTAAAGGTCATACTTTCATTATTTAATGCCTGATACAGTGTGTTGACCACCCCTCTGGAACTGGGTTTGTGGAATACCTCCCTGCTCAAATAGTCATAATATCTATCATTTGACCGTATTTGTTTATGAGTGCCACATTTTTATCCTTTTTTCGTGTTTCATATTAGTAATAAAAACAAAACATAAATATGTATTATCATGATGTTTTCTGACATTTTTTCTAAACTATTTTAGATAAAAATAACTCTATTATATTGAGGAAAAAATATTGCATCAGATTAAAATCAGTTTTTCCCCCCCAAAAAAGAAAGAAAGAAAGAAAGAAATCAGTTCAAAAGAAGGAAAGTCCAAACAAAATGAGAAGCTATGAAAGGGAAACATACAGGTAGACAACATGTCATGACAGAACATTTTAATAAGATGTCTTGAAGATAGAAAATGCAAAACTACTGATGGGTGGGGCTAGAAACATGCTTTTAAAGGTAAAAGATGTTATAATGATTGAAAACTCAGGCATTATTGTCAGAATGTAATCTAAATCAGCAGTCTTTAAAAATGTCTCCACTTTGAGAAGCTAAAAAACAAGCATATGAACTGGGAGGCTGGGAAATTAACACACGAGTAATGAAAGAAAAAAAAATCCCGGAGGGAAAACTGTAATAGGGCCCAATTCCATTTCTCTTTATACCCCTACCCCTTGCTACTTAAAACAGAGCAACAAGGGATAGGGCTCAAAGTCAACCCCTATAAATTGGGACATCCCATCAACAATCTCATGTGTCATCAGTGATCCCGCCGGCTTGTGTGGAAGCAGATGGACGCTGAGCTGTTGCTGGAAATCTGGAAAATCAGTGGATTAACATTACCAGGATCATGTTAACATAAAGTCTGATATGTGCATGACATTACGGCTTGTCTTGTATCCCATGATGCTTTCTATGCAACAGAAGATCAGCAGTGATGATGTTGATTCAGGGCTAGTTTTATATTGATCATCTATCACTGGAGATTATCAGGGCCGCCAACGGAGCACCGCTAAGGTTTTCACGCGTGGTAACAGAGGCTGGTCAAAAATTCACTTTCCCCGAAGTTCATTTTACAATGATGCCAGTTTCTGTGTATTTTGACTGTTCCAGTCAGAGAAGGGAGAGAAATTTTGTCATATCTAGCCCTACTCTAGATGGGGAATTAGTTCTTACTGGCTAAGGCGATCGACTCGGTGTTGCCTCCTATTCATCTTTTCTCTCATCTCCCCTTATTTCAAAAAGCATATAGTCCGCGTTAGGGATGTAATGATTACCGGTAAAGTGGTTAACCGTGATAAAATTCCCAACAATTAGTAATACCTTTTCAAATTTTAATAACCGTTACAGAAAACTTTCTTTTTTTCCAACCTGTACCTTATTTCTATGAGTATATACGTGCATTTACTCACAGGTAAAGTTTCTGCATCACTTTGAGTCCTTCGGAAGATATTACACTGAATCACCCTGCGATGTTCCTCCAGTAAAATGGCAGATTCTATATAAGACATTATCTGCAGCAAAACTCCTTGATTTTGACCAATACTTTTAAGTAGAATGAACGAATGAACGAGTACTATTGTCCCGTGAGTCCAGATTTAGCTTTCCGTTGGTTGGCAGGGTGTTCTACACACTTTTTGTTACCCAGACAACAACAAAAACACAATTTGCAAAACTCTGAATTCACAGGACAATAGTACTCATTCGTTCGTTCATTCTACTTAAAGTATTGATGAAATCAAGGAGTTTTGCTGCAGATAATGTCTTATAGAGAGGGTGCCCATCTCCACCATGATACTGAACGTTCACCAAAGGGTGACTCAGCGTAACATCTTCCAAAGGACTGAAAGTGATGCAGAAACTTGCACGTATATACTCCTAGAAACAAGGTCCAGGTTGAAATAAAAGAAACTTATCCTTTAAAACCGTGACTGATTACTGCACTTTGAAAAGCTACCAGTGATGCTGCTCATTGGCTGGAAAAGCAGCAGCAGTTGCAGTTTGCAATGTTTAAGTTATGAAAACATGGTGGAAGGCAACAAAGGCACTAAGGTAGACAGTTCTCTTGAGATTTTTCCTCCTTTAAAAAGGACAAAGTAGACATCTAGACCCATTTTGGATATTCTTGAAGATGCTGGGGCGTATTTCTATAATACCGCGATAAAAATGATGACTGTTACCATTTTGGTCACAATAACCGTGATAATGAATTTTCATGTCGTTACATCCCTAGTCCTAATCCCAACTTCCTCCTTGTTCTCGGGGCCATGAGAACAAAGTGACGTCATTTTGGTTTCATGGACATGATTGAGGACGTCTTGCGGCTTGTTCTCGACCCTTTGACTGAGCAGAACTTTATTCTTGTGGGGCTCCGAGTAGTATTGTGTGATTGGTCGGACATTTGAGGCAAGCAGGGTTAACACGGAGACGCTAGAATCAGAGTTGTTGCTTCTGCATTTCTGCAGATGCGAGGTTGAACGCCGCCCCTGGCCACAGAGCTTCTTGTGGAGTGTGTGTTATGTCCCAGCTTTGCTAGGGATTTAGAACATAACAAAAAGACTGGTTTCAGATGGAATGGTGAATAAAGATGTTTTATTGTTATTAAACAGAAGGCAACGAGTTTTGCTGACACAAAGGTCCAACACAGAATACACAAGGCCTGTCAAAACCAGGCTCCGACGAATGAAGACCTATTACGCATTCACAAACCAAAGACAGAAGAACCAACTTCAGACACCATACACAGACAGCAAAGCAACACAATGCTCACACCGAAGGCAGCAGATACAGATGGTGCAACTCCAGAACCACCAGCATAGATGGAGGCTTCTGAGGCTTGAGCTCCCAGCTCAAGGTGGTGTAGTTTCAGGGGAGTCCCAGCCTGAGCTCCCAACCTGCCTGAGAGCTGCTCATACATGGCGCAACCGGTACTCTGTACCGTTCAGCCTCAACATTATCCACCTCAGCAGCTAATGCAGGAGGAGGCACTGACTCCCCAGGGTCACTCTCACTAGAGTATCCTCCTCCGCATGCATATGCGGTATTGCGTCCAAACCAGGCACTCCCAACAGCAACCAACTGCTCCACCAAACTAGCCTTGGTCATACTTTTGGCAGCCTGTGGGATCTGAAGCCAAAGAGGTTTCAGCAGGTCAGACATGCAGCGCCATCCAGGGCCCCAAAACAGGGGGGAAGCAAAGCCCACCAGGCAAAATGATGTGACCATAACGAGCCTTAAGGCAAGGCAAAAGAGAAAAACCCAGACGAAAATGAACTTTATCCTTGTTCTTTCAGCCTCGAAGGCAACAAGAAAGTTCTTGCGGAGTACGTAACAAGCTTCAATGTCCGCTGCAGAGCAGATGTTGTGGCGCAGGCATCCAGTTTTACAGGATGACTGCAAAAATACAGGCCGATTGTTGGTGTTTCTTTACAGCAAACCAATAAAAACTTATTCCCCATCTAGGAGAGGTCTTCTCTCATTGGTTAAACAAGTCAAAAATGCAAAAATTGTTGGGCATATTCAGATTCACTCTATACAGAAGCTCACCTGTTCCAATTCAACTGACAGCCAAGGTCCATTACATAGATTATTTAAATAGTTCATGTTTGACTGTCAAAAAGATGTATGCAATAGGGCAATCACCATAATAACTGCACATTTAATTCAATTTTTTTTATAAAGCACATTTAAATGAGCTGTATCAGCTTTTCAAACATTCCAAAAGTCAACTACAGGCATTTATAAGCTAAATATGTTATAGAAACTAATCTGGTGTTAAATATTAGTTTTTTATGCATCTAATTTCCAACATGGAAGTAAAATGGCTGACTGTAATGAGTCACCGAAGCTCTCGACCAATCTCAACATGTTTTGCGCCCATTTCATGACGAAGTCCCAGAGCACACTGATTCTGAAGGGTCACAGAATTTGTTTTAGCACCGGCTTCGTCACTCATGTGGATGGGATTTGTAAGCATTGATGGATGATCAGACTCCGATCGATGGAATAAAATGGACCAGCCTATTATGGAACTGTATGCGCTCAACCCAGAGTCTGACATGGAGTTTGAAGTGCACGCAGTACCACAGAGACCCTGACAAGTAAGTCAATTAGCTAACAAGTCATCGGCTAACAGTTAGCATTGAGCTGAGAGATGTTTTCACTCACCGGTGTTGTTGTCTGTCTGTGAGGCGTTTTTATGGTGGAACTGCGTCAGGTTTCAGAAGTAATCCCTGAGAAAAAAACACTTTACTGCCCGAGATTCATGAAGTTGTCAGGAGTGAAGTTCACACACAAAGTTGAAGGTTTTTCTGCTCCTGAAGATAAAATCTAACCACTTCTGGCAAGTTAATTCATTGTCCAGTACTACAAATAAACTCCCACGCCGAACACAACCACATTTTGTCCAACTTGTTGTTGTCTAGAGCTTTAAAAAAAAATTCTTCTTAACTCTGGCACAAACGTTTGTTAGCTGACGGCTGTTTGTCTCTGAGGAAATCTTTGCGCAGGTTGTTTGTTTCTTCCTCTGAGAGTGTCGATAGGTTAGGATTCTCCTCCAGTTTCTCTTGAACAAAGAGGGCGTCTTGCTACGATACTGCACATGCGTATTTGTTGCTTTATGATTGGTACCAGCTCGTTATGTACACCGGTGGTCAGTCAGTCGTGTTAAAGGAGCTAGAGCTTGGCCTGAATATTCATATATATAACTCAAATATGCAAAAATGAAGAAAAAAACTACTTGAATGAAGTTTTTATGAGGAAATAACACAGTAACATGCTGAAAAGCTCTTAAAAGTCCATTTTACATGATACGGCTCCTTTAAAATAAACAGCTTGTACCAAAGTGGTGGGCAACCATGAAAACATAGGGGTGAATCATAAAAGATTAAATGAACTGTAAAATCCACAATTAGAATGTACATAATTATACACATACATATAAATATCAACATACACACACAACATTGTAAATAGCTGCAGTTTAAATCCTGACTGACATTTTTAATATAAAAATAAGCTTGTCCCTGAGAAAAGATGATAAATTTAGCCCCCAAATTCTTAAACTGTGGCTCTTTTGTAAAAGCTGAAGGGGGAAAACATCCATTCAGAACTGTAGAGAGGTAAATGGCATTTATCATTTATTCATCGTGCATTTAGCTGTCACTGCAGCCTTTGTTTTACTTCATGAGAGGTAGCTTAAAACTTTTTAGATGGGACTGCAGTGACCCTTTTAGCTTTATTACATGTGCAGCTCTGTCTTTCATAACTCCTGCTAGTTTTCATGGCATGCAAAACTTGAAAAGATAACAAAAGTACGTACAGTTCCAGTAATACAAACATCTGATGGGGGATTTAAAGATTTGATTTGAGAAGCTGCTGAAATCACCTAAATTTAATACTTCTTTAAAAGTGTTTCCAGTAATCCGCAAATTGGATTATGGTGATCAAGTAGTATCTTTCAGCTGTTCTAAGCAAACGAATGTCCCACAGAGTCATGGAAATATGTGAAAATAGAGTGGCAAAGAAAAGAAAAAGACTAATTAAATCCCTACTTCTGTGATCCACTAACATAATTTCAGATAATACAAATAACCTCGGCTTGTAATGTCCGCTTAGCTGGTATTCTTGTTTCTTCCCTCCAGAAATATTCCCTGCAGTTCTTGTAAAAATCATCTTTGTGTTTAATTATTGTGCTTATTGTACCACTCTAAGTTTTTTCCTTTCGGGGAAAAGAAACGAAGTATCTCACCAAGCCAGCCAGTGATTCTCTCACTTCTATCTCTCGACTGAAGTTTTCAAACACAGTTTGAGACGTCTTTGATTGAAACGCCCAGTGGCACTTTCTGAAAGGTCCAGTCACTCGTCTTCAGGATTACCGTTAAATTAAAGCGCTGTGGAATTTCATCTAATCCCCACTTCTTTGGCTTATTGGCTGAAATGTGAAAAGCTAAACTTTCTATGATCCTTACCTCGTGGTTTGCCAAATCTTATTCTCTCTGTCCCCGGATAACTCTTAATCTGGTTTCCTTATATCCTTGTCCTGCACATTAAACCAAATATTTTTCTTATCCCTTTGTAAATTTTTGAGCCTGGCCAAGAAGGTAATTTCCCCTGAAAGAGGGGTTAAGGGTATAAAAGCGCATTTTTCTATAGCATAAATTTGAAATGCTGATGGAATGGATTACTATTTCATACAGATGGAGGTTTTGTCGAACGGGGAAAGGCTAAATGAGGTTCTCGATCATTTATATCTTTATATCCAACCTATTGGAACACCATCAACACAAAACAATCTCAAATAGACCTTTCCATCTCCAGATTTTGAGCTTATCTCACCATTTTGCTCGCAGCCCAAGAGGTCTAAAGAATAAATGGTCTCTGTAATATTGGTTTTATTTGCTCTTCATTTACATTCAGTGACAGCCCAAACCAAACACACTGCATACGTGGTTGTTCAACTCAAAAAGGAAGCAAAACAACTGCAGGGGGGAATGAGAAGCCAAACTCATATTGTGATGTTGTTGATGCCAACATCAAAGACACGTCTCACCAAAAAGCTTATTGGGGTAAATGTGGAAAAAACAGCTGCTCAAAGTGCAGCGAAGCGTCAAAGCCATTAAAACCACATCATAATATCTGATAGTATCTGCACACAGATCATGCTGGGTCATTTACAAAAATGATTAAACCCATATTGCTTTAAACAGTGTAATTTCTAAACTGTAGGAGTGCATTAGGAAGCCTGGTTGCCAGTCATGTGAGAAACGTCTCCATTTTTCTGCCCTAAATGGAAATAGCAACACTGAAAATACCTTTATGTGAATCTAGTGAGTTGTTTTGACTTTTAGTCGGCCTGACACTCTGAGCATCTGACTGGAACCAAGGTGACAAGTTTGTCGAGTGCTGTACTACTCAATGTCATGATGTCTCAAAATGTGATGGTACCAGTTTAGCCTCTGAACACGAGCCTGAGTTTATACATAACGTCCCACTAAAGAGCAGACTAAGTGGAAAAGTACGTTGACACCATGAAAGCTGTGGAAAAAGCAATTCTGAATTCCTGGAGGTGAAACTACAATGAGTCAGCAACATCAGCAGGAGCAGTCGGTGTTACTGTGGAAACTGACTGTAATGCAGGAAAATATGCATCTTTATTGAGAGAGACAGGAAAACCGGAATAACTGAAGTGTTACAAAGTGATGAATCAACTGTTCTTAATAAGGGTGGGTAAAAATATCGATTAATTGATGTATTGCAATACTTTCCTGTGCAATTCAATATTGAATCTGCAAATCCTCTAAATGGATTCACCTCCTGACATGGGGAGAGCGGTGCGTGTGATTTACATTGTATGGATGATGGGCACATTTGATCATACAACAAAATGGCAACTTTTTTTTTATTTTCAGATGTTTTATTACCTAAAAAATATGAGGTGACATACACCATATTACACTTGGCACAATGCGGTGTAATATTGTTCTTATGGACATCTACAACAGAGTTTCTACTTCTTACTAAGGATGCGCATAGTTAATCGGTTATGTTTGGGAACCAGTTCTGAGTCAAACGGTACTTTGGAATTGTTAGCAAAAACCCTGTATGATTCCTCTATCGATTCTTCTGATTTATTTTAGATACTTGCGCAGTGTTCACACTACATATATTGCCAAAAGTATTTGCTCCCCCATTCAAATGATCAGAATCAGATGTTCCATCACTTCCATGACCACAGGTGTATAAATGAAGCAGCTCGGCATGCAGACTGTTTCTACAAACATTTGTGAAAGAATGAGTCACTCTCAGGAGCTCAGTGAATTCCAGCGTGGAACTGTGATATGATGCCACCTGTGCAACAAATCCTGTCATGAAATGTCCTCGCTCCTAAATATTCCACAGTCAAGTGTCAGCTGTATTATAAGAAAATGGAAGTGTTTGGGAACAACAGAAACTCAGCTACGAAGTGGTCGACGAAGTAAACTGATGGAGCGAGTCAGCGGATGCTGAAGCGCATTGTGCGAAGAGGTGGCCAACTTTCTGCAGTCAATCACTACAGACCTCCAAACTTCATGTGACCTTCAGATCAGCTCAAGAACAGTGACAGAGAGCTTCATGGAAAGGGTTTCCATGGCGATCAGCTGCATCCATCCATACATCACCAAATGCAATGCAAAGCGTGGATGCAGTGGTGAAAAGCAGCCGCCACTGGACTCTAGAGCAGTGGAGGCGTTCTCTGGAGGGACAAATCACACTTCTCCATCTGGTAATCTGATGGAGGAGTCTGGGTTTGGCGTTTGCCAGGACTTGTCTGACTGCATTGTGCCAAGTGTAAAGTTTGGTGGAGGGGGGATTATGGTGTGGGGTTGTTTTTCAGGAGCTGGGCTTGGCCTCTTAGTTCCAGTGTAAGAAACTCTGAATGCTTCAGCATACCAAAACATTCTGTACAATTACATGCTCCCAACTTTGTGGGACCAGTTTGGAGCTGGCCCCTTCCTCTTCCAACATGACTGTGCACCAGTGCACAAAGCAGGTCCATAAAGACCTGGATGCAGAGTCTGGTGTGGAGGAACTGGACTGGCCTGCACAGAGTCCTGACCTCAACCCCATAGAACACCTTTGGGATGAATTAGAGTGGAGACTGAGAGCCAGGCCTTCTGGTCCAACATCAGTGTGACCTCACAAATGTGCTCCTGGAAGAATGGTCACAAATTCCCATAAACACTCCTAAACCTTGTGGACAGCCGTCCCAGAGGAGTTGAAGCTGTTCTAGCTGCAAAGGTGGACCAACGTCACACTGAACCCTATGGATCAGGAATGGAAAGTCACTGAAGCTCATATGTGAGTCAAAGCAGGTGAGGCGATACTTTTGGCAGTATAGTGTAACTTAACACTTGAGGCCCACAGGGTTTATGATAAAAAATAAGCAACAAAAAGAGAGCGGTCTAAACAGTTAGGGCTCTCTCCTTAGTTAGCGTCTCTCCACACCTGACGCCACTCATCTCATTTCCTGGGTGGATGAGCAGGCACATATGGCCTTCAAGAACATAAACAGAAACTATAAACAAGTAAAATGGCTCCAACAACATGAAAGACTTTAGCACAACAGAAATTCATTTGGCCACACAACACAGTATTATACTCAATCCTGTGTGTTTGACGCACCAGCACAGCAGGTAAAATTAAACAACTGGTTGTGTGATAATGATAAAAGGAGGTTAATTTAACACCACTATTCAGGATTTGTGTCACCAGCTTTCAGATGTGCAGTTTGCATTTATCATCTGTTGACTGGTGGACTTATTTTACTCATTTGAGTTTTCTTTGTTTATTCTCAGCAGTGAATACTTAAGATTTATAACCCTTTGATTTATTTGTATAAACCAGGTTGCATTCTTTTGTGCACTCATGTACAAGTCTTTTGGTTTTTCAGCACATTTGGGAAACGATAGAATCGATTAAAAAAAAACAAAAAAAAAAAAAAAAAGGGATCGATAAGCAGGAATTGATAAAGCATCGGAATCGCTAAAACCTTATCAATATACACCCGGTACTGCTTACTGAATTGATATCAAAGCATTTAATATGACTATTATGTAAAAACACAAACAAAAAAAAACCCACAATATCAAGTTTGATGTTGTGTCCAGTTTTTACAAAACCATGTTTTTTTTTTCTATTTCCTACAAAATACCAGTTTGAAACAAAGGATGTTTGCACCCAGCAGTAAAAGGTTAGAGGCAAAGATCAAAGCAGCTGTAAAGCTAACAGAGAAGCTAGAACAGAGAGGTTCAGAATAGAAAGAACTTTCTCGAAATACAGCAAGATCTCCATAGCTGAGGTGCATGGTACACAAAGACTCTAGGCCCAAGGTCTCTGTACAAAGGTGTGAGGACAAATAAAAGCATTAAAATAGAACAAAATAAAAAGAACAAACTAATAGATCTAACGCCACTGGCTCCAACAGCTCGTGATCCTGTGCAGCCGCTAAAATCCAAGTTAAAATGTGACGTTGGCAAAAAGGGGACTCAAGATGACACAATTAATGCCGCTTTTGTTCTCATTAACTGGAACCTGTTTTTATGTCAACCACCCTGAGATGACTTTAATTATAAATGTATATTAACCAGAAATCAGCTGGTATAAACCGACAAGGCATGTAAGGATATCTATAAACAAAGAAAAGATAGTTTTTATCTGGAATATCACAAAGATTAAAAAAGAATCAAGGACAAACACCCTAAAACTGCACTTAGCTTCAGTGTTTCGGTGCGTGCACGAATTCAAGGCTGAAAGAAGGCAGACATTGTTGGGGCAAAACCTCTCGTAGTGAAAAAGCAAATACAATTAGCTGTGTAAGCTCTGAGTCGTTCTACGTAGGGACATACTGTACCGCAGAAGGAATCCAGGCGACGCTGTTTATAGCTAAACAAACTGTTGTTTAATACTGCATCCTTCTGCCCTGAGGTTAAACAGATCCACTAATCTCTGTCTTTGTTTGCTTTGGGTTTTGCATTCATCCAGTCAGCTCTCAGACCAGTGTGCAGTCAATGTGCCGCCTCGAGCTCAAACATTTGGCTGAACGCACAGGTGCAGAAGCATCCACCCGCTGAAAATAAGAGTGATGACCACATTAGCCGAGATACACATTTAATGAATGCTGCTGCTTGTCTATGCACGGTTTAGTAACTTCTTTGGATTTCTCGTTAGGGGAAGACAGATACCAGCAGAGCATGTCTATAGATCCATCATGTATGCTGGAACCATAAGTCAGGCATTCTCCGGGAGTGCAGGGGCTCTGGAGCATTGATGCATTAACGTGTAAATAGGCTGAAGGCCAGTCTTTCAGACTCTTACATAATCCAGACATTTCATCCAGACACATACCCCCCTGCTGGGACATTGGCTGAGAGCAAATAATGAAGAGCCAGTGGAGATGCCCGGTGAGATCTATGACCAGGCTGAGGCTTAAACAAGCAACCCCTCCTGTGTGCTGTCATAATGCTGATGTTGCAATAAAACAGCCACCCACACATGAAGGGGGCTGCCGAGCAGCTGCAGTCGGGAGACCATAAGTACGGGAAAACTGCATTACAGGACTTCTCTTTAGGGTATTTAAAAATGGAAAGACTTGAAGGCTTGTTTTATTGCTTATGCTTTCGATGAAGCGCCTCCGACAGTTCACAGCAGTGTGAACATGTTTTTGTTATAAAGTGGTTAAAACTGAGCTCTTCAGGGGATCTTTTAGAGATGCAGAACTCCTCAGACATAAAACAGCAATTTCACAGAGGAGTATTGTGAGGTGAAGTTGTGACAAGTGAAAATATGATATGACTGGCTTTCATCTCCGTGGACATCAGATCTAGCTCTTCGTTTCCATTAACTGCATGTCTCATCCTTCTTCTATGCTCAGGTCTGTACTTAATGGAATTTTATTGCATTTTTGTACGTTGGTGTATTATTATTATTCATAAGAATCAAGAAGAACCACGACAAAGAATCTGAAAATGGCTGAAATTTCTGGCTCTTGTTTTTATGATGTGACATAAGAATGATCCAAGCAAAGTTTTACAGTTTATGGTATGTTTGGGCAATTTTAAAAAACATTAAATACAGTTTGATGGAAGAAATAAATAAGTTATTTACAGTATGGATGTTTGAAACTGGCTTTTAAAAAAAAACGAAATCAGATATAGGCTTGTCAAAAGTCGGTCCTTGAGGTGTGCCCTTTCTCCAACACATCTGCAGGATTGCGGCCCCTCAAGGACTGGAACTGGACACCCCTGCGGTACACCAGTATTGTCCATCTCTCAAAGAGGGGTAACATGCAAATTTGAGCGAATTTTTTGAGCTTTTTATGATATGAACATGTCATTCCCTCCCCAAAAACGTGCCCTTGGGTTGCGCTGACTCACTCATTGCATATTGAGGAATCCCTGAATCTCCTGCGGAAACCACTGAGGCTACTGCATAGCACCTCCTATTCCCCAAAGCTCCTCCCCTTCCCTTGCCGTTTCAGAGAGCAGTGGCTGCTGACAGGAATGACTTCATCTGGTCCTCTTGCTGATGGCATGACAGACTGTGTATGCAGTGACATGTCCAGGACACCAGCAGCACTAGTTGAAAACCACTGCAACACATCCTCATTCCAGCTTTCAGTTACAGTAATTGTTCTGGCTGGATCTGCTCTTTCAGTCTTAAAGCTATATTCCTTCTATATTCCTTTTGTGTCCTTGTTTGCATTTTGAGTTTGTCTGTTTTACTTGCTAGCGGTCTCACATTAACCATCAAAACTGCTGGAAGAAATGGTTTCAATTCCCCCCCTCTTTTTGGATTTAATGTGTTGTTTTGCTGAATAATTTGGCTTTGTAGAGCTTAATCAGTTGATTCTGGTGGTAAATAACCCTTCTGTTGGATATTCATGTTAACAAGGCTTGAAAGGAGTCCAATGTACAAAGTTTCAAACATAAAAAATGCTTTGAAGGTGCTATAGAAGATGTTTAGTCATTTCAGAAAGCAGAGACTGTTAGCGAGCTTTTGAATAACGTGCATGCGCAAGACCAACCTGCTAGATTCACAGCTCCCTCCTCCGGCCTCAGAATAATGTGCACGAGCCACTCCGGTGTTTAGCAGACAGCAGGTACAGATTCTCCATCATGTCAAAAACGGCAGTAAAACAGAATGTCGTCTGAACGTCGCTAACTGCTAGCAGAATGATGTTAGCTACCTACTGTATACCTCAGACAAAAGTATGCCGCCTCCGGTACGCAGTATTACTCTCGCCAATCAATCACTCTCATTGACTCTCGCCTATTACCTGTTGAATTAAATCACTCTTACTACAGTAGTAAAAGTGATTGACGAGCCAACAGACAAATGAAAAAGGTAAGGAATGCAGAGATGATTGGTGGATTTTTTCGTTACTTTCACAGCTGATGTATGATAATATTTATACATTTTATAGGTTTTTAATTAATCATAGCGTATGGGGTAGTGAATCCAATTTTATTGAATATTGCAAAAATTGTTGAAAGAAACGTAGTCTGTAATGCCTTTGAAATTAGCTTTGCAGATGTTTGTCTTAAAAAAGGCAGCCATTGATGTATAGAAATTAACAGTTTGAGCTGACCTGCTACAAACTGCTGCCACCTGGTGGCACATCCCAGAAATGCATAGAACTGTAAGCCAATTGGCATGTAGCTGATTGCACATGTGAAATAAAATATTTTTACACATTTGAGCAGCAAATGTGTTTAATTTCTTCTTACAGGACTTGGATTAATAAATTGGGACAAATCTGAAATAGAGTATGACTTAAATTATAATGCAAATCAGACTGTCCGACTGGTTTGCCCAACCGGATCAGAGAGAGAGAGAGAGAGAGAGAGAGAGAGAGAGAGAGAGACAGACAGACAGACAGACAGACAGACAGACAGACAGACAGATAGATAGATAGATTATTGATCCCCGAGAGGAAATTCATGTTCCAGTACAACATGTTCCAGTTCTTGCATAAAGAAATAATCTGCATCCATTTGCAAGTAGAGATCCATCTTGTGCGTGTAGATTCACCATTTGCCAACTGGAGCCATGTGAATACAAGCAGTTTTGAAATACTTCCTGAGAAAATAAAGGTCTTACTCATAGCTGCATGAAACCAGTAGATTTCATCCACAGTATACTTTTATCCCAGCATCCATTTGAATACTAATTCAAATTTTCTGTTATAGAAAATACGAAGAGTATATTGACTCAACAGTGTGTTTTCAGTTGTGTTATTGGCCGTAAATGTGATTTAGTTACCAGCTCAGCCAGCGCTAAGCCCTCTTATTTGATATATATCTCTGTGATACATATCTAATGTCAGTTTGCACAATAGTTGGGATTAAATAATTCAGTTCGAAGATTGCAGCAAAGAGCTAAAAGGAGTGTGATGTTTCCAGAGAAGATAGTAATGACAATAGATAACACAAAGACAATAATGGCCTCCTGAGCTGGCTGTAGAAGGAGCAGAATGAACCGGGCTCTGAAAACTAAGCCCACCGGAGGGAAAGTGCTCACCACCACCGCTAGAACCTGCATTTAACCTTTTCTAGAGCATTTTTTAAGCATCACATATCTACCACAGAGGAAATGGTATTGGCAAACTCCCTCTGAATGACATTTACAATTATCTGATCATGTAGTAGTTAAAAATCAACATTTAAAAATCAAAATTGACATTTGGATTTCTCATCGACAGAATTCTCACTGTGCATGTGATACACAGTATCTCATGGTCAAGCCGTGCTAAGCTGCTCAAGTCCGGGCTGGACTTCCTTCCTTTACAGTGTATGTCAGAAGAATCAAACTCAATACAGTGGCCAAAATTTCAAAACTTAAACATAGGAGCGGGCCAACATTGATATTTATATATATATATATATATATATATATATATATATATATATATATATATATATATATATACACTCTCACTGGCCACTTTATTAGGTACACCTAGCTAGTACCGGGTTGGACCCCTTTTGCCTTCAGAACTGCCTTAATCCTTTGTGGCATAGATTCAACAAGGTACTAGAAACATTCCTCAGAGATTTTGCTCCATATTGACATGACATCATCACGCAGTTGCTGCAGATTTGTCGGCTGCACATTCATGATAAGAACCTCCCGTTCCACCACATCCCAAAGCTGCTCTGTTGGATTGAGATCTGGTGACTGTGGAGGCCATTTGAGTACAATGAACTCATTGTCATGTTCAAAAAACCAGTCTGAGATGATTCCTGCTTTATGACATGGCGCGTTATCCTGCTGGAAGCAGCATCAGAGGATGCTACACTGTGGTCATGAAGGGATGGACATGGTCAGCAACAATACTCAGGTAGGCTGTGGTGGTTAAACCACCACGTTGGTATAAGGGGCCCAAAGTGGGCCAAGAAAATCTCTCCCACACCATTACACCACCAACCTGAACCATTGATGCAAGGCAGGATGGATCCATGCTTTCATGTTGTTGACACCAAATTCTGAGCCTACCATCCGAATCTGGTAGCAGAAATGGAGACTCATCAGACAAGGCAACATTTCTCCATCTTCTGTTGTCCAATGTTGGTGAGTCTGTGTGAATTGTAGCCTCAGTTTCCTGTTCTTAGCTGACAGGAGCGGCACCCGGTGTGGTCTTCTGCTGCTGTAGCCCATCTGCTTCCAGGTTGGATGTGTTGTGCATTCAGAGATGCTCTTTTGCATACTTCGGTTGTAACAAGTGCTTATTTGAGTTACTGTTGCCTTTCTATCAGCTGGAACCAGTCTGGCCATTCTCCTCTGACCTCTGGCATCAACAAGGCATTTGTGCCCACAGAACTGCTGCTCACTGGATATTTTCTCTTTTTGGGACCATTCTCTGTAAACCCTAGAGATGGTTGTGCGTGAAAATCCCAGTAAATCAGCAGTTTCTGAAATACTCAGACCAGCCCGTCTGGCACCAACAACCATGCCACGTTCAAAGTCATTTAAAGGCGCTATACCTGATGTTGCTCATTTTTTAACCATGAGCGAGGTGAACAGTGTAGTTTGAACTGTAAGCCCAACCCCTAACTGTTTCTCCCAGTGAGAAACGTAGTCTCTTGTTTTTCTCTCCTCCCACTCAACATGCATGAAATAACGTGCACTACTTGTGCACAAAGAAACTCTCCAGAGAAAACTTGCATCTTCCAGTGAATTTACTGTTCTGGTTTCAGTAAATTGCTGCGGATCAGCTAAATGACATTTTCTGTCATAAACCGGTAGTTTACCGTAACTACAATTATGTACAAAGATGCACAATTATGATGCGTTATGATGTTATAGGCGACATTACAACATGACATCTCTCCCGTGTTTCAACTCTCTCTCCTTCTCAGTTTTGATGCTTTCAGGCTGTTTTGCTGAGGTATCGCGACTTTCCCTTCGGTAGAAGCCATGCGGTTCTGTTTATAAGTGCTGCCGTGCACGCACTAGGGAAGGGGTCCTCCTCGTTAGGAAAAGCTGCAAGTGGCTGATTGGAACCCGAAACATCTGTAGAACAAACTGCACTGGCATGAGAAGAGCGTCACGACAGAGATAGAAACCTAAACTAAAAAGGCCTGGATTCAAGCATATACGTAATCAGTGAGTGATTCATTTCCATGAAATAACCTCTTTTACCACATATACCGTGTAGAAAGCATTTTTCTTAGAGAGATTAAAATAAAATCAGGTTCAGGGCCTTTAAACCACCGTTCTTCCCCATTCTGATGCTGGTTTGAACTGCAGCAGATCGTCTTGACCATGTCTACATGCCTAAATGCATTGAGTTGCTGCCATCTGATTGGCTGATTATTTGCGTTAACAAGCAGTTGGACAGGTGTACCTAATAAAGTGACCGTTGTGTGTGTGTGCATGCGTGTGTGTGTGTGTGTGTATATATATGTAGTGTATATATACACATGAAAAAAAAATCCATGGCATTCATTTTCTAAATTTAAATACAAATGGTATGCCTCTTGTTTTACAGCCTTTTGATATAAATTTTGACAGTAACGTTTTTTCCATGGGCTAATAAAATAAATTTAAAGACAAAATAACAATAATAAGCATATTACAAAAAAAAAAAAAACCTTTTATGAATACGCACTAACAAAATAGTCTGTCTGTCATATATGTGCACAGATATTCTGCCTCCCACTTGTCCACCTGTTTTCTCCCTTTCTTTTCACCATTTTTGGGACGGGTACCACAAGGTTGCTATGACTACTCCAGGGATCATCAACTCTGGTCCTCGAAGGCCAGCATCCTGCAGGTATTACGAGCTTCTCTGCTGCACCACACCTTGTGACAAGTTTGCTAGTTAGCCATTGAAGTCAGGTGTGTTGCAGTAGGGAAGTTCCTAATACCTGCAGGATACCGGCCCGTGAGGACCGGAGTTGATGATCCCTGGACTACTGTGAACAGAGGAGTCTTGTCCTGATTGATGCACCAAAACACCTGCAAAAAACTCTGGGATATGTAGTATTAGCAGAGCATGTGCTGTATAATACTAGCCAGCTCTAGTCGTCACACGTATGGTATTGCATCACGGGCAAATTCCACTGTGGGCCAGAGTTTGACATCTATGCTTTGTGTTATTATCAGTTAAGTTTGTGAAGGTCCAAGACATGAAACATCCATCAAGTTTAGTCAGAATCTCTTTCCCAAACATTTAGTGCTCCACAGGGATGTGAATCTTCAGCATAGATTGGCCTATTTATGACAGAGCCCCCCCCTCTCTCCCCCAGAAGCTCTCCTCACTGGAGATTAAGGTGATAAGACTGAGAATAAAGGCACACACATGGGCTAGACTCGGGTTTTCATTAACCTTGATGGATTTCTTTATTTATTTCACCGCTCATTCAATGAACCCACTGATTCCAGCAGTCAAGAAACTTATGAGGTCATGCTACCTCACCGTCAATCAGTCTCAAGTGTCTCTGCTGTGTATTTTAAGCCTTTCAGTACATTTATCCAGAATTCTTGGACTTGTTCATGAGGGAATTAACAGTTTGTTAGCAAGGGCAATTTCCACCCAAAGCTGCCTATTAGATATTTTAAGCTCTTATCATCATCTGACAATTTTATGAATAATTTTCATCATCTTGCAGCAGAATTGCCAGCAGCTTTCAAAGCATCCTCCTACATGATTAGAACACTGAAGTATACTTAGGTTTATGCAACGTCTGATCAGACTGGCGGCTTTCCCTATTTGCATAATAAATGAATTGGGGCACCAGAGACAAAGATCATTAGGCAAATTTTCTCCATGGGGAAATCATTTGGACAGCGTATTGTCTCACGACGTGAGACTAAAGCAATGCAACTCACTGCCTGAGCATGTTTTACCCTCCAGCTTTCCCCCAAATCTTTCTCTTGCTAAAGTCTTGCTTGGGATTGCTTTCTTCTGCAACAACCTCCATTCCTTCAAGGCATCTTTTTTTTTTTAATTTAAAAAATGGAAGCACTGCATTGAACAGTGAATTCTGCTACAGTAATACTGTAGGTGTCCATTTGTTTGTCCAGACAGCAACATGCCATAAAACAGGTTGCTATCATGACCCACCTTTTTACCAGCACACAGTGGCGTACTGTGGCCTCAGGGCTCAGGATTTATCCCATTATCACTTGCTCCTGCTTTCCCTCAGCTGCTTCGGCTCAAATGATTTCCCAGCCTGAGCTCAAAGGCAGAAGCAACACTGTTTTGTTCTTGCTCCTCGCGCGCTACAGACACAAGCAGCAGCTTGTTAGGAGTTGATTTTAATAAGTGAGGCATGGCTGAAGAGTTTCCTTTAGTTGCTGCAAGACTCTTTGACTGAAATTTCCATTTAAACCTGAAGTGTGCTTGCATGGAAACATGACTGAGTGCTGCAGGGATAATGGCCTCAGAGGGCCGTGGCTCCCATACAGGGAGTCAAACCAGGCCAGTCATTTACATCAGAGGCGGTCAAAGCCACCGTTATTTTCTCCAAGTTTCTCTGGAAAAGGATGTTCTGAATAATGGGAAATGAATTTGAAAAACCAAGACCAAATTCATGACACTTTTTCACCCTTTAAACAGAGTCAATCTCTGGAGCATTAACGGCCACAGGAGAAGTTCTGGAAATGTTTTCGCCGTGAATGGTTTACATTATTGTCAGACTCGACGGGAATGAGGAAATGACAAGAAATATTTGGGGGAAAAAGCTGTCATTATTTGAAAGCATGTGGCATGAGCATAATTACGCTGCACGGCTTATATCCCGAGGCTGGCTGCATTGTTTCTGAGTCCTGTTCACACGAACTTCTGGTTCAGTTGTACTGAAGCTTCTCATGCAGGAGAGTGAAATCTGGCCACAATACAAATGTCCATGTTGTTCCTCTTTCACTTGCCTGTTTTCTTCGAACAGAGACTGATTCAGCCACTCTGTGTGCTCTAAATCCCAAGTCTGTTCATTCCAATGTTCAATATGAGTCAATATCACTGCTAATTTAACACAATCACTTCCATTCATATCGGATCACAAAAAGCAAACTAAAATAAGAACATGTTCTTTCTTTGATGGATGTTTTCAGTTTGGATCAATGCAGCTGGATCGTTTTTCATTAAATCAATGTGATGTATTGTAGCTGCATGCAGACTGGCCAAATAGATCCATCTGGTTGAAGAGATTTGGTCTCAATCTGTGTGCATATGGAAACTGCATTATACCTTTATGGGGCCTGAGTCCTGCTGGTTTCTAAAACCAACTGTTTTGCAGTTGGTTTTACACTGCAAAAACTCAAATCTTACCAAGTATATTTTCTAATTTCTTGTCAAAACATCTCACATTCAAAATAAGACAAAATTACTAATAAGAGAAGTATGTCAGTGAGATATAAGAACTTGTTTTAGGGCAATGCATCTCATTTCAAGAAATTTTAACTGTTATTTTTTTCTTGTAAGAGTGTCCAAGATTTCTTTTTGTTTTTGCTTGTAATAAGCAAACAAAAAAAAAATATTCTGCCAATAGAACAAGCAAAATTTTCTTGATAAGATTTCTCGATATAAGATGTATTTCTCACCAAAATGTTTCTCTTCGGGTAATTCTGTCTTATTTTTAGTGTGATGAGATATTTTGACTTGAAATTAGAAAAATATACTTGGTAAGATTTAAATTTTTGCAGTGTGCATTTTTTTTTACCTGGCAATGACACTGAAAAAAAGAACATGTAGGATTTACATGATTCAATAGTGGACATTGGTTGCACACAGATGATTTGCTTTGAAAAGTGAGTTAAATTCAAACTAGTTATTCATATTGAATAAACCTGTGCAGTTCATGTTGATGCAGTCCGATTGAAACACTTTTGATTAGATAATCTGAGTTCCTGTAACATTTTAAACCTTCATAATTCTACCATTTTATCTCAAAACAATCCGATAGCTTCTACTCTGAGACCATTTGCTCACTTACTACACACTATTTTCACATGGTAGTGTGGTCTTTCTAAAGACTTCAGTTCCATGCAACATTGATACCTCATTTATACACGTGTTTGAATATTAATGCACACAATTTCCATTCCGTAAATTAGTTTTAAACTGGCCAGCACACATCTAGTGGCTATCAGTGCATGTCATGAACATCAGATGGGGATGGACTCATGGGATTACATGGACATTTAAGTCATAGTGAAGAAAAGGGCAGAGGGTGCTGCAAGGCATTGTGGGAAATATGTAAACTAGGGGTGGGAAAAAATATCGATACACTGAAATATGGTGATATTTTCATGTGCCGATATATCTATATTAAAAACGCTGTATTGATCTATTTTACTAACAAAATCCCGCAAGATTTCGTCATTCTGTTACAAGATCTCATGGGATTTTATGAAATATCGCGGGATTTTGAAGAACTTGAAGCTCCGGTGCTAACCACCACAACACCATGCAGCCACACTATCCATATGAACTTGAAAAATGATATTTGGTTGCAGTCCAGTGGCTACAGTTGTTTGTTGTCGTCCCAAATTGGTTTTATTGTTGCGTCTTATTTGCTCTGATAGAAACAAATCCATTTTAAAGAACTTTGCTTTGCATCTGTTAGAGTTTCATGCTTAAAATCTGTTATTTTCCCCTTGGAAACAACAAGTATCGGCACCCCTACCATTTCTATTACCCTACCAGAGAAAATGAGTTTAGAAACTTGAACAAACAGGCAGTTTCCCTTTTTTCAGTGCACATGATCACTACCTATTGTTGACCGGTAATACTGCTTTCGGGCCTAATGTGACTTAACGCAGGGACGATGTTGCACAAGGAGGGCTGAGGTGGGGTTTGAACCCCGGCCTCCCGCATTAGAGTGATGCACACTAACCTAGGGTTCCTTACACCTGCTTCTCAGGGACCCCTGCCCTGCATGTATTCCAGGTTTCCAACTCCACCACACCTAATTCAGAACTCAACTGCTCATCAACTTCTTTGCAAGCTGCTAACGAGCCTTTCATCTGAGTCAGGTGTGTTCAAGTATGAATAACATCTTTAAAACCTGCAGGGCAGGGGCCCTCGAGGACCTGGATTGAGAAACACTGCACTAACCAGTCAGCCTGACGGAAATCTCTGAGGCCAGGATGCACAATCACTTGGAGGCATAGGAGGTGAACAAGGGGGAAATTCCACTGGAGAACAGTGAGCCCACTTCCGCATTGCACAAAAATTGTAATTCTTTCTTCATAGACGCTGGGGGCTGGCTTCAAAACAGAGAAATCCCCATAGACTCCCATGTTAAAAAGGCCAAATTCACAGCAGAAATAAACGTGTTTACAGCAGAAATAAAAAATCATTTTAGGTTTAATAGCCCAGAGTACGTTGGCTGTCTATCATTTGCCCCGAGGCCGCGCTTGCCCATTATAGCATTTTCCTGGAGTGACGACACACGTGACATGGCAAGATGGCGATGGTGGGACACGCCCAACTGATTTCACTTTCCCATATTCAGATACTACGTCCATATTTTCTACAGTCTTTTCTTGGTGATCAAACTTAAAGCAACCTTTACCAATCTTGCATATCAGAAAGCACAGCAAGATAATTTGAATATAAACAGTCCCGCCTCACTTCTAAGACACCCCCATATTCCCTCTGCCTCCCAATGCAGAAGCAAAGGTCTGACAGGCAGGTCCGTTGGACAATCCTAGAGGTGCACCCCACTTCAAGGATTGGTTGGAGTTTTCATTGAATATATAGAGATTGGAATAATATTTTATATTGATTAATGGTGGGTCTGTCTTGTATTTCAGAGTTCCATTACCTCATTCATAGCATTTTACCCTGTTAGAAAAATAGTGTAAGAATGCAACATCGGTAAGGGTTGCTTTAATTAAATTGTGTTAAATTCTTCCTCCTGAAACTTTTTCAATCAGCATAATCATATCTAGCACATGCAGTATTCTCTCTAGACATGTAAAATAGACAAGTTCAAGTTGACTTTATTTATAGAGCACACTAGCAACATCCTTTTGGAGCCGGAGGTGCTGTACAACCCAACAATACAAAATCAACAGAAGGGAAAAAAAATCATGAAATAAAATACAACAGTCATGATAAAAGGCTGTAATGGCCCAGAGCTAAAAACATGCCATAAAGAATGAAAACATGGTGGGCAGAAGGCAGGACAGAGGAGAGTTGGGAGGGTGGTCATTTTGATCGAACGGCCTGAGTGAAGAGGAAGGTTTTGAGCATGTTTTTAAAAGCAAGTGACTGAACGGCCGCGGCCACCCCCATGTTTTAACGGGGCAGCACTCAAGCAGTTACAGAGACCCCGAGCTGCTTCCAAACCACTTTTTTTAAAGCATATTTTGCTTGGGGCTCCATAATTCCTTGAAACGGTCCTGATCTACTGGAAGGTCGTTCCACAGTTGCGAGGCCCACAGAAGAAGCTCTGCTGCCTTTAGTTGCATCTAACCTTGGGGACGTCCAGGAGAAGCAGGGAGGAAGATCTCAGTGATCTGGGGGGACTGTAACTGGTGAGGAGCTCAGCGAGGTGGGTAGGGGAGAGGCCATTGAGGGCTTTAAAGACCAGGAGCAGGATTTCAAACTGAATTCTAAAGGCAACAAGGTGCCAGTGAATCTGAGCCAGAAGCATGCGAGCATTTTCAGCTACCTGGAGACGGTGGAGGGAGTGCTGATTTAAACCGTGGTAGGGAGTTGCATCTGTAAACATGATGAATTCATTTTTACAGAGGGAACATAAAGTAATTGTGTAAAATGGACTGAATTTACTATAGAAATACCTGGAATTCCCCTTTTTTCCAGTGTAGAACGTGCTCGTATACATCTATAATTGTGGGAGAGCTTCTAGTCATCAGCGGCTGCTTGGTTTGACTTTGCCGACGCAACTAAGTTCCAGATTCCTCATGTAGGATTTCAGCTACATTTAGGTTTTAGTTTTTCTGTGGAAGATCCATCTTGTGTTGTTTCTTCAGTCTGTTTAGATCACTGTTAACAATATCTGGCAGGTCTGATTCCGACGGAGAAAAAGAAGGATCCTCTGCAAATGAACAGCCTGAAACGAGGAAATGCTTTTGAAAGGGAAATATTGGACATTTCCAGAAAACATCAGCAAGATCATTGTTCTTTTATAACATTTGTGTGTGATTCAGAGAGCAAGCCGGTTTATTTAAGCAGTTCTCTGTCAGGCAAATCTATCTAATTGAATCCTATCTGTTCAACTTTGAGGCAACAGAGACAAAATCAGCTTCTGTTTTGCATCCTGTCTCTTAACCAGTAAAAAGCCTGCCCAGTGTTGACTCTTGTTCCGTCACTTTCTCTCCTACTTTTCTTTTCTCTGATGATGTCTTCCATGTCTTTAACTGTTCAGCCAAGTGTGTTGACATCCAGTTCCTTGCAATGCAAATTGAACCCGCACTGCATGACGATGGGAGGAAAAATAAAAGTTGTTAAGTTTGACTTCTCAGCTTTGGGGCGCTGCAGGGCAGCAACAGCTCTGAAGTGTCAAAATGAATCAGAAGCAAGAGTTGTAAGGTTGGAAAGTCATGTAGTGTTTAAGAGCAGCTGTTCAAAAGCCACTGATGAGCAGCAGCAGGTATCTGAAGCTGCTGGTGAACCGGAAACTCCAGAGGCTGCAGCTGTACATGAGGCTGTATCTGGCTCACAAAGAAAAACAATTGCAGTGGACTCAGAAAGACATAAAGACACATTTCCATCCAGTTTTTATTGCTGATAAATGTGCTACTTTGGATGGTCCAGCAGGATGGAACCCTAACCCTAACCCTAACCCTAACCATGTCCCAACAACGCTGATGTCAGCAAGGTGGTGGTGGAGTGATGTTCTGGGCTGGAATAATGAAATGGAAGGTCCCTTTAGGCTGTCCTCTCCTAAATCTGTCCAGTTTTTGAAAGAAGGAAGCGTTCCTTCTGCAGTAAGAACAACGCTCCATCCCATGATGCAGAGATACCAGCAGAACCTCTGGCTGCTATGAGTATAAAGGGAGAGAATGTTAACATGTGAACATGAAGCTGTAAAAAGGAAAAAAGTTTTCCAAGGCTTCTGATGCAGGTTTAAATGGATTTTTTTTCTTTGTTTCTAGAAAGATGATCTCCTACATAATGCAAAAAATGTAACACGTTCTTTGCAAGATATTTGATGTTTGATGTTGTGGGGTTCAGGGTTGTACTGAATTATCCTGAAGTCTGGATTTCCCGGAGAATGATTTGTAAAAGAACTATTTTCATCACTGGTAATTCAATCAAATCCAGGCTATTATTTAATTTAATATCATTTTTATGTTAAAAATGGTATTCACTGTTATTTGCGTTGATTATGCAGCAGGAATGAACAAAAACAGCACATGCATGATAGTTGGGAATGCAGTACTGGAGTTGAGTTGGTCTAAACTAGAGATGTTGAATATTGGCTTTTTTACCGAAATCTTGGAGTAACAGCTACCTGCAGCTGGAGCCACTACAAACCCCGCCCACCGTACAAATGAGAGGAACCTAACCCTAACAACAACCCACCCATGTCACTACAAATAACACCACGCCCAATTTCGCGTCATGCCTCTGGGTCTGCGGCTGCAGCTGGGTATACTGGAATTCGCGCCAGATTTCATGACTTAAATAGATCGATCCCGCATTTTTAAATGTCAATATGATTTCAGCATATGTATCATAATTACCATAAATAGCATAAAAGTAGCATAGATATCGTGATATTTCAGTGTATTGATATTTTTTCCCACCCCTAGTCTGTAGAAACTTTAAAGACTGTAAAAAAGTTTTTGAAGAAGAAGTCTGTTTTTTTTTACTTTAGACACAGCCGGCTGATCAGTTAAATATCAGTTAAATATCAGTTAAATATTGGTTAAATATTGGTGGGGTGGCCGATGTCTGATACTCAGTTTTAAGGCCAATATAAGCCGATACCGATAGGGGGCCGATTATATCGTGCATCCCTACATTCTTGTGCTGTAAAACAATATGATAAAGCTCTGTAAGGTTAAAGAAAAAAGAAAACTTTAGAAGAAAAAGGAATTTAGAAAGACAGCTATTTTTAGTTATGGTAGTGGGGTGGGACTGAATAAGTTTATACTTTCTCCCACTCCTTTTCGAACATGACTTGATTTTCTTTTTAGTGTGATGAGTAAGGTACTGTCAACTTTGTTGTTGTTGTCTGTATTGTTTGTTGTTATTCTTTTACTCTTTATGTTTAAAATAAAAATTATTAATAAAAAAACTGTTTAAACCTCATGTTTAAATCTGCTCACACAGTTCTGACTTCGATGGATTCACAACAGAATCGCACTGTAAAATGTGACTTAGTACTTCCTAGATGTGTCAGTTGATCTGTTTGGATGTGTTTGACACCACCGTGCTCATGATTTTTCCTCCATTTCTTGTGTTTTTAGTAAGCTAAACCTATCATGTCCGTGCTGTTTAATATTCAAAAGACAGATAAAAGAGTGGCAACAACCTTCTCATCTAAATCTGAGCAAGAACTGATAGAAAGAAAGCACTTTAGGACTCGTGTCCATTGCTTATTCTGTTTTATCTCTGTTCTTTTTGCACAGTGGCCATGGCTGCTAACCATGAAGCCGGAGCCCGATCCGCCCATCGCTTCCCTCTGTCAAAGAAAGTCTCTGGTGATACTCCGAACGCACTCTCTTTGAATGTGCCAACCAAGCACGAGAAAGCCCGGCGGACTGCTTAACACGCTGTAAGTACAGACACTGCAGTAATAGTTTACTCATGATACTACGGCCATGTCAAACCCCAGGAGAGACAAACTCACCTCAGCTTTGATTTCCAAAGAAGTAATCTCCTAATTCTGTCCATCCCTTGAAAAATTGTAAAGGAAAGGCGCCACGTCCGCGCTGTGTACACATTGATTGCACATCTACTGCTGTAACAGAAACCATACGTTCCTTTTGATGTATGATCTCTGCTGCTGTCCGTCAATACTGAAATCTTGACACAGTTTTTACATGCAACTCCTCTCAAGCTGAATCAATTCATGCCTCTCGGGTAGCTGTAATTCCCTTTAATTCATTCACCATACATGAGGAAGTCTGCTTTAGACCTTAGAATCTTTATCAACATGCTATTTTTTGACAGAAAAGATCTTAATCCTAATGGTATCCTTGAACCTTGATTACAGCATGTTTGACATTTTTCAAACACTTCAAAGGTGCTGCAAGAGCTGTTCCTGCATCAGTAGAACAAATGAGCTCTTCACCTGCAGTTAGAGCAGCAAACACTGACGTGTGTTGTACTGGTTACACAGTGACTTTAAAAGAGGCGAGTAGGTGGGCTTCCCTGCATAAGAAATATTCAGATTTTGTAAGATAAGTAGTTATTACTTTGGAGTGCATTCTCAGCTAAATGCTTAAAAGGAGTACAGCGCAAGTTCCAACTTTTTTCCAGAAGTTCACCCCCTCTGGCGACAAGTGGAAGTGATGCTAATGTCGCGCACACGCATGAGCTGCTTCGACGGTGTTGGTCTTTATTAGTCTAACCCACATTACATTCAGTCTGAGCCCAGAGTTAGAGACACGATGTCTACTGAAGTGATACAGTTATAAATCTGCAAGTTGTTTACTGTTTGATCGTTGAGTAAACTGACAGACTGTATGCTAACGGTAACAACAGGCTAACGCTAGGTTGTAGTTCAAATATCCAAATTCAGAGGCTGAGACCACGATTACCTTATAAAATTACCACATCAACTAAATTTAACAAGTGGCCAGAGTGTATCTGCTCCCCAGGAACAGTCATGTGGCTGTCATACTGCTACATTTCCATGCTAAAAACTTAGCATTGCAATATTCTGCATCCTTATTTCTGTCATTCATCACATTTACCTTGTTCGTAAGAAGAAAGCCAACTGTGGCTCCCGTTTTATTCCCAAACTGGATCAGAGCTCCCTCCAATTAAACAAAAGAAAGAAAAAAGCTGCCCGGTTGTTTACTCCCATCTTACTCTGGTGCCGGTGTTGTGCCAACAAACACCCCCCTGCCGTGGGGTCCGGTCAGACTCCAGTTTGGTTCTCTTCGTATCACAAAACAAAACTTTTCTTCTTTGTCTTACTGGAGTCTGAGTTGGGATTTGAGAGGCACCTGCCCTCCATCCTTTAGCAGCAGTCACTGTTGTCTCAACATGTGCGGATCTGCGGTGATGGAAGACACGACACTGGCACAGCCAGACAAACAAGAACACGCTGCTCATCTCCCCGACACACGTCCCCAAGAGGTTTTATACCTGAAACACAGTAATAGCAGAAACAGTATTAGAGACGACCACAGTGAAAAAAGATCAGCTCATTCTACACATCTGGCAGTTGTTAGAGCATGTGGAGGAAAGAAAAGAATAGCATTTAACATTTAAACTAGCGCAATGTACCTTTAAGATATTTCATGTGCTGGATTGACCAGGAAATGTCTGTCATGACCCAGCAGGAGTGGACTTACTGAACAGATGTAGTAACCACTTCTGTCTGGGTGCGCTTCATGTAACAACTAGCCCAGGCAGGTTGTAGATTCAGAGTATTATTAGCATAAAAACTAATGAGCAAAATAAAATATTGCTGTAACTCTGTTTTTATTTCCTTTGATTACAGTAAAGCACACTCTCACAATCACTCCATAATATCCACACTCAGCGTGTAAATAAACTCCAGCTGCTTACTGTTAGCGTTGCAGCTGATTTAGATTAATAAGATTATAAAACAACATAAACACACTCAGTATGTTTGAACAACTGACTTTCCATTAGTGAGGGTTGTTCATGAATGGGTCGGCTCGAACAGACAATTCTTTGTTGTGAACCAGAGGAGCTGTAGTCGGTCAGAAAGATCCAAATCTGTAGCAGGGGTGGGACTTTATTTTGATTGGCACATCATGCAGCCACTTACATAAAGTAAAGACTAGGATCATCCCACTATGTAAAGAATGAACGGGGCCTTTCAGAAGACAAGAAGTGTAGTGGTACAGACCAGACAGACAGATGTAAATTACAAATGTGTCAGGAAAAAGTGGGAAATTAGTCAATTTAAAGTGTCATAATGTTCAAACGGCTTTATTCACTTCGTTTGCTTGGTGTGGTTCTGTGGTTTGCTGCTGTTTTATAGTTTTGATTAAAATATTAAACATTACATACTTTCATTACAAAAAAAGCACAAACATAAGGTTTTTATAAGACAAAATTTAAATAAAGGATTGCTCTTCAAAATACAAACCACACATAATTGCAAAAATTAGAATAAGATAAAAGTTAGGAGCGATACTAAATGAAAAGCCATTTGGGACACGAAAGAGCTGACTATTTTAAGGGAGCCGGGTCTGAGGAACCGAATCTTTGAAAAGAGAAACATCCCAGTACTGCTTGCTATATTTCCTGGGACCTGAATGCTACATCTCTGTTTTCAATACAACACGCAGCTTCCAGGTGAACAGACATAGGGCCAGAACTATCAAAGGTTTGTGTGTATAAAAACATGAGCTATCTCAGTGTACACGCAAAAAAATGTACAAACTGATCTATTAACAGCGTGAAAAAAAGGGTTCAGTGTTTTAAAGGTGCTAAATAGCGCCTCTTATCCATTCAGTATTTGTGCTTCAATGAATATGCAATATGGGGCGTTTACACGCAATTGTACATGATGGGAAGAGAAAATGTAAATGTATTAATTCAGCACTTGCACAGCAATTTAACGTGAGATGGATTATGTGGCTGTTTTTTGGATGCGCATCAAATCTGATTCAAAATCATTTTTCATGGGCAGTGAGGGCAGCATATTTAGTTCTCAATGTTGGATTCAATGACAACCGACACAGCAAATGCCACTTTTTAACACAGTGTTAAAAATTTGCAGTCGCTGTTGCTTAATGAGAACTAAAGCTGCATTAATTGTGTATTTTTATTCCCTTTTTGTCATGTTATAACTTGGATTTTCGTGGCTGGACAGGATCTCAGTCACCTGGCAGCGCAAACCTGGACCTGTTAGCACTGCGCATCTAATGCATAATGGTCAGAGACCATTTTTGAGGCTGCAGACAGTTTCATGTGTTCAGCAACTCCTGATCCATGTCCTCATAAACTCATAAACACAGATACCTGTTGTATTATCTACATCTTTATATTTATCACACTTATTTTAAATCATAAATCCATTTCCCTCTTCCACTGACTTCAGTAACTGGCCAGACACACGTGGATTAATCAGTTCGTCCAGTAATGAGAGACAGAAAGCAAAGGAGTTACTAAGTTTAGGAAGTAGTGGAGTCGTGCATAGAGCCCATTCCCACCCCAAACTAAAGGGATATCCACTATGTTCTTTTGGGAGAAACTCGGCAGTCATGTGACCTAAACTATGCACGTAAGTATGAATGTGAAAACCAGTCGTTGCCATTCTACAGTTTCAGAGGCCAAACTATAAAACAGGTACGTTTTGTGCTGGACAAACACTAATGTTTTGGAGTGAGACTGGATTGGAATAAGTATGGTTATGAAATAAATGATGAAATAAGTCTGCAATCAAATAAAAAGCTGCATGAGCTCAGCTCTAATATGTCCTGAGATTTAGTCAGGTAAGGTTTCCTGCAGAGTGGATCATCAGAGCAGGCGTCATTAATATATTCACAAATCGGAATAAAACCACTGTGAGTTTTAAATAAAAGAAAATGACTGAAATATTTATTAGATGAAGCAGATGATAACACCATTCAGACTAATTTGTTTTGACTGGTGGTTAAATGAACATGTTTAAATGAAGGGATGAATGGAAAGCTGAGTGTGTGTCCCTGACTAGCCTCTTCCCATTCAGTGACGAATCACCGCGGAGATGACCTCGGTTTCTCATCTGCTATCTAAACTCAATCTAACATTAAAGAATACAGAGCACAGTTACAGTCTCACTTTACTATATAACACTGAAAAAGTCACATTTATTGAAAATTTGTGTACTTTTACAAAAACATCTTGGTGAGTTAAATCACAAATTAATTCCAACAAAGCCAAAGTAAGATGTGTAGATAACTTTAAAATCAATGTTTTTGGTAGACTTTGGAAGGACAGAGGGGAGAAGGACAGAGTTGAGGGGACATGGCAGAGGGGACGGTTAAAGTTGCTTCCATTTTACATAAATTTTGGTCTTCATTTTAATCTTGAGGTGTGTGGGCAGTGACGGTGGTGGACCTTTGTATTTCTAAAACTCTGCGTGGGGTAGCAGTTTTAATTTAAAAGTACATTACTGAGGAGCACAATTATGCATCTCAAACTATTAAGGGGAGTGGTACATCTTCCCCTTAAACATTCTGCGGTTTAATTGGAGAATTTGCAGCAGTCAGCGTTCCTAATCCTTATTTATTCCTGTTTACAATCTAAGGAACATTTAACCATCTCAATTCACTCTTTAGTTTTATGGCCTCTAACTTTGTTGTGTAGCTGCAGATTTAACCCTGCGTGCATTACAAACGCCTCACAGCTGACAGACGTAGCAATGAGCCAGGGAATATAGCGGCTCATTAAAGAGATAAAGAGCCGAACGTTTCCCTGTGGAGAAAACACATAAAAACAACCTAAACATTACCTAATGTTGGTGAATGTTGTGACTGTAATCATTTCTGCTTTGTGTTTGCAACCTGTTTATGTGTTTGGTAAAATACCCATAAAACACAACAAAAAGAAGCTGAATCTGATAATGAGATTAGAGAAGTCCTTGTAAAAAATCATCTATAATAAGTAGAAGTAAAAATCATGTGAAAATGAAAACATGGAATGCAGCATGCAATCAGGATTTAACAGCAAACACTTTGTTCCATGAAATATCTATTTATATAAAAAATTGACTAAATTTGAAGTTGATTAAGATTTTGTGCAGAACTTTTGCAAAACATGAAGAAAGAAAGAAAGAAAGAAAGAAAGAAAGAAAGAAAGAAAGAAAGAAAGAAAGAAAGAAAGAAAGAAAGAAAGAAAGAAAGCGTACAGGTCTTGTGGAAGGTATAGGATTAGTTTGTAGGAGTGTACACACTAACTCATGTGTGAAGAACTATGTTTTATTTTAAAGAAATAATAATGATAATAATAATTGTGATCCTGAATAAATAATAAAATTATTTATTACTATTACTGTTATTATTCTTATTATTGTTATCAATGATAATAAAACGCCATTCTTTGGATTGTGATCAGTGGTTTGAAGGACACGCACCTGTCATCTTTTTTTTTTTTCTTTCCAAAAAACACGTGCAGAACATGGTTGTTTCCTCCATTTAACCGTTGCACACGCTGGGAAAAATTTAAAATGAAAAAAAAATGTAAGAAACGATGCATACTCACTGGCTGTGTCCAGATTCAGGGGCTAAGTCCTTATAAGGACAGTCGTACCTGGGCTACTTAGGCCGGGTCCTCCTTAGACCGTATAAGGTGGAAGTGACAGGCTGTTAAACTCGGACAGTCTGGCCTCCTCGGCATATCTCTTGTTGCCTAGCAACTGTGTTGGCGCTAAACCGAAGCAAAATGGAGCCACAAAATATCATCCTTACCATTGTTCTGCTGATTTTAGAGGCATTATAGCAGCTTCAAGTCGGCTGGATTTTTTATTACTCTGATTGAGAGAAAATCAAATCCAAGTAAATTCATCTTGTTAAGTTTAGAAGATTTCAAGAGTGTCATGCTAACTTTGTCTTAAATTCAGGCATCTCTGCTGTAGAACGTCACGTTCATGCAATGCATCTTGGGAGAGGATTAGCCACGAAGGATGCATCGGACCATCCTTAATCTGAGGAAAATAAGCGCACATTTGTTGGCTGCATCTGAAGAAACCTTCGAATCTTGACAGCCTTGGTGGCATCGCTGTGATGTAAGCGGTCTTCAAATCCAGTCTCGGAAGGACGGAGTCCCCAAATTTGGACACAGCCATTGTCTTCATCATCTTCTTTGGCCTCTAGTTTGCTCCTTTCGCTGGTCACGTCAGCTCAACACTGGCTTCAGGTATTGTTTCGTAAAGTGGACCAGATTACACGTGTAAAGACGAATGAAAGCGCCTCTATGTCTGCATATTTTTCTTCTGTGGAGCATAAATGAACCTTTAGATTCATTCTTTTACTCACTATTATTAGGCTTTTGCATTCCTTTTTCTGTAGACCATCAAGATGACACTCTGCTCTGAGTTTTGGGGGGACTGACACAAACAGCTATTGCTTGTAAATGTCACTTTTAATGCAGCATGCCATCTTTAAGAACTTCACCATGTAGCAGTAAATCTTCCTGTCATGTCAGTCTTCTTCATCCAACTTATTTACATACGTGATGAGGCAGAGATACATTTCTGAGGTCCTGCATCTCCCTCAGATGACTCCAAAGCCGTCAGATCAGATGTCAGTCTGTGGGGCCAGACCATGTCTGCAGACCAAAACAACACCATGTACAGCTGTGTGAGCACTCGATATCAACCACCTCAGTTCTCACTCCAGAACTCTGTGTGGACATTATCAGCAGATGTGGCATCTGCATGCACGCATGTACACACAGACACACAACCGCACACTCCGCTGTTTGATGCTGTTCCACCAACAACTTTGTCAAGAGCACCCCCTCTTCATCATGCTGATGCCGTCCGGAATCATCTCTCAAATGGAGTCGCTGCTCTTTGAACAGAGATTTGGTGTGAATGTGTGTGTGTGCGCGCACTTTCTGATTGCGTATCCGTGTCTCGCTTGCATTAGCCGAATGCCTTTCGGTTTATGTGTCCTTGTATCTAAGTGAACAGATATTTGTCTGTTTGTGTGTTTGTTTGTTGCAGCCAAAAGGTCTGTCAGGTCAGCTCTGTATCAAGCGAGCCAAAATCTCTGGCACAGACTAACACGAGAGGGCAGCGGCAGCCTTTGAGGGCAAGAGTAGGGGGAGCAGTCACATCTGACCACACAGCCCTACAGTCACTCTGGCTGGTTCAAAAGAACAGAGGGGGACACACTAGCTTACACAGATGCATGGGGATGTGCTCACTGCACACCCTCTCATAACTTGCCGTCTAATACATATGCATCGCAACTCCAAACATCAACCATTTTGCAGCAACAGAGGCTGGAGTGCACAGCTAGAAGTGTCAAGTATTCATGAGGAAGTAGGTCTATGCTTTTTAATCCCCCTGGCAATTAATACAATAGTTTCCGGGGCCAAGCACCTACAGATCCACACATCAAGCCTCTCTGTGAGCTTCTTGAATTTTTTAGAGGGGCTAATTTACAGATACACTGGCCAGCGGCTTGCTTTTATGGATCGGATCTGTCAAGAAGGAGACAGCAGGCCATACATTGAGGTTTCCTAGCCACGATGTATGAAGCTTTGGGACAACACAGAAAACGCTGCTAAAAACGGTCTTAAAGGAATAGTACACCCACAGAACGATGGTTCTTCATTTTCTACTCACACTCATGCTGAGCAAGACTCTGGAGCACTTTTTTAATATCTCAAATGCAGCCGGAGACCGGGGGGGGGACTGAACCAAAAATGTCCATAAAAGTCCACAAAAACTTGCCAATATTCCTCCATACTGCTCGTTCAATGTAATCCAAGTGTCCTGAGTGGGTAGCGTCCATAATTTACTCCAAACGAGATCATTTACAGTACTATATTCTTATAGCTTAAACAGTAGTACATCTAGCTGCTACAAAGCGCGTACACGAGAGTTCACGATACTATGGAAGCCGCGGCAGACGAGATCGCACGTTCTCTTTTTCTTTCTTTGTTTGTTTTAAAGGAGTCATCGCACGGAAATCCCACTTTTTCACGTTAAAACGTGTATTGGAACAGGACCTCAGTTATAACGTGCCAGAAACTCCTGAAAGTGAAAGTAACTTCGTCTTTGAGTGCGGGCGCTCTCTTCTCACCAGAATCGGCCACAAGCACGAGCTCTCCACAGTACGTGGCTTGGATTTCTTTCTCCAAATGACGTGAACTAGAGAGGCTGCGAGCTGCTAAGCTAGCCTCTTTAGCACCACCTGAAGGCAGCTGATTACCTGCCACAGAGTAGACCAGCTTTGTCATAAAGGATGCCGGCGACAAGGAGGAGGAGGAGGAGGAGGAGGAGGAGGAGGAGGAGGGAGATAGCCATGCTGAGTTGCCTCGTCAGAAATTCAGCAGTTTTCGGTGCTTTAACAGGAGGGACAGCTTTACCAGGGAGCAGTGGATTATATTTATCAGTGAGGATGTGCAGTCGGTAAGTGTTGCTGCTTTTGTAACTTATTATCTTTTGTGTCAGAGACCAGTAAACGGTGGTTGACGAGCGGACAAGCTGCTAATGTAGCTACAGAAGCTAATACTGTTTGGTTAACTTCACGTCAGACGTCTGCTCCTTATATTCATCAGAGTCCAGCCCTTTTACTCCAGATCCTCTCTATCAACCGCACCGTTACGTTTTTATCACGTTTTTAACTGTTGGGACATCATTTCCTTTAGCTGTTCTGTCCAGATAAAACTTTGTTTTGGCTTTGACGTTTGCCTCGTGAACGCGCTTACAGACAGGTCTAACTCTCGTGCGTATTCTCGCGACAAACAAAAGTTGGGGATAAAAAGATGTTAAAATGAGCTCATTAAATTTTCGTCCCACCCAACTAGAAATAAAAATTCATTTGGAGATAATTTAAGAAGGAATGTGTATGTAAAACAGCAGGTTATGACACCTTTAAATCAATATCCAATCCCTCTTGTATTTGTCCCGTTTTTTCCGTGGCTTGTTCGCTCTTAACACAATGTAAACAGCAAATTTCGTCTTCTACGGTTGCGTTATCAGCAGGATAGGTGCTGAACGCTGTGGCTTCCACAGTGTCGTGAACTCTCATGCACATTTAGTACCATTAAGCTGTTAAAATATACTAAATGATATCATTTGGAGTAAATTATGGACGCTACCCACGTAGGACACTTGGATTACAATGGACGAGCAGTATGGAGGAATATTGACAAGTTTTGTGGACTTTTATGGACCTTTTTGGATTGTGCGCTGGTGAACTCCATTATATTAAAGTTGGGGGAAAACGAAAACCTGTCTGATCTCCGGCTGCATTTGAGATATAAAAAAAGTCCTCCAGAGTCTTGCTCAGTGTGACGGTGAGTAGAAAATGAATGCACATCATTCTGTGGGTGCACTATTCCTTTCAAAGCATATTGTTTTCTAGTAACTGAGCTGCAATGTAATGCTTGATGTGCTTAATGGAGCTGCAGGTGCAGAATACACTAATACTGCATCTGACCAGAGAGAACTGATTACCTGAGACTCGGAGACGATTCAAACCAAACAAACACGTCGGTAGACTTGATTGCTGGAGAAAAGTCAATCCCGTTTTCTCCGTGCTGCTGTTCCCGCAGAGTGTTGTCGTCCTCAGTATATTGTGAAGCATTTAATTCTCCCTCGCTTTTTGTTGTTGCCTCTGCAGATGTTTTTTGGCCTACAGTCAGATATTGATCGAAATGTTCAGCCCCAGCGTGAGGAGAGGGGGGCGGGGGTGGCTGATATTCAGGGGCGTTCGGTTGGTGGGGAAGCAGTATTGATTGCACTTAAAGTGACAAGATTGAGGAGGCCCACTTTGACACGTTATCCCTATTGCCGCCAACAGACAAAGTGCGGGCCGGGGGGAGCAGCTTCGATTGATTTCTATGATCACGAATGGTCCGAGACCCATGAATCAGCTGTCCGAGCTGCACTGCTCGAAAATAAGCCAACAATATTTCATAGCGCCGTGGTAAGGACTGACAGCTTATTTGATTTAGAAGGACAAGTAAATACTTTAATAATGAATAGGTCTCATGCACATTCTGACAAGCTCCAAAGTCCTCACCACTCTGGCAATTATACCCAGCATGTAAAGCACAAGGGGCGGCAGTATATTTGAGAGGGCGAGTGGTGCAGGCAGCCAGTTCAGGCATCTATGAGGTTTTGTTGTGCATAATTCACTGGTGAGGCATGAAGCTGATATAGCCTCTCCCAGTCTTATGATCATCCATCAGGTAAAATTGCTTTCTTCTAACATTAGGCTGTCAAGGAGGAATAACAAATGTAGCCATGCAGAGCAACACATGATTACAGGGTAATAATGCCCTGAGGTCAGAGGACTGCGACCTCTTTCATAGCAGCTTGTTTAACCCTTACTGTACATGAGGTTCATATTTTGTGCTACATCGTAGGATCCAGGCCAATTTTCACCCAGATCAAGAATAAGTATCGTAAGTAAGAGTCTTCAGGCTATTACTGAGAATGTTTAAGTTGTTTTTGACAGATTAATAAATGAGGCCAGGGAAAGTGTACCTTTAGGTTGAATAACGGGATTTTGGTGTAGAAAAACATCGACTATGACACAGTATCATATTCTGTCTTACATAGGACCAAAACACACAAACACCATAACGATTCAAATACCTTTTTCCTCATTTAAAGGATAACTTTCTTTTTTTTCAACCTGGACCTTATTTCAAGGAGTTTATACGTGCATTTACTCATCGGTAAAGTTGAGTCCTTCAGAAGATATTACGTTGAGTCGTCCTTCGGTGGACATCCTATAAAATGGCAGAGACGGGGCAGCCTCTATATAAGACATTATCTGCAGTAAAACTCCTTGATTTCATCAATGCTTTAAGTAGAATGAACGACCGAATGAGTACTATTGTCTTGTGAGTTCAGAGTTTTGCAAATTGTGTTTTGTTGTCTGGGTAGCATGCATCGTGATAACAGGCGGCCCCGAAAAGTGTGTAGAACACCATCATAACTAACGGAAAGCTAAATCTGGACTCACAGGACAATAGTACTCATTCGTACGTTCATTCTACTTAAAGCATTGGCAAAAATCAAAGAGTTTTACTGCAGATAATGTCTTAGAGGCTGCCTCGTCTCCGCCATTATTACTGGATGCATGCCGAAGGGCGACTTAACGTAATATCTTCCAAAGGACTCAAAGTGATGCAGAAACTTGAACGGTGAGTAAATGCACGTATATACTCCTAGAAATAAGGTTCAGGTTGAAAAAAAAAGAAAGTTATCCTTTAAACACTCTATGAGCCTCCTGGTAGTGTTAAAATTTATAATTATTTTTGGCCCTTGCAACTATTAAACACTGTTTTCATTATTCAGAAAAATCACAATTTTCATTATTTTTCCTCTTTATATATATATATATATATATATATATATATATATATATACAGCTGGAATCAAAATGATTCAACTCCCACTGCAAATGAGGTTTACTGGCAAAATGTACAAAATAGGGACTGTTTGCAACAAACAAATCAAGCAAGAATATCATAAATAGCTCAACACAACTAATATTACGAGTGGTTTCTTCTAATTCAGCATAAAATGTCACATTTAATAACCACTGCAGTCTCAGAATGATTCAATCCCTGAGTAGAATTTGTCATAAGCTTTCATGTTTTCAAATCAAGTGTGGTTTCAAACAAGTGGGCAAAAAACCTAGACTGACTGCAAAGGACCTGCAGCAAGACTTGGTGGCATCAGACACTGAGGTTTCAGTGTCTAGAGTAAAGTGCACACTAAACACTGAAGGGCTCCATGCACCAAACTCCAAGACGACACCACTGCTGACCCAAAGCCACAGCAAAAGTGGCTACAGTTTCCTGAACACTGTGAAAATGAGCCAAAGAGGTTTTGACATTTTGTTCTGTGGAGCGATAAAACAAAGCTAGAACATTTCTGCCCTCTAGATCAGCTGTATGTCTGGAGGAGGAAGAATGAAGCATCCTGCCTACAGACAAGCATGGTGGTGGCTCAGTCATGCTCTGGGCTGCTTAGCTTCCTCTGGCACTAAAAAAATCAGAAGAGGTATGTAGAGGACAAGATGGATTCAGTCAGTATCAGGAAACCTGGAGAGAAAATGTTATGCCACTGGTGAGGAAGATGAAGCTTGGGCATCATCAGACCTCCCTACAAGACAATGATCCCAAGCAGACCTCAGTTTCTACCAAGGAGCAAACTCCAAGTGTGAAGCCCGGAAGTTCAGTTAAGGAACTGTAGTTCGTTCTTCATGTGCTGGGGGCTCCAAAACAGAGCAATTCCCCATAGACCCCCTGTTAAAAAGTCAACCTCACTGCAGAAATAAACATGTTTACAGCGGAAGTAAACATGTTTACAGTCTGGTTCAAAAATTCATTTTAGGTTTAGTAGGTCAAGTTTGCCTTCATGTCAACATTAAGGGGGGGGAGATTTTTTTTATAACTCATCCATTTAGATGTTATTTAATCTTGAAATTACACATAATTAGAGGCGTGTCCTTTTGATTGACATGCGGCAGACTGGATGTCAGCCTGCCGGCTGGTGGCTGTCTTTTAGCTTGTTAACTTGTTGCTAACATTTTTGCTCTCTGTAATGTTTCAGTCTGCAGCAGAGTAGCAAAATGTTGGTTTTTAGCAGTTAACAGAAAGTCCAAACATGGGATACCTTTATCCCGCCACTTAGGAGGCATATCTTCGTTAGCTCCTGTTAGTTTTGAGTTAGCTCGGTTTGCGTTAAGCCCAGAGTATGTCAGCAGTCAATCATTTGCCCTGAGGCTGCGCTTGCCCATTAGCTTTTTCCAGGAGTGACGACACATGTGACACGACAACACGGAGATGGTGGGACACGCTCTGTTCAGATGTGACCGGACACTACGTCCTTTTTTTTTTTTTTTTTTTTTTTTTTTACAGTCTTTGGTTCTACTAATGCTTGAATTCAGAGGAAGCCCTAGAAGATACAGTGGCATCACAGACTTGAACTTCTTTTAAAATTTGAGATGGGGATTTGAAAAATGCAACTGCAACACGCAAACCCGAGAACGTGAGTGACCTAGAGGCCTTTTTCCTGCGTGAGATTCCCCAGGAATGGTGCAGGAAGCTGCTGTCTGCGTATGCATCATGTCTGCAGCAGGCCAGAACAGCAAAAGGGGGCTCTGCTAGTTATTACAGTTACTGTCATGAAGGGGTTGAATCATTTTGAGGACAATTGTATATTATATATACTATATACATACATATATATATATATATACACACACACATATATATATATATATATATATATATATATATATATATATATATATATATATATATATATATATATATATATATATATATATATATATATATATATATATTAGTATACATCAAAATCATATCAAGTTAGGCCTAAGATAATAATCAATAAATCAATTAATCTCATGATAAATGGAAATAAGGTCAATAATTTTTCCGGACTCAATATATTGCCATGTGCATGCTTACATTTGTTTTCCTCATGAAATGAAATGAAGGAAGTGAACCATCTTGTCAGTCATTCAGGATCTTTGCATCTGTGTGAGGAGGCGGAGCCACAAGCACACACACATACACAAACTGCAGCAAGTGAGCTATGAGGAGCTTCGAGGAACTTGGAAACACTTATTGCAAAGCCTGAGTCCTTTTCTATTTTATTTTTTTTTGTTTATCTATTAAGGATAAAAAGGATATGAAAAGGTTTGTTCTCATGGGCTCTTAGACCACGACTCAAAAACATCTTTCATCTGTAGTGGCGGGCTATTTTGAGACCTACATTTTCTCTGATTGATATTGGATGAATCCATCACGATAATCTTCCAGGAAATTGCACAGGCATTTCCAGAGGTGTAATCGAGATGTGGGTAGCTCACTCAGGCTGAGTAGGAGTTTGAATAAGTAAGGGAATTAGATGGAGGAAAGACCTGCAGAGACCATATATATACTCTCACTGGCCACTTTATTAGGTACACCGTGCTAGTACTGGGTTGGACCCCTTTTGCCTTCAGAACTGCCTTCATCCTTGGTGGCATAGATTCAACAAGGTACTGGAAACATTCCTCAGAGATTTTGCTCCATATTGACATGACATCATCACGCAGTTGCGGCAGATTTGTCGGCTGCACATCCATGATGAGAACTTCCCGTTCCACCACATCCCAAAGCTGCTCTGTTGGATTGAGATCTGGTGACTGTGGAGGCCATTTGAGTACAACGAACTCATTGTCATGTTTAAAAAAACATGACAATGATTCCTGCTTTATGACATGGCGCGTTATCCTGCTGGAAGTAGCATCAGAGGATGCTTCACTGTGGTCATAAAGGGATGGACATGGTCAGCAACAATACTCAGGTAGGCTGTGGTGGTTAAACCGCCACGTTGGTACTAAGGGGCCCAAAGTGTGCCAAGAAAATCTCTCCCACACCATTACACCACCACCACCAACCGGAACCGCTGATACAAGGGAGGATGGATCCATGCTTTCATGTTGTTGACACCAAATTCTGAGCCTACCATCCGAATTTGGTAGCAGAAATGGAGACTGAAAGGACAAGGCAACATTTTTCCATCTTCTATTGTCCAATGTTTGTGAGTCTGTGTGAATTGTAGCCTCAGTTTCCTGTTCTTAGCTGACAGGAGTGGCACCCGGTGTGGTCTTCTGCTGCTGTAGCCCATCTGCTTCCAGGTTGGATGTGTTGTGCATTCAGAGATGCTCTTCTGCATACTTCGGTTGTAACAAGTGGTTATTTGAATTACTGTTGCCTTTCTATCAGCTGGAACCAGTCTGGCCATTCTCCTCTGACCTCTGGCATCAACAAGGCATTTGTGCCCACAGAACTGCTGCTCACTGGATATTTTCTCTTTTTTTGGACCATTCTCTGTAAACCCTAGAGATGGTTGTGCTGGAAAATCCCAGTAGATCAGCAGTTTCTGAAAAACTCAGACCAACAACCATGCCACGTTCAAAGTAACTTAAATCACCTTTCTTCCACATTCTGATGCTGGTTTGAACTGCAGCAGATCATCTTAACCATGTCTACATGCCTAAATGCATTGAGCTGCTGCTATGTGATTGGCTGATAAGAAATTTCTGTTAACGAGCAGTTGGACAGGTGTACCTAATAAAGTGGCCAGTGTGTGTATATACAACAGATTAATGAAGGGGTTACGGTATATTTGAGGAGAGGGGAAAGGGAAACTTAATGAGTTAAAATACTTTAATTGAATGGAGGAAAGAGAAAAATGTTTGACATGCTTCAGTGATTGCAGTTCTTTCCATCCCTTTGTTGCCGGTCTTCTGTGTTGCCTGCAGGCCTCTGGGTCCATGTGCTGCATAGCCAATTAGCCATGAAAATAAGATGGGGATAACCAGTTGCGAATGATAGACACTCACAAAACAAGCACCTTGGTTGCAGAACACATGGATGCTTAAACAGAGGAGCATGCATGCTACAGTAGCACAGCATGATTTATCAGATCAGATGCACTGCTTGCACACGTGGCTATGGGGGATGACTATATTAAGAGGTTTATATGTTTCCAGGCAAGGACTCAAAGGACATTTCTTGTATGAATGCAGTGTGTAGAGTGCATGGACTCTCAGCAGAGAAATTAATATATTGTATTTCTCATATGGAAACGCAGATAGCCGTTAGTTGCTACAACAAGGTTTACATATTTTAATGTAGTTCTGACTTTCTGAAACTGAGATTTTTCATAATGCAAGTCTGACAACTGTGCTTAACTACTTCTGTCTCTTTTTGGTTATGTGCCATCAATAACCTCTCCTAGGGGGAATTTAGAGTGACCAATTAACCTGTATTAAAAGGCATGTCTTTGGAGATTGGGATAGTAAAAAAAAAATTGGCCCAAATATGGCCCACGGGTGCATCATTTTTTGGTCCATATTTGGCCTTGACTTATGGTGTTGACTTTTTGTGAAAGGCTGCAAAAACTCAGCTACATGACCTCAGCTGCTGTCCAGACCGGCATAGTCATATATGGGCCACTGACTTCTGGACCACACCTGGCTCACACAACACATATCAGTGCTGTAACTGGGCTTTAAGTGCCAAAGCGGCCTGGATTAGGCCCAGATGTGCCTGCTATTTGGGTTTGGAGTGAACGGTATTGCTGATAGAAATAAACTATGGTCAGTTGCAAAGAAGTCAATCAGGAATAAATGGTAATTTACCAAATGTTTTTAAGATAGCACAAAAAACATATCTGAACACCAACATGACCTGAGTCAACCCTGTGGGAAGGTTGCCACATTAGCTGCTTTCGGACTGTAGGAACCTTTTGGAGTTCCTACAACCTTTTCGGGAACCAGGCCATTTTTTTGCGCATTCGGACATATAGGAACTAGAGACCTCGGCCCTCAGTTCCCATAACCTTTTTAGCTCCTATTCCGAGGCAGGGTCTTTTCAGGGTTCCATAGAAACTGAAATACATAGATGTTTGGTGATTGGTAGAACTGGCAAGCCCCGCCCCTTGTGTGATCTCCGCTTCTTCTAGCCCCGCTATATTTAAGAAGTCTCACAGCTGTTTACCTGTTTACAAAGATCGTAATAACAACAAGAACTATTACAATAGGAGTTTACCAATTCATCATTAAATCATTCACAATGGTGCACGTCCCGAATCAATGACTATTTTGAAATGTCCAAAAGAAATTTTTTTCACATTAAGTTAATGACCCAAATACAGCTGCAAAGTATAGCAGTAGAATCTGCAGCTGCCGCCCGGAAGGTAAACAAGGGAAAGCTGGTAAGTTAGCTTTTATATGGCTTTGAATAAAAGAGATGGAAAACCTAAATACAGTTGTGAATTGTGTCAGTACAATCTGCACCACTTTAGTGGACGAACCCCGATCCCTCCACTAAAGTGTCCAGGCGTACTTCAACGAAAGGCAAACAAGACGTTAGTAGAGCAGCTTTCCAACGGGGGGCTGTTCTGTTACATATGTCCGTGATGAGGGAAAGCTGGTAAGCTAGCTTTTATAATAACTTTGAATAAAAGAGATGAGAAACCTGTTTTGTATTAGATCTACTGGGGCATAAATTTGTCACTGCCGCAACGATTGCGTCACACATGGCGCCTATCAAGGTCCTCCCTGATGTGGGAACGCAAACTGAAGGGTAGTTCTTATAACTAAACTCGGGACGCGTAGTTATAGGAAGTGCGTTCTTAGAACCTCTCTGTCCGAATGCGCATATTGTCCGATTTTAATAGTTCCCGTTTTACAGGTGGATGAATATCAATTAAAGCAATTGTTTCACATACAGTATGCTGTTTTTGGCTGGTGTCCCAAGAAATGCATTCAGAGTGGGGATATTCAATATTGGCTTTTTTGCCAATATCTGATATTGTCCAACTCTTAATTTCTGATATTAACTGATACTGATCTCTGCAGACAACTGTGAGGTTGTACCTCTCATATTCTGAGAGATACAACTATATTCTGCTCCGAGAGCAAAGATCCCAAAATCTCCTTAAGTCAGCCAGAGGAGTTCATTTTGGACATCTGGCTGCAGATATCAGATACTAGCAGGTATTAGCCTTATAATGTTTCTGACAACTTGGTAACTTAACCAACAACTTGAAATCTGACATTTTATAAGCAACTTGAAGAAAGTCGGTCTGTAGCAGCAGCAGCTGTACTGTGGTCACATGACTCTAAGACTGCATTCACAAAGCATAGATTGCTAGACTCGGTCCGATTGGGGACTCGGCTCGGCTGAGGGTGGGGTGGTCTTCCGGATCAAGATCGCGTTCATGTTGCACCATAGCCAAATGAGCCAAAACTTTTTAATAATGTTCCCAATTTTCCAGAGATGGCGCTGCATTCTGATTCACCGTAGGCAAGGACAAGCCATACAATGAACAAGAAGGTTCTCACAACCTCCGTTTCCTCCACATGCACGCACGACGCATGACATTATTTTTGTGCATACTTATGAGGAGCTGGGATAAACTTTGATCAGACCAAATATCGATTAAAGCTTTTACTTCCTTGTCACTCCACGTCTGACCACGAGCCATGTTTAAAAGCACTGCGGTCCCACACGTGTCTTTGTTGTTCTGTGGTATCATTTACCCACAATGTCCAACGTTACAGTGCCTAATGTTTAACCCACAATGCCATGCTAAAACAAATGCAGGAAGCAGCAGTTTGTAGTCCACTTCTTTCATTTGGTCCACTTGAAACAGACCAAGACCCGCATTTGTAGGTGGACAGAGTCCGCTTGTCTGTTCTGGATCAGAGTCTGTTTGCGCATTCACAACTCCCCCAAATGAAGCGGACTTTCTGAGCAAATAAACTCCGATTCCAGTCAAAAAAGCTTTGTGAATGCACCCTAAAAGAAATGCTTGTATATGAAGTTCTTCCAGTATAACAGTGACTTTCATACATGCTGGACCGGTGCTAATGGAACAAGATCTAGTGAGATTTTATAACAGAACAAGAGATCATGCAAGATTTCTTTGGCAAAAATTTAAAAAAACAATACCGATATTTACCAATATCACATTTAAATGCCGGCATCAGCCGATAATATCTGACATCCCTAATTCAGAAACAGGGAAATGCACCACAAAGCACAATGAGTGGGTCATTAAACATGATTGATGGGCTACTTGTGTGAATCCCTGTCTAGTTTTGCTTTTTGTTTCTTTTTCATTAATATTTTGTTTATCCTGTCCCAGTTTTTTTTATTCTAGCCTATTGCATACCCAAGCCAACATAATTAGAAGACAACGAACTGAACCATGACTAAAAGCAGTCGGGATCGTGACTGCCTTGCGGGTATTGTAAATTACAGACAAAATTCCCAACTGATATGCGATGGACAAGAAGAAACTTCAGCCTGTGTGATGAGTTCAGATAGCTGTGTGCTTTCTCTCTGTAGGCAGGCATAAGTGACTTGAATTTGATGCAGGCAGCCATGGGTAGCCACTTGAGTTCAATAAGTAAGGGAGTGACATTTGCTGTTTATGGTTGACAAAACAGCAGATTCACCGCCACAGCCTGGATCAGGAAAGTAAAGCCAGAGTCAGAAATTTGTGGGAACTGGGGGAAAGAATGACTCCCCTTGTTTTAAATTTTCAGCTTAGCATCTCTTACATGCAAGAAGCTGCATTATGTAAAGAAATAAATGGAAACCCAATAAAACATCGTTTGACTGTGATCTTTGAACTGATTTTAATGTGTTTGGGCAATTATTCTGTTTTATGTCAGTGTGAAAAAAGTTAAATGAACAGTGTAATTAATTCTCTGCATTTAAAAGTCCTTCAACTTAGAGAGCTCAGCTCATGTCCAACATTGCCAGCAAACTGAAACAAGTGGCTTGGAGGCACACCCAAATTTGATAAGTTAGATGTGACAGCGGACCATTTAGCCCTGGGTCATTTAGTGTGTGCTGGTGAGCAAATGATGTGCAAATACATCTGTAAAATATCTGTGTGGTTAGAGTATTTCTGATACATTTTGTTACCCATGTACAGTATTTCCTTCTCAGATCCTGATAAAAATTTAGAGGTGACTTGGAGATTTATGTGCATGGCTCTTTGACATCAAATATATTTGAATCATCCAGGGATTTTAGTGAGTCAAACGAGCAGGTTTTCCAGCTGGGTGGGATTAGTGATGCTTGGCTAAATGTGTGCAGAGTGGCTAACTGCTGTGTAAGATTGTGTGTGCATGTGCTTGTAAACTTGTGTTTATTTTACTGTGTAATGAGCATCTGACCCTGTGTGGATCATTTCCCTTCTTGCCTTTAATTAGGTTGTAAATGTCAACATATGAAGCGTTCTCTTCCGCCGCGTGAAACATGTGGCCAGTGTCTGCTGACTGCCTCGCTGGCCGACGGACTGCTGCTCATCTCTTGTCACATGTTGACTCGGACAATTACAGAATGCGAATGGCTGAAAGGCAGGGCCGAAAATAGCTACCTGAGGCGTTTCTCATTTCCCGACCTCCATGGCTCCCAACATGCATCTTAACAGAAGGGGTGACACATGTGCTGGCAACCACTAATTAAGGCAACATATCCTTTACATAAAGGTGATCGCTTAATCAAAGTTCTGGCAATAATTAGCTGTCAAACATTGCAATTACGGTTGACTACAGCCCTTTCTCTCACTGGTTGTGTGAGGATTCTTGGAGAGGCAATACCTCTAAATATCTGCTTGATACTGGCATGTGCATGTCATGCAGCATAATCCATCCAGTTTGAAATTTCCATCAGACATTGTTCATTGTGCATTCAGTTGCTCATGTTCTCTAATCCTGCTGTATTTGGCTGCTGTGATTGATGATGCCTCCATACTTCAAAACTTATCCATTTATGTGGGGCTCATATCAGCTGTGTGAATTATGCATGTTGTATAGATTTTCCTTCTATATGAAGAAGAAGTTGCCATCGCAACAGAAGAAATAAAAAGACAAGAGTAGACAATAGATTTATATTAATATGTGGAACATAACTAAAAGGTGCAGTGTATAAGCTTTAGTGACCTCTGGAGGTATAAGCTGGAAATTACAACTCACTCTTCACACCTTTTAATGCTTTAATCCCAAATGTATCATATGTGGTAAAACACTAACTCCAAAAATGTTGGGATAATATGTAAAATGTAGATAATAAACAGAATGCAGCGATTTTTAAATTTTGTCAAAGCTCATCAAACATCAATTTCAACTTATCAGATTTTGAAATTGAGACATTTTAAAGGGGGATAACATGCAAAATTGACTTTTTTGAGCTTCTTATTATGTTATCATGTAATTCCCTCCCTGTAAAACATGCCCCTGGGGTTATTTTGACTCATTCACACATATGAATGTTGGTGGAAACAAACATGGCTGCCAGAACGGCTGCTACCACAAACCACCTCCAATACCATGAAGCCCCTCCCCCTTCCTTACTAAGCTCCGCCCCACCAGAGCATAGTGTTGTTATGAGTGGAGTGGGCGTGTCAGAAACAGCAGGAGGCATCTTGAAGGGGCAGCGGTGAGTTTTTAAGGCGTCAGATACAGATGTGGATAATGTCACATCTCTTTAAGTTGTTTTTTTATGTATACTGTATTTTCAAAACTACTGAAGGTAAGTAGTGATTTGGTTGTGCCATAAAAGGTAATTATGTGCCTAAAGACACGAAACCCCCTCTTTAACTTTTAATGGAGAAAATTAGATTATTTTGGAGATGATGGCAGCATCACATCTGTAAAATGTTCTAACAGGAGCAACAAAAGGCTGGAAAAGTAATTGGTACAAATCAAAAACAACTGGAGGACCATTTGACAACCAGCTACGTTCAACAGCAACAGGCCAGTGACAAGACTGGGTAGAAAAGGAGCATTTCAGAGTCTCTCAGATTTGAAAATGGACAGAAGTTCACTAATCAGAGAAAAAGTGAGTCTAAAAATTGTGGAACAATTTCTGAAAAATTGTGAAGACTGAAGATCTCGCCAACTGCAGCGTCTATCATTAAAGGCATTCACGCCTATAGTACAGGGACTTGTTCCAATTGGGTGGGAATTTCTGAAACATTTCACACCTTTCTTTGCTTTGGTTTGCGTTTAAACTGCAGTAACTGAAGCAGACCAAACCACCTGGTTAAACCATTGTAGTTACAAAACCTGCTCACTAGGGGGCGACACTCCCAATACAACCACTGATCAATGATGAAGAAGCAGGAAGAAGTAGAAAACTGGACTCCGTGATTAAAGCGGAAATCTTTCTGCTTCTTATCATTTTACTCCTTCTCTGTCTACAAGACATTTTCCAGTGTTTTTTGTTGTTTTGACCTCAGCTTCTTCAAACATGCACAGTTTGCTTTGTTTTCCCTCTGACCCAGAGTCCGCTTTAAAGATCACAACTCTTTTTGGGGACATTTTATTGACATAAATCCAAATATTTAGGTACTGCAATGGCATAAACAGTCACACAACCAGATGAATAGATGAATAAATAAATAAAAATAATGATAAAACAAAAATAGATGAGAAATAAGTAAATGTAAAGACCAAATATCATGTTCACAAAGGAGTAGGAAGAAGTAAAAAACTTATTTAATCCTACCCCTAATCTATATTCATATATCACCGACACATGCACACATATATGCATATACACACATACACATAAGTCTACACAATACACACATATCTATATCTATACATATATATCCATGTACACACACACCTGTACTCTCACGCAAACTTTTTTCCCCTCTTTACTTTCTTATTCCTTTCAATTCATAGTGGCAGAACAACTCCTGGACCCCCAAAGTGCCCCAAACCCCCCTCAAGCCCCCTCCTCCCTGTATCTTGTAAAAATCATTTGTTCATATTTGTTTTTGAACTGGTTGATGTTTGGTAATTGTTTTAAATCCATGCTCAGTCTGTTTCACAGCCTTACTCCATTGTTTGTTATACAGAATCTTTTCATTGTAGTTCTATATCTTTGAGTTTTAAAAGTGGTCATTTCCCTTAAATCATACCCTGATAATGCAAGCGCAGAAGAAGAAATTCTCTGTTTACATTGTGCTAAGAACAAACACGCTGTGGACAAACCAGCACAAACACAAGAGCGGTTGGTGATTGATTTAAAACAAAGAAAGTGCTCTGCAATCTTGCTCAGCATGAGGGTGAGTAGAAAATGAATGCACATTCTATGGGTGTACTATTCCTTTAACTTGATGACCTGTAAGGGGGGGGGGGGGGGGGGATAAAAGATTCTGAGCCTTGCTGCAAGTCTTCAGTATTTTAAGTTATCAAATGATAATATACCCCACTTCCTTCTACGTCTTACACTTGATGCTTTTTTTCCATCGGCAAACATCACTTTCATCAGGTCTGCTGGATAGTCTGATAGTCTGATGCAAGCGAACTGAGACCCATTTGGATCATAGTCCACTCCTTTGGAATGCACCAGAATGCAGTTGGTGTTCAGACTGGACCAAACAACCAAACACCCACAGTGTGAAGGCACCTTAAGAGGATGAGGGGGAATGTTGTGTGGATGGGACAAGGCCAGTGGTAAAACTGGATACTTGTGAATTTTAGGCACTGCACTGACAAAATGATTGTCTACTAGAAACCACTGCATGGGCTCACAAAGACTTCCAGAAATCTCTGTCTGTGAACACAGTTCACCCTGAAATCCACAAATGCAGGTTAAAGCTCTGTCATGCAGAGAAGAAGCCATATGTGACCAGGATCCAGAAACACCACCATCCGTCTTCACTGGACCAAAGCTCATTTAAAATGCTCTGAACTGAACAACTGTTCTGTGTCAGATGGATGAAAATGTAATAAACACTGTGTTTTTGTATGAAATTGTCACTCTGATAACAGAAATAACAGTAACCCATTTTCATGAAATTCTACTCCAGTATAGTTATTTTGATATTATGCTGCATTTCAAACTGAACTGAAAGTTTAAGGTTAAGTGCATGGACAAGTGTTGTGTTGAGGACAGGCTTATACAACCAATGAAAGCCCAAAACAACATATCAGGCAGCATCTAAAGACCACTGAGGTGATGAACAAACCCATGCTTGAAAACAACCTTGTGCATTACACATACACAGTTGTTATTAGCGGCACACTCAGAATAGGCACAGTTTGATTGCAGGTCTGATGGTTTGGAAAAAAAAAATCCTCACATAGTGGATGTTTAGAAAAGTGCAAACCAATTTAGGATGTTTGTGTCCCAACTTAGCCCCTAAGTTCCAATAAATGTTCAGCTCTCCAATGGTTTTATTCTGAGTCTGTTTCTGAGACTGTGATATTAAAGTTTGATTGGCAGATTCTCTTTCAAACAACCCTCAAATTTCACTAGGCTTTTAACTACTAATCCTTCAGCCTAAATACACTAAGAGCAATCATTAAGCCAAACACCCCTTTCTATAATAATAGCTCACAGAACTTCCCACATAGAAAAGAGCCAAGAAATATCACGGTAGGCAAATGCATCACTAAGGTATGGTTAAAGTAATGCATGGGAAGGCATTTTCTCTAAGGTTATGGTTAATAACAGCAGGTTAGGTTTTATAATTTCCTTTCTGGAGTTAATGGAAAATCTCTTCATTTTAAATGCAAACTGTACCAGCGTTGTCTTTGATATATAGAGGACAATTCTTGTACTTAACTTGAATTACATAACAAACTAAAGAATGACCCCTTTGGGTTGGATTAACGGAATAGTTCACCCACAGAATGATGTAACTTTATTTTCCATTTGCCCTCATGGTGAGCAAGACTCTGGAGCACTTTTTAAATATCTCAAATGCAGCCGGCGATCAGGACGGCTTCTCGTGTTCCCCCAACTTTCAAATACTGGAGTTTGCCGGGGTCCGAGCCAAAAAGGCCCATAAAAGTCCACAGAAACGTGTCAATATTCCTCCATACTGCTCGTCCAATGTAATCCAAGTGTCCTGAGTGGGTAGCGTCCATAATTTACTCGAAACAATGTCATTTAGTATATTTTTAGAACCTAAACAGTAGTACATCGCATCTCTAGCAAGTGCGCCGATGCACGTTCACAAAACTACGGAAGCCGTGGCAGACAAGATCGCACTTTCTCTTTTTCTTTGTTTGTTTGTTTGTTTAAATTAATATCCAACCCCTCTTGGACCATCCTGTGTTTGTCCCGGTTTGTCTGCAGCCCTGGCGCTCTTCGCACAATGTAAACGGCAAATTTCTTCTTCTATGCTTGCATTATCGGCAGAGTAGGCTGTGAATGCCGAGGCTTCCGTAGTGTCGTGAACGCGCATTTGCGTGCTTCATGAAAGTAAGTTGTAGTACTGTTTAGTCTGTAAAAATCTACTAAATGATGTTTCGATGTTGGGGGCTCCAAACAATGCAGTTTGTCAGGGCAACATTTTTTTGTTGAGGGTGATAACTTCAAACAGACTTGCAGCACGGCTCAGAATCTTTTTTCTTTCTTCCCCATATGTGTCAAGATACTCTCTGCCAAATTTCATACTTGTATGACTGTTTATGCCATTGTAGTACCTAAATATTTGGATTTTACACAATTAGAATTATTAGAATTTCCCCAAAAAGGGTTTTTGGCCCCCTGTAGCTATCAGGTTGTCCACCTATTGTGTTCCTTGATGGTCCTAGAGATCATTTCTGATGTCAAATCTTTAACAAAGCTCCATGTCTGCTTTCCAAAAAACTGGAGTTTTCCAGAAACAGATTATACATAGACGATAGAGCGCTGTTTATGGAGGACTGTGCTGCAGAAGCACTTTCCTGTGTGTCAGAAATTGAAGCTAAAGGTGGACCCTGAGCATTGAAAACTGATGCAAGGGGCTCTTGACCAGCTGGCTTGATGCAGTGAGTTGGCAATGGGAATTTGTTGAAGTAAGAGCTGGTTTAATGTAAGAGCTGAATGAATGCTGCATGAGGAGGCTGTGCATTTATATTTCACACTTCTGAAATATAAAAGACCTCCACACAGGCTCAACCTGTGTTTCCTCCATATGAGCTCCCCGGGAAGACTCTTCTCTCCTTGCTTCACATTTCCTCTATGGTCATATTGAGAAAAGGAGCATTTTTGATGATGTCCAAGGGGAAAAGCTTCCCAGATGACAGGAGGATTTTACTTTCAAAGATGTGCCAGTTTGGGTAATGAAACAAGTGTTCTCACCAAAAAACTGACCTCAAACATTTGCTTGTTGTTTTCTGTATGAGTGGAGTAATACAGCTGCTGGATGAGACTATATTTATTTCATGTGAGGGAATCTTGTGTGATAAATATATGTATACAGACAGCTTGTATCTTGAGTCACACCGAGACAAAGCTGTGGGATCTTTTTTGTAAAGGACATTGTCAAAGAGATGCTTATAAAAGACATTAACAGCCTCGGCAGTCTGTCTTTCTGCACCGTATTCTGGTCCTGTAATGAGAAAGGGGTTTTGCTCTCACATTATGCCTTCAAGGGGGTTACGAACCATCACAATATGTGACTGGTTGTCTGAGCATTAGCTGTAGGAACCCAATGAATTGCTACTTCTCATCTTTGCCATTCATTGTGGCTATTATCCCAACAGATAAACTCCTGGAAAGAGATTAACCCTCAGTGCACACATTATTTTCTTCGACTCCACATATGTTACACAATCAAACGATCCTTTATTACAAACTATTTGACTTTTCCTCCAAATTAGTGCTTCTCAGGCGCAGAATTTGCTTCCGTTTTGCAGTGAGTGTGTGGGTAAGATGAAAATACAATTTTCTGCATGAATTCCCACTCTTCAGGGATTCAATTGTGTGAAAGAGAAAGTGCATGCCGGCAGTAATTACACTGCTGCCGACAAATCTCATGATTTTAACTGCTGGTGCTAATGGTTTAAAGTTGCTACTGACTAGGGTCAAATTCAGTGTAACAGATACCCATAAATGCTCACACTGCGGCTCAGAGAACCAGAATTAAAATCCTTATGATATTAAAATAAATGAACGGAGGAAAAAAATGAAAAAGCCTACAAAAACAGCAGGAACAAACATGTTAATACAGAAGGCCTGTGCTATTTTTTCCTTTTTAAATGGGTAAAAGTTAAAAAATAAAGGGAATTTTTGATTTGAAAAACTATTTCAGCAGATTAACTGTTGCAATTACCATTGCATCTTTATGGATTATCTTTACAATTTCGTCAAACTCATGCATTTTATGCTATCAAAGTTCCTTTTTATGGTCTGTCAGCTTTGTTTCTTTGTTCAAAAACGGTTGAATCAGACAGCAGCTTATCATTCTACGTAGTTCTATCATTCTATGTAATTCAATTGCTCGAATTGGAACACACTATCAAGCAAACAGCCCCCCCCCCCCCCTCCTCTCTCCTTCCACCCTCCGCTGCTCTCACCCCCTCCCTTGCTGATTCAACTGTGTGAGTGGAGGGAGGCGACCGCAACCTTGTCATTACCTCTAAGTTTATTTATTTTCTAAATACTGTCTTGTCTGATAAACGTAGCTCACTGTCTGAATTGCACATGTTGCTAGCAGTTAGCCTTTAGCAAAGTCCAACCGCAGCTTGACCTACTTTCTCTAAATAAGGGTATAGCCAAATCAAAGCTAAAGGTGTAGCCAATCAAAATAAAGTCAACTTGGTCTCTGGGTAAAGCTGCATATCATTACCGCACCCAACTCTTGAGGCGTGTCAAAACAATCCCCTGCTGTAAAAAGTGCCGTTTTTTTCTTTGGAGTATTTACATATGCAGTAATGTCAACTACATGAACCAGTTTTTACTGCTATGTCATCACTCCTTTAATAAGTTGTACAACAAAAGTTAATGTATTTTCTGCATATAGCAGTACTAAAGAATAAAAGTAATCTCTTGTTTGACAATGTGATTAATACCGATTAATGTCTTTGACAGCCCGAGAAAAACATTTTAAATTGGTCTGCAATGTCAGCTTTCTTGCTTCATATCTGCATACCAGTACATGCCCAGTGGGAAATCTGCTGTTAGTTTAGCTGACTGTACACCTAAGTGTCAGTTTTAGATGTGCAGGGTTTCCCCAGATGGTCATGTAAAAGTCACAGGGAATAGAAAATGTTATTACAATTACAAAATCTCGCGAGATTTGTTGTTGTATTTGCCAGCATGTTGAACGTCTCTGCTTTCCACTGATATCTGTGTGCACCTGCAGTTTCAGGTTAAACTTTACACAGTGGAAAGTACAAGTTAAAATGTGTGTCCATGTTTTCATAGACCACCCAGTTGTTGGAGATTATAATGACTGACTGAATATGCGTTTTCATATCCTCAAATACTACTTTGTTTTACTGTTTTACTAATTTCACATGGTTTTGTGTACATTTATATTATTCCAGCTCAGCTGTGGTAATATTGTTTTCAAAAGCTTTTTATTTTTAATTTATTGTCACATCTATCCAGTTGGGTTTTCCCAAAGTGAGAAACATTTATGTTCAGGGGGATAATTATAAATGGTTTTATTATGAGATCCAAGTGGCAAAAACACGAGATTAATAAATGGGACATGGAGAAACTGAATTTCACAGATTTTTATTCATTTTGTTGTTTCAGTCATCTGATGTATGCACAAAGGTACAATTTTTATTTCAAGCTGCATTTTAAATTTTCTAAAGTGCTGAGAATATCCAATATTCGCAATATAATATATCACAACATACCACAGTGTCACAATATCACAATATTGTATCGTGATATATATCGTATCATGAAATCTTTGACAATACCCACTCCTATATATGAAAGAGACACTTTTTTGCAGATCGGAGAGGTTTGGCCTCTAATGTGTAACATTTTAATAAAAAATTGAGGCTGCATTGACACGGCGACAATCAGAAAAGAAGATGAAAAAGTGGCGTCTCATCTTCATCATTTTATCCGCATTCACACGGGTGTCATCATGAAGAAATCTGCGTGCATACGAGGATGCAAGAGTGTGTGGAATGCGATATGCATGCCGGGCCCTTAGGTGGTGCTGTGATAGAATTCCACCATGTCCATGCGCATGCGTAAGATCTACCTTAGATCCGCTGGTTTACGTACATTGTTGTTTTTCCTGTTTGTGTGTGACATCAACGTGCATGCAACGTGAGCATGGCGTGAGCAGGTCCACCATCATTTTTGCGTTTTGGACCGTGCAGACGAGAACACATCTATCCACGATGGAATGAGTCTTCAGATTTTTGCCTCTTCAACCCAGAATAACACTGTTGCCGTGTGAACAAAAGGCACTTCCGATTAAATAGTTGTCATTTTTACCCGAGTGTCATGCAGGGTGCAAACATCCGTCTCTTGGGCAAGAATAACAACAAATTATCACTGCACCCAAAAACTTCTGTGACATGCTGGTGAAATCCTTTTTGTGCTCCAAAATGAGACGTACAGCACTGTTTCAGAAATTAGTTATACAATGGGAGGCGTTTTATTCCAACATGTGATGTTATTGTAACAGATGTGGCTTTTCCCAGGATGCTTACATTTCTAACATGACCCTGTTTGGAATTGTACTCCTGTTTTTCGCTACGGTTGTGATCGGGTTTAGAATTGGTCGGTTCAAGCTGAGCAGCATCGGCGGATGCAAGTTAGAGGGCAAACACGATCAACGGGAGGCAAAGCAAAAGTGTAAGCTAACTGTGCTGCCCTTTGGCTTCCTTTGAATAAAACAATACTCTGACACATCCCCGGGGCAGTAATGGAAGGAATATGGTCCAACCGTTACAGAATCAAGCGCATCCTGTGACAGTAGAGGGGAAGTGAAGGGAATTGTTCCAGGGTCACATCTGGCTCCCTCTTATTTTGTATCCAGATATTCATCCATCTGAAAAATTCAAGTCCTCCAAAGAGTTCATGATCATCCACATGAGTAAAAGTAGGTCCTGCTGCAGAGTCAAGCCTTGCATCAGTGACAGCCTTTTTGTCAATCCATGCTCTACACAGACAAACCTTTGGCTGCTCACATTAGATCAGTGTTTTGACATGAATACAAACCCACAGAGAGTTTCAGCCAGCCACAAAGTGTCCGAGGTGGTAAATGTGTGACAGCTCGGCCTCCTGTGAGGGTTTTGACTCAACACATCAATAGCAGTCAGTAATTTCTAAGCAGAGTGAATGAGAGGCCAGTGGGGGAGTCTCCAACATGACACAATGAAGTCAGACACAAGAAACCCTTTATTTGTCCATCTGCATTTTCTGACGGGATTATTTCTGGCACAGTAAGTGTAACGCTCTCTTCTTTCCTTTGCTCTCAGAGAGAAGACTCTAAAAGCACTTCTGAAACACATTTGTGAAAATAAAATTATAATGAAGCAGCTGAGGCATTTTTAACAGAGTGCTTTTGGATTTTAGTGACTCCACTCTGCTCTTTTAATAAGACTCTAACATGTACAGGTTTCAGTCTGCAGCCAGAGAGCTGCAGCCAGAGAGCTGCAGCAGGACGATGACCAGACGCAGGGAAAAAGGATCTATGTCTCAGCTCTCAATGTGAGGTGTCAGCATTTGATTAATGCCTGACATCATTGCACATTTCAACTTGAGCAGGCTGATAAACAGAGAAATTCCTGATGGATGGCCACCTTCTCCCAAGATAAGGCCCATTTCTCTCCTTGGCATGTAGGCAGTACAGAAACTAGAGATTTTGCTTCTGACATCACAGACCTTTCTTGTATCACATTGTGGATCTTATTACCTTTGGGTCCAATGCAGCAAGCTGGCCTTGAATTTGTTCACTCTTTCATGAAATTTCATGACCACCGGTAAACTGTCACAGCTAAACACACAAAGCTTTTAGACTCAGATGGCATTTATAATGTAAATGAGCCAAATTAAAGATGGAAACTAGTCAAACACATGGGATGCTTGTTGATGAGTTCATGGATGTCAAAAATAGTCTGGAGTTCAGCCTCAAAGATGAGTTTAAATATCCATGAAACATTTAACTAACATAATTTAAAGGATAACGTTCTTTTTTTTCCAACCTCAATATATGTGCATTTACACACTCGGTAAAATTTCTGCATCACTTTGAGTCCTTCGGAAGATACTGTATTACGTTGAGTCGCCCTTCGGCATACAGTAATAATGGCGGAGACGGGGCAGTCGCTATAGCAGTTTTATCTGCAGCAAAACTCCTTGATTATTAAATAGAATGAACAAACAAACGAGTACTATTGTCCCGTGAGTCCAGATTTAACTTTCCGTTAGTTATCAGGGTGTTCTAGACACTTTCGGGGCCACGCGTTCACAATGCATGCTTCCGTAGTACAGCTGAGAAGAACAGCTTGCTACCCAGACAACAACAAAAACACAATTTGCAAAACTCTGAACTCACAGGACAATAGTACTCATTCATGCATTCATTCTACTTAAAGCAATTATGAAATCAAGGAGTTTTGCTGCAGATAATGTCTTATATAGTGGCTGCCCCTTCTTGGCCATTTTACAGGATGTCTACCAAAGGGCGACTCAATAGCCCCTTTAAGACTTGCACTGGAAAGCGGTAATATTGGGGACTCTGTCCTTTATAACGCCTGCATTCAGACATGCGATCCGCTCTTTTACCTCGGAGATTTCGCGGACATGTACCGGCTGGTCCCCATGTCATAAGAGCGGAAATGTTGCGGCACGTCGTTTTGGCTGAATGCACAAGAAAATGTTCCTGACAGAGTTGAAGGGGGAGTGGGGCTGTGCTGACTTTTCCGCAACATTTCCTGATGTCTGAAAGCAGCCGGGACGCGAGAAGTCCGCAACGAAGCGGCATGTTTGAAAAGACGAGTCAGTTTAAAGAGCGGATGAACTTTACCGCTCATGTTCCGCAATGCAAGTCTGAAAACGGCTAATATAATATCTTCCGAAGGACTCAAAGTGATGCAGAAACTTTACCAGTGAGTAAATGCACGTATATACTCCTTGAAATAAGGTCCAGGTTAGAAAAAAAAGAAAGTAATCCTTTAAGTATGGCATCTGTACTGGAAGAAATGAGACCTCAGTCATGATGAATCTGTTCTATAGCATCTGTCCTGTACATAATAGTATCTAGAACAGGTGTGAGGAACCTTGGCCCTCATCCTGCAGGTCTTCCACTTGTCCTTGCTCCTGCACACCTGATTCAAATCAATGAGTCTCTGCAGAACTTGATTGGCTGTTAGATCCATTTGATTTGAATCAGGTGTGCTGGTGTTGGGAGAAATGGAAAGCCTGAAGGGACAGCAGCCCTTAAGGACCAGGGTTCCCCACCACTGATCTAGAAGAAACCAGTGATTCCCAACCCTGGTCCTCTAGACACACTATCCTAAAGACTGTCCGTGTTGCCTTGTTGAAACACAGCTGACTCACATTACTGGGTCAGTAGCAAAGTTTGTCAGAGATCCATTTAATCTGAATCAGCTGTGTCCAAGCAGGGAAAATTGGAAAGTCTGCAGGATAGTGTGCCTTGCACCAGGATTTGGAATCACTGGAATAAACCATATGAAATTACAACGTATGGGAAAAAAATTTCAGACAAATAGCTTAAATGTGGATGGTCAGTACCTGATTTAACTGGTCATTGTTGCAGCTGGACCAAATTCATAGGATAATGAGTTTACCTTTGTTTTATGCCTGGATAATAAATTCAAACATATTTTCAATTATTGCCATTTGCAGTATTTGGTCCACAACTTCCAGATGCTTGTCAACATGAATAGCAAATCACACAACATTTAGGGATGTAGATATAGGAGTGAATGTGATTGTGAATGGTTGTCTGTCTTTCTGTGTTGGTCCTGTGACAGACTGGCAACCTGTCCAGGGTGTACCTGCCTCTCGCCTGGCTAGCTAGCTGGACTAGACTCCAGCAACCCCCGCAACCCTGAACTGGATAAGTGGTACAAAGAAAGAAGGAAGGAAGGAAGGAAGGAAGGAATGATATTTAGAGATGACTGGTTCCAACCAAGGTATGCAAAGTAGCATCTCTGAAGCAGATGGGCTCCAGCAGCAGAAGACCACACCGGGTTCCACTCCTGCCAACTAAAAACAGGAAACTGAGGCTACAATTCACACAGACTCACCAGCACTGGACGATAGAAGATGGAGAAATGTTGCTGGTCTGACGAGTCTCCATTTCAGCTGCACATTTAGGTACTAGGCTCAGAGTTGGCTGGAAATCAGTTCAGGCTGCTGCTGGTGTAATGTGTGGGGATATTTTCTTGGCCCACTTTGTACTCCTTCGTGTGGTTTTAACAGCCCACTTGAGTATCACTGCTGACCATGTCCATCCTTTATGACCACAGATCCAACCTGTCCACTGAGGGTCCACTGAAGCAGCTGCTGCTTCTGCATTTCCATTGAAGCTTTCATGAGCATCACCTTCCAGCCGGAGCTCTGGTTTGCAGTCATGCTCCTCTCGCTACTTGTCACTCTGTGCGCTCTGACACCTGGTCCTGTCAAGCTTCTGTTAAACAAAGGCTACTAGAGCCACAAAAAAACGAAAGTGTATTTGATGACTGATCACTGCTATGGTCAAAGCTGAAGGTGTTGGTAACCATCATCCTCTGATGGTTGAACATAACAATGAATTCACTGTACTCCAAAAGGCTCTCTAGATCTCAATCCAACAGAGCAGCTTTGGGATGTGGTGGAACAGGAGATTCTCATCATGGATGCGCTGCGGATGTGCACTTTTTTCAAATTGTGGATACCCAACATGTCCAATATCAGGGATTCTCAACCTATGTCTTAATGGGGCCCAGTTTTTCAGTCCAAACTGGTCCAGGGTCCATTCATATTTTGACACTGTATTAGTGTAATGATGTCATTTTTGGTTTATTTATTTAATAACTAAAGCAAATCCACCTGCCTTTTAACAGACTGAACCTATAAAATGTGACGTGATAAACATGAAAAAAAGATATAAAAATATGGTATAAGATGGTCACAAACACATTTATAACACACGTATAATTCATGGAATAAAATTAGACTCCTACAAGAACAAATCAAAATTAGGCTATAAACACAAAATCTACAACATTTTACTACAAAAAGAGGAACAACAGAAAAAACTGATGGAAACTGATTTTTAAAAAGAGATAAAATGGTGCAGTAATAGATCACACTGAAAATAAAAAGGCTCAACTTAAATAATCTGTAAAAACCTGCATTTTATTTGTTTAGACAGGCTAGTAAAGCACAAAATTTCATTGAACAATTTATTTATTTAAACTTTTCGATTTATTTATTTAAACCTTAAACTTAATTGATTTAAACTTTTCTTATTAATAGAAACTTTTCTTTTTAAAGAACTTCCACACATGACATTTTCTGCATCAATAACTGATTTCTCCCTTTTGTTTTTCTTAAAAATCCTTTCTTTCCAACGAGTGTTAGAAGTTTCTAGATGAAGCTTGCAGATGCAAGCTTCAGGGCTTCCGTTAGCATTAGCAATAACGATAGCATTAGCGTTAGCTGGTGCTTCATCCAGACTTCTCAGCTCTGCTTTGTTATCTGCACTCACTAATCAGTATTTAAGAAATTGGAGTAGATTTTTGCCTCTTTAGGGGCGGTTTCGAACCATTTTTGTCTTCGTTATTTCGTTTTAATAATTCTTCATGTCAGCTACAGGCTAGTGGCTAGCTTAGTGTCTTCTTTTGCTTGTTTGTTGCACTCTGACAAATTGCCTCCACCAGGTGGGGGGAGGCTACATTACAATTCATCCAGTCATAAACAAATAATATAATATATAATATACGGTCCTCGCGGCCTACATGTGGAAAAGGAAAGTTTTTTCGCAGCCCTCTAGGTGGCGCTCGAGGCCCGAGCCTGGGCCGCAGCCCCCATGGTTAAGAATCACTGTCTTATGTGACCACTCACAGACTAATTCCGACTTTCACATCACTTGGGAATATTTCCTATTAATCATGAAAAAAAATCTGGTTTCTCAGCTATTAAAATGAACATATTTAACCTACATAATGTAACTGCTGCACCTTTCTCACGATCGGATGTAATGTCACTTTAATTTACCCCTAAAGCCTTCCCTTTTAGAAAGATTTGCCATCTTCCAGGTACTTGCAGTTGATTTAGATGATTCCCATTGGAGCAGAGCAAATGAAATGTCAACATCCATGTGACATTTGACAAGAATTAATGCTAACCCACATGCAGGCAGAGAGGCAGAGAGGGGTTTAAAGCAGAGACTAGTTGGCTGTCGTGTTTTGTGAGAAGACAACTCAGTCATCCAAGTAAAGTCTTGGCACTCTATCTTCTAACAGCCAAGCGGCCAAATGTTACTGAAATGACGACTTCATCCAGATCCCAGCTTAAACACCTCACAGAATACCATTAATATCATTTGGAAATGGCAATTCTTCTTTTTAAATTGTTTTTAACCTCATGAAACTCACTGTGAAATTCTCCTTTCAGAATATTCTCATTGTTAATCATTTCTACCCCTATTGCTTTAGTTTTACGACCTTCAAACCTTCGCTTTTAGTTCAGCAGTTTAAGCGTAATTTTCAGTTGCTGCAAACAACAACTGAGAAAAAGTTTCAACCCCCAGTGCCAAGTGTCAAAGTTGGCAAATGGCTCACGCACAGAGTGGAGCATTTAGCAGATAAAAACACAGCAATTTTCTCTAAAGCGAGGGTGAGTATTGGATATTTGTCAGGTGAAATAAACAATAGCAAATCAAAGCGTAAACAGAAAATTGTTTTCAGACAAATGGCTTTCAACTGCCTCCTGAAGAAAACATAAAGCCAGTTTTTTCAAACTCTCATGGGTAGAGTAGAAATAAACTAGTATTGGTAAATGCTACTTTAAATATGAAATGAAAGTCGATTGATGGTTGAAATTTCTACCGTTTGTTTGGTTTTCTGTGCTTGTTCAGTCGTGTTCCAGCTTTGTAAGGAACAGTCTGCATTATGAAGGCTCAGTCTGAAAATAAGCTCCTGTTATAAACCCAGTAGATATGTTTTGTGCCGGGGGGAGGGGGGTCTGCTGTGTACGCCTCAGCTGAGTTCACCTTCTCTAATCTCTGTCATACACCTTTCTCATCTCCTCGCTGTAAATTACGAGCCACATTCACCGCAGATGATTTGGTGTCCCTGGTAATCGTATTAAGTAATCCCACTCCTGCAACAGGACATTGTTCAGTAACTTTCCCAAAGTAGCTTAGACTGGCAACACGCCAGACATGACTCCATCCAAGCGTTTTAATATCCTCTTTTTTTTTCATCTGACTGTCAGTTCACCTTGATCTGGTCTGTGGGAGCTGTCAGCTTGAGTCATAGTTTGCAGATATTTTGAGTCCAGTATGGGACAAAAAGATAAATTAACTCTTTTGGGTTCATTTTTCTTCAATGTTTTTGTTATTGTTCCTTCCTGGAGAGAAGATCCTTCTGGACTGGAACTTTAACTTTGTTTTTAACGTTGATGAAGAGGCGGCTGCTTTGTTCTGTTATGTAATTAGGACATATTCATATTGCCATTTGCATTGTGATGCAGATTTAAAGGCTACGTCATCCGTTTAAAAGACATTGCCTCACTGTGTACTTCTGGACCGTAACCTTTTCATAGCTTGTATAACGAGTGGAGACAGTTCCCCATTTTTATGTCTGGGATGCAGAAACTGTTGGAAGTTAGCTCATAGAACAGCTTTTTATTATGGTCTTTTTTTAATGTGAAATTATAGTTATGAATTTTTTATTGTACTATGTAACCCCAGTTCCCCAAAAGTTGGGTTTCTGTGTAAGATGCAATGATTTGCAAATCTAATCAACAAATTTTTATTCCCACAGTAGAACATAAGCAACATATCAGATGTTGAAACTGAGACATTTTATAATTTCATGGAAAATATGAGTTCATATTGAATCTGACGGCAGCAGCACGTCTGTAAAAAAGTAGTTCCAGGTGATGTTTACCATCGTGCTTCATCTCTTCTCTTAACAACTGTCTGTAATCTGGGAAGTGAAGAGACCAGTTTCTGGAGTTTTAGGAGAGGGATGTTGTCCCGTTCTGGTCCGATGCAGGATTCTAGCTGCTCAACAGTCCTGGACCTGGTTGCGGGATTTCTTCTTTAATGAGGGTCTGAACTGCAGGCAGACCAGTTCAGCTCCTGGACTCTGGACTGCAGGCAGACCAGTTCAGCTCCTGGACTCTGGACTTCAGGCAGGTTCCTCTAAAACCTCCTTGTACTTTCCAGCTTTGATGGAGCTTCACAGATGTGGAGGATGCCTACCCCATAGACACTAATGCAGCCCCACCCCATCAGAGTTGCAGCTTTTCAACTGAATTTTCATTTATCTGACCACAGCGCAGTTTTCCACTTTACATTTTAAATGAGCTTTAGCTGAGAGGAGATGGCAGTGTTTCCGGACCATTTTCAGATGTGGCTTCTTCTTTTCATATAACCTGCATTTGTGGAGTTTTGCATGGAGAATTGTGTTCACGAACACACAGATTCCTCACGATTCTCCGAAATTCTTGTCAATATTGTACAGTTTAGACAGTGGGATCTTGGAATTTGGTTAATTATACATTATAATTATGCATAATATATAAAAATTGACTCAATATTTATGTCTTAATCGATTTGGTCTAATATTTGATAGTAATAAACTGTAATGATTTTTCTGGGGCATGAAAAACACAATCCTTTTCACCAGAGTAGGAGCTTTCTGCGGATAAAGGTGAATAGTGTGAAGTAGCTATGCAGTGATTGGATGAAATATTGTAAATGCATGGTGACTGGTTGAGTTGTAAACATTTCTTAAAAAAAGTCAGCCATTATCACAACTTTTCTTACATGTACATAAAAATGCAGACTGAACTGAGTCTAGGAGTGTAACCTTTTGACTGGCAGTGCAGGTGAACATATTTGTGACAGTAAAATGTCTTAATTATAAAATGTACATGCACCAGTGCTGAAAATACGAACATTTCATCTCCATTATCAAACATTTTAAGTTATTTTAATTGTACTTTGTTCTGTTTACTGTTTTATGACGTCACCTCGGTGGCTGCATCTAAATTACTGTAAAAACTTAACAACTTATTAGATTAGGGAGACACGGTATAATCGACCCCTATAAGTATCGGCCTATATCGGCCTTAAGAGTATTGCACATCGGCCACCCCAGAGATATTTAACCGATATTTAACAGACTTTAAAACTTCTAAAGACTGGGTGCAGGAAAAAAATATTGACACACTGAAATATCGCAATATTTTCATGTGCCGATATCATATTGACATTTAAAAACGTGGTACCCATCTATTTTACCAATGAAATCTTCCAATATTTCATCATTCTGTTATGAAATCTCATGGGAATTCACAAAATATTCTGAGATTTTGTAACAGAACGATGAAATCTTGTAAGATTTTGTAAGTAAAATAGATCGATGCCGAGTTTTTGAATATCCATTTGACATACAGTAGGCATATGAAAGTATCACAATATTTCAGTGTATTAATATTTTTTCCCTCCTGTATTTTTGTGTTGGAAACAGATAACAAAACTGCTATTTCCAATGACTTCTTATTTTTCTCAGCTTTAATATCAATGTCCATAGCGGTTATCGGCCACACGAGTTTTGAAATATCGGCATATCAGATATCGGTCAAAATTCCAATATCGTGCATCCCTAATTAGATGGAGGTTTTGTGAACATTTTGTCTGAGCTATGAGACATGATCACTATGTGCTGTTGGAATCTCTTGATGTCCTCTTTGATTTTGACTTTAAAGCTGAGAGAGGTTGTTACCGTCGGTCCGATGCAGGCGGGACTGAGAGCACACATACAGTACTAATTGGATGTGATCAACATTGTCCAGTTTGGTCATTTCTCACATGCCCTCCTCCTGTCTCTTCTCCCCGGCATAATGGAGAATTACTGTCTCCATGGCCATTACCAGTTCCATTCATCTCAGCCAATTTGAGTCCGTATGGAGGAAAATCTATCTGATCAATATTCCAAGGACACAGAGTGCTGTCAAATATAAACATTTCAGACATGTTTTAAGCTAATTCTGCTCGATTTTGTCATATTTTACAAATAAATTACACCTGAGCGCCATTCTTCCACCTTTAATTATCATTCATTTCAGAATTTAATCCTCAAGGTTTTTATAAAGTCGACAGTCAAACATTTGTGACAGTGTGATTCCTAAATGGAGGCCTGAAGCACTGCCTGCTGTCATTACTCCAACAGCTTTCACGTCAGCTACGATCACAACAGCCACAGTAGACATTGATCACGCTCCTGTCAACAGGCCAATACAAGTGCTCATTTTCAGTCTGTTTGTCACCAATAACTCAGACAATGAGCTTCTCGCTGCTAGCCGGCGGAGGTGCACAACCTCAGATCTTTTTTTACTTTCTTTACAGACATGTTTTAGCTCAAATTCAAACGACAAACCAATCAGTGACTTCAGTCACACTCCTGCCTTCAAACGAGTATGAGAGGCAACAAAATAACAGCATAAGCTAAGTATAATTGCAAATTATAGCCCTGAATTGGACTGTAAAATTGCCTTCTGTCAGTGACAAATCAGCGCCAAAGGATGAAATGTCCTTTGTAATGTAAGGAGACTTTTTGTTTTGTTCATCATGACACAGAATTTGACTGAATGTTCATCTGTGAGACTTACTACTGAAATATTTAATCAAACTCAAACTTTAATGGAACTGTGCATTTGCAAACACAATATATCAGTACAAATTCTAATCTTTGACACTATAGAGCAGTGATTCCAACCCTGGTCCTCAAGGCACACTATCCTGAAGACATTCCATGTTTCCCTGTACAAACACAGCTTACTCACATTAATGGGTCAGTAGCAGACTGGTGCAGAGCTCGTCAGAGGTCCATTTGATTTAAATCAGCTGTGTCCTAGCAGGGCAAAATGGAAAGTCTTCAGGAAAGTGTGCCTTGAGGACCAGGGTTGGGAATCACTGCTATAGAGCATCTGCATGCATCTGATGCTCATTTTTTGGACCAGGGGTGGGCAACTCCAGTCCTCAAGAGCCAGCATCCTGCAGGTATCAGAAGTTTCATTGCGGCAACACACTTTGGCCCAATCCCAATGTTGCCCTGACTTTCAACCACTAGCCCCCGCCCAGTACCACTACACCCTCGAGTTGAAGCCACAAGGGGTAGGGCTTTCTAATCTTCTAGGTACTGGGACACCACTTTCTGCATTTACGTATAGGCACATAAGTGACTGTGAAGTGACGTTTGCACATACGTCTCACCAGAACAGCACACCCAGCAACAACACGGAGTCAACAGATGCGATTGATTTTCTTTTTTTCATCATTCATCATGCTTCGGTTGATTAATAAACAAAACAACCACACAGGAAAGAAGTCGCCATAACGACTGTTGTCTCTTGTAAACTCCCAAAAAGCCTTTGCAAGCTTTTCATCAGTATTTTAGCCTAGCTACCGTGGCTTGTCTGGCTAATGTTACGAACAAATGTGTCATATGTACATTTGTGTACGTTCGTCTCTGAGTCCTGTCGCTCTCCGGAGGTTGCTATTGTTCCTTTTTCTCTGGCCCTTTCTCAGCAAGTCAGCATCTGACGTCCTTCGCTCTTAAGGGCTAGATCAGGGATCACCAACTCCAGACCTGTTGGGCCAGTGTCCGGAAGGTTTTCAACATTTCCGTGCTCCAACACACCTGACTTAAACTAAATGGGTCCGACAGCCTATGAAGTTTGGCACAATGGCTCATTAATTTGGGTCAGGTGTGTTGGCAAAGGGTGAATTTTAAAACCTTCCGGATACTGGCCCAAGAGGTCTAGGCTAGATTCATACCCACTACCCATTATGTCCACTACAGGCAAAGAGGAATTGGGACAGCACTACCTTCATGGGAACAGGCAAAACTTAGGGTTAGGGCTAAAAAGTAGGGCTAGTGGGTGTATTGGGACGGGCTCCTTGTGACCTGTGCAGATCTTCACATCAAGCTCTGCATAATTACCCATTGATTGGAGTCAGGTGTGCTGCAGCAGGGAAATTTCTAATACCTTCAGGATGCCAGCCCTCGAGGACTGGAATGGCATCTTTTCTTGCATCATAGGTTTGTTTCTATTGATGTGTAATTACCCCCAATGGAATAGCTGTTATGAATAAGTTTTTTTTTTTTTTTTTTTTTTTTTTTTTTATATATATTTTGTTTCTTAATCCCCATCTGGTTTTTTTTTAACTTTTTTTTTTTTTTTTTCATAATTTTTATTATATATTTTTTAATTTTTTCCTAAAAGATTTTTTTTTTTCTTTTCTTTTTTTTTTTCTCACCCCTCTCCCTACTTTTTTTTCTTTCTTTCTTATTTTGTCTTTTTTTTTTTTTTTATTATACTATTCTTTTCTTTTTTTTTTTCACTTCCACATATTTTTTTATTTGAAATCTCCCACCCCCACCCAGATACCCAAAACCAACCCCCACCCCACAACACCAGCCTTGCGCCAGAGCCCCTTCTTCCACCCCCCCTCTTCCCCGCCCCCCCCCCGGTTAGGGGGACCCCCCCCCCACCTTCTTCTCCCCTTTTTTTTTTTTTTTGTTTATTTTCTTAGAATGAGTCACTAATATCTACCAGCTGGGGTCCACATACACAGAGGCTGCCATATTTGAGCCACCATTTTTACTACAGTGTCTCTGAATGGACAAAACAATGTGTGAAGTGAGAATGTGAGCTTTCAAACTGCTGTATCAGCTTTGTTTAATGGGAGTTAGAGCACTGTTTGGGATAAGTAAGGCCCTAAAAGATATTAAAAGTAATTACCACTGTATATTCATATAGCTCCACCTGAGACCACTGGATCCATTCACAGATGAAAACATCTTTATGTCTGGGAGAATTTTGACCACTCACGCCACAGTACATCCAGAAAAGGGTTTGGAATATGTCCCAATACACACACTACACCCTACAGTCCTGTATGAAGTGTACAGTTGGTAAAAGTGCACATTAAGAGTTGGAGTGCAGGTTGCAAGTGTGGGAAAATGACAAAATTGGGACAGTGATGGTTCTTCCATCATCTTGCACCACAACGTCATTGCTTCCAAACTCACCTTCATCTATGCTCCTGGTGAAGAGACGTTATTTTCACACCTAAACAGAACAAAGTTCATTTCATCTGTTCTTTTAAAATATATGTTATGAAATTCACACATGTTTGACTAATAAATAAAAGAATTACTGAACTAATTTATGTAGGTGGCTGGAGAATTGGGACACACTACGCACCTGAAACCTCAACAGCATTCCAGGGGTGCAAGGGTGGAGGTGCAGGTATTGGACAGGGCCAAAGTCATTTGAAAGAAAACAGTTTCTTTCAAATACCCATCTTTACCACTAGATGTCAGTAATTTGTACATACTGTACCTTTAAGATTAGGCCGTTCAAGATGATTGGATGGGTTTTTTTAGTCTGTCTGTTTCACAGGTGACTACATTTTTGAATTTTTGTATCAGAGCATTTATTTTTTGGCTGTAATCGAGGTGTGGAGGACATTTTAAGGAATATAGTAAAAAATTCTCCTGGAAAACATCATCCACTCTGCCTTTAATACAATATTTCATAAACTAGATCTCACCTGTATTAACTGAGAAAAGAAAAAGTCAAGGGGATGAGAAAATAGTGAGACGGAAAGGATCTTCGGCTATGAAAGGACCCAGCCTCAAGACTCAGAATAAGGGGACTGTCTTTGGAAACGTCAGCTCCTCGACCTCTGGTTCATGTAATAAAAGTGGAGAGGAAAGGAGAAAAAAAGCTTTCGGGAGGGTTTTAAGGAGCTCACATGGATAAGACGTACTTAAGCAGGCCTGAGGTCTTGAATCTGAGTTTTAAACTTAATCATCATAATTAAGTCATCAACAGAATCCCCAAATCTGTGACTGCAGCGAGGTTTTGATTTTAATGTGCAATGCTTTCACTGAATCACTCGTCACTTATTGCTTCAGACACAAAAATGCATCAGTTGGACTCAACTTCAGATCTTTGGACACGTCTTTGGATCAGCTGAGACCACAAAGAGAGGGAAGAAAGATGGGGTTTGGTTAAATGTTTATCTTACCTACTTGAGGGCGTACGTCTCAAAATTAACAATGCAATCTTGTGTTCTGTAATGTTAAATTTAATCTTTAAATGCCACCCCGCTATTCCAATTTGTCTCAACTCTTCGCTTCGAACAAAAGACTGTGTGCACTTCTGAACTTCTGGCAATTACATCAGTGAAATCTGTGGTGAGAAAAACCATCCTTGGATGACGGAAGCTGGCAGAGGAAAATGCCTTGAGGAGCTCTCTGCTAAGAGTGTGCAATGACCCATTACTAAAGTCTGGCCTCTCTAGCTGCTCAATACAGCCTTTAAAGTCTTTGAAGCACAATGCTGCTGCTTTTATTACTGAAGAGGTCATTGATAACAACCCTTTCTTGGCTGTTTCTGAGAGCTGCCCAGTGCCCACAGACACACACAGATATGCATCTACACATACTGTTTGTTGAAAATTAACATGCAAGTTTCTTTCTTAAGAGAATCTCTCCAGATACACGAGAGGATAACAACCTCCAGCCTCCGATGCAGCTGCTAATCTGAGGTTATAAATCAAATTGGCATAGCCACTCCCTCTCATCCTCTGCCACATAAAAGCAGCACAGCAGTGAAGCATATTGATGCCAGCCCCTGGAGTGTAGTAGCAGTCATCCAACTGGACTGCTGCCTGGCAGGGCTTCTGCTCGCTTCCTGCCATTGCAGTCGCACGGCGCTTAGCACTGGTTTGTCAAATCCACTGTGCCATGAAAGCATGACAGCACGAGTCCCGTAGATTAAAACCACTCAGCGCCCTGTTGCTGCGAGACACATCCCAATAAATTTGACAAAAGTCACAGTTCTGGGTCGTGGCCAGAGAGAATTATCACGCACGTTCCATTTGCCTCTTTGGAAATGAAAAATTCAGCCAAAAGAAAAATAATATCTGCTCTCCTGTTTCCAGTTTGTTGGGTTTTGCACTCCTCAGTTTACTGAGGCTATAGAAAGCTCCGTATATGCCTTTCAAGATTTACAAAGTAAATTGTTTAAACAGAGCGTCCTTTCAGCATTACCGACCTAAACCAAACAGATGTAGCAAAAATGAGACTGTTACGCAACAAAACAGCAACCTTCTCAGCGGATGCAACCCTGTTAGGGCTCCCGTGTGGTGGCAAACTCCTTCGAGTCCTGCCGGCTCTTGTGGGAGTAAACAGATCAATAGTCTCACCTGAGAGATGGATGCTTACCTCCTCTGAGCAGCCGTGATCAAGCAGATTCTGCAAATCCCTCCTTTCAGCTGCAGCCTAATGACACTAATGGGCAGCAATGCTCTCAGTGACCCTTTATTACGGTGATTAAGCCAACAACCTCAAATATAATGTCCTAATCTGATTAAGAGATGGACACGGCTGAGTAGGAGAGGGACAGGGAGGGAGCTGGCTAAATGAGATGGCTTTTTGTTGTTCAGGACTCTAAGGGGCTGAATTACATACAACTGGATGTCTGCTTGTTTTGATATTTGCTAAAATGTAATCTCTGTGGTCACGGGGGAAAGTTTTTATAGTGTTAGCAACTAATAGGCGCAGTTAGGTTTAGGGCTGTGCGATATACTGATATGACATCGCGATCATTATATCGTGGTATTAGTTGTGCAAATTTTTTGGCTTTATTTTTTCATAATGACCCGGCTGCGCCTCAACTGACTTCAAAGGGTTCACCTGTTTATTCAATAAGGATGGGAAAAAAATGTCGATACACTGAAATATCGCAATATTTTCATATGCCAAAACCATATCTACATTGAAAAACGTGGTATCGATCTATTTTACTAATGAAATCTTGTGAGATATCGTTTTGTTAAGAAATCTCATGAGATTTCATTAAATACCACCAAATTTTGTAACAGAACTATGAAATCTCGCGTTATTTCATGAAATCACATGAGATTTTGTAACAAAACGATGACATCTCGCGAGATTTCATCAGTAAAATGGATCGATACTGTGTTATTAACTATAGATATGGTATCAGCATATAAAAATATTGTGATATCTCAGTGTATAAATATTTTTTCCCATCCCTATTATTTATTATTGTTTTTGCGTAATAATATCATTGTAATTGTTATTAGTGTTATAATAACTGCTGTTGTTAACATATTACTACTAAAGTTATTACATTAATTGGAAGCTAAGTGACTGAATGATATTGATTGGATAAGAAGGGGTGGGATATTATAAGTTTATATTTCTTCCCACTCCCTTTCGGATGTGTTTATTGAAAACTATGTGCATAGTTGGTTTATTTTGTTAACTTTTCTTTCTTTTTTTAAAATGTTTTCATTATTGTTAGTTCATTAATGTATGATCATCTTTGGTTATTACATGTCTCGAAATAAATTACCTACCTATCTACCTAAACTGTCTGGAAGACGATCCTCCCCAAGACTTTTACAAAGAAATCTTAAAAAAACAGCCAACTATCTTTAATTACTTCGATTTAACAAACATTTCTAACCAGTGTTTTGTCAGTTCCATCACTGCAGTGGAGCGATACCTTTACACTAAACATGTTTCAATACTAACAAACAGCTGTTTGATATGAAATGAAACTCACAAATTGGGGTAAAAAAAAATGGTATATATTGTATATCGTCATCTAAAATAAATATATCATGATATGATATTTGGTCCATACTGCCCAGCCCTTAGGTTGCAGTTTTTGGACGTCATCCATCAGGTCTGTTCAAAGTGGCATCAAGTCACATACTTGCTTACACCATGTTGAGTCATTTTTCAAAAAGATGTCATGTCTCCAGCCACTTACAACCCAAAAAAGACTAAATAATGCTCCTCAGCTTTGACATTTATCATGTAATTCAGACCAGCCCCAACAATCAGTCATCTCCCCTGAGATGGAAGCTGCAGTGATGGATACCACCCCCCCACCCCCACCTTGCTGCCAGACACAAGTGCCACTTTGGATGTGTATATGTGTACGTGTATGTGTGTTGACTTCACTTCATTTAGCAGCGCACCACAGGGGAGCCATGGGAAATCACACAGAGACACGGAGAGAGAATAAACAAACAAATCAAAAGCATTAAACCAAGCAAACACAACATTAGAAGGCTTTTTTAAGGACCGTTAAACCTCCATTATCCACCTCAAATTAAATCTTCCTTTCGGTAGACTCCTTTCAGTCTTTTGGGAAGTCCGCTAAGAGGAGGTTTCAAAATAGATTAGCTATATGGGCTGAAGATATCAACCTTAATCTTTTTTTTTCCTTTTCTTTTCTCATTGAAACCTTGTCTCATTTTCATGGTAAGTGGAGGAAATATGTTGTCATTTCCTTAGAATAGAGTTTTCGCTGACAAATCTCCAAAAGCATTAACATTTTCATTATAAAAGAAGGATTAAAGGAGCACAAATGTTCTCTATGTGCAAATAAATCTTTGTTGATGCATGCTGATGCATTGCTTTATGCAGACACACCCACACTCCTCTCTCTTACAGCTGCAGGCTTTCAGTTAATAGATGATCTAGTTAGATTAGAAAGTAAAAGCTCAAAGAAGGTGCAAATTCAGATTTTCTAAATTTTGTTATTTGAACACATTGAACACATTTGCCAATTTATTACAATGATTACATTAGTGCCTCAAATGTTTTTCAAGAAACAAGACATTAAAATTATTTCATTTAAGAAAATTATACAATAAGGCCCATAGTAGTCTCATTTCCATGTGTGAGGCTGTGCTAGTTGCAGCTACAGGGAGTGCAGAATTATTAGGCAAATGAGTATTTTGACCACATCATCCTCTTTATGCATGTGGTCTTACTCCAAGCTGTATAGGCTGAAAGCCTACTACCAATTAAGCATATCAGGTCGTGTGCATCTCTGGAATGAGAAGGGGTGTGGTCTAATGACATCATCAGATATATTAGGCAATATGATCCTGCTGGTTCTAGTCAGAACCCTCGCTGCTGCATTTTGGATCAGCTGGAGACTTTTCAAGGCATATTTGGAGCAGCCAAGTAAAAGGAATTACAGTAGTTCGATCTGGGAGTAACAAAAGCATGGACTGTTTTTTCTGCATGGTTCTGGGAGAGGATGTCCCTAATTTTAGCAATATTACGTAGGTGGAAGAAGGCGGTTGTAGAAACCAGTTTTATATGTGAGCCAAGAGACAAATCCTGGTCCAAAATGCCTCCAAAATTCTTAACTGTAGTGCTGGAAGCCAAATTAATGCCATCCAGATCAATTAAAAAATAATTTTGCCTAGTTTTTCAGGTCCAAAGACTATAACTTCGGTCTTGTCTGAATTTAGAAGCAGAAAATTCAGAGTCATCCAGGTCTTTATGTCACTAAGACATCTTTGTAATCTAACAAACTGATTGGTTTCATCAGGCTTCATAGATAAGTATATCTGAATGTCCTCTGCATAGCAATAAAATTTATGCCATGTCATCTTACGACATTACCCAGAGGAAGCATATATAATGTGAAGAGTATTGGTCCGAGCACTGAACCCTGGGGAACTCCATGAGTTACTCTGGTGTGTGATGGTATCAGATAAGTATGACTTGAACCAGTCTAATGCAGTTCCTCTAATTTCAATAACATGTTCAAGTCTCTGTAGCAGAATGTTGTGATCAATGGTGTTGAGGGCAGCACAGTTTCTTTGTCTGACCGATTATTTCAGTTTCTTTAAACAGATGATGACTTTTTTATTTTAATAAGCTTTTGGTTCAGAGGGTTTTTGTGCCATTATCTGGCTTTGATCATTTTTACTTTGTTTTTGCGAATATTGTAAAGGATTTTGTGATTTCTGTGCTCAATAAATGAACTTAACTCTCTTGATTTTATTTATTTTTCTGGTAAATTAATTTCTTGAAGGTTTAAAAATGTGATTTTTTTTTTTCTAAATCTATTTTCAGATTCTTTTTGCCGTCCTCGCTTTCCCATCATTGGTCCACGGAGCCTTTGAGCATTGCTGAACGCCACCAGTTCTGAGAGGAGCACAGTGATCAATGGTTTCACAACAACATGCTGGTAAGATTCCTTATGTTTGTCTGTGTTTTTCTTATTTATCTTATTTCTTTTTCTTATTTTCACTTTAAATTCTCCTTTAAAGGTGGTCTGAATGGACTGGGTGGTATAGTACTTGGTTGACTGTAAATCTTTGACTCTTACCACATGTCAGAATCAATTATAGACCATTTATTTTTTATGAATAATGTGTTCAATTATTAATTCTACCTTAATGAGTGAGAGAACAGGGATGACTGTGACGTTGCAGCCGTCTATTGGTTGCGAATCGCATCACTTACTAGCAAACGGAAATTAACCAGATATGAACACCGCAGATGTTTTGACATTATGTCGGATTCGGTAAAAAAACATAAGGAAACATTACCAGAGGATGAGAGGAAAAGAAAGAGAGGAAAAGACAGAACTAGAGGCAAGATAAGACTGTCTTTTTCTAGCTGGAGTGAGCTCACAGTACAGGTACAATACAAAATGGATGCTAGTTTAGCCGCCGATAGGGGGCGCGTCACTGAAAAAACTGCCAAAAGTTCCATTGTGTGTCTTTAAATAGCATACAGATAATTGTTTAAACAATTTTGACAGGTCTAAAAAGTAAACATTTGCATCTGGTTACGTTGCCAACATCGGGATTGTTTCCCATTAGCATTAGCTCCATAGTTGCTAGCTCCATTACTATGTGATGTTTAGAAATGATCTCTTCCTTACATTTCTCAAATTGGAGCAGGCAAAAAACGAAGCAGGATGAGGGTGAAGGTAGCAAAGGGGCTGAAAAGCCCCATGGAGGTTGCTGCTTTCCCCCTGGACATGTTAAACATTTGCTAATGTTAATTGATAGTTAGCTGGTTCTGTAACGTTGCTAATGCTAACTGAGTGGGCGTTAGTGCGCCACCTACTGACAGGGAGGAATTAAACTTGTAGCTATTACTTCTGACTTCTTGTCAGGATACATTTTATTAAAAGGCCCACATCATGCGTTTGTTCCCCCATCTGAGCATTTCTTTCATATCTGAATGCAGTGGTTCTCAAACTTGTTTTGCAGGGCCCCCTTTTCATTGGAAATTATAATGTCAAGCCCCCCCCCCCCCCCCCCCCCCCCACACACACACACACACACGCACACACACCACCATTGGTACCACATGCACCCAAACATTTACCATTTGATACATGAAAAAATGCACTGCATTAGGGGGGGGGGGGCAATGCCTCTTGAGTCATCATCATTTGTTCATTAGTAGCCTACTTCAAAGAATATGCCCATTTTGTTAGAAGTACAAAAACTATAGGCCTGGCTTTTTTATGGGCATTTTTAGTCTCTTTGAAAGTTAAAACACCCCAGAAGGCCATTTCAAGCACTTAGAAAAGTCATTATACAGAAAATGGGCCCTTTAACTCGTGATAGGCGGATCAATACCAAAAATATTGATATTTCCGATACCAGCCTTTTTTTTCTAGAATCAATTTTCATGTCAGAATATCGATATTTTAGTAATTTTTTGCAAATGTGAGGTTTTTCCCAAACTATATCATCTTTTATCTGTCTGCTAGGTTCAGATTAGGTCAGGATAAATTAGACTAAGCGCGTGGCGCAAATCCCCCCCCCCCCCAATTTCTCTTACCTCCCTTTTCCCCCCTCCCCCTCCTTCCGTCTCCCCCCCCCCCCCCCCCGGGCCCCCCTCTCCCTTTTCCCTTTTCCCTCTTTCCCTGTGGGCCCTTTTCTTTTTTTTATATTATTCCCCTTCCTCCTCCCCTCCCCCAATTTCTTTTTTTTTATTTTTTTCTCACTCCCCCCCTTCTTCCCCCCCCCCCCCCCCCCCCCCCCCCCCCCCCACATCAAACCCCCCCATTCTCATCCTTTTCCCCCCCTTCTTTAGAATTCCCCTTCTTTTTCTTCCTCCTCCAAAGTTTCTTCTCCCCCCTCCCCCCCCCACCCCTCAATTTTCCCCCCCCCCCCCCCACCCAACCCACCCCCCCCCCCCCCCCCCCCCCCCTTCCCCCCCCCCCCCCCCTCTTCATTACCCCCCCCCCAATCCCTCCCCGAAATTCTATTTATGTATAAGATGTCTTGATATTTATGTAGGCATATTTTACTATTGATTTAAGTTTTATGTACAACGTATTCAACAAAAATGTAAACTATCAATTTATTTTTATTTTTATCTAACCTTTGTTTTTCCAGTCAGAAAATCAAATTATTGTTTTTTAAAAGGAGGGCCAAGGCCAACATGGCAGCAGTAACAAACATCGAAGTACACATTAAAACAATAACACAAAAGTAAAGAACATTTACCAGGACAAAGTATTATCCAGCAAGCTGCACAACCCACATCTCCATCAACATGTCTGTACCAAGAGTATTAAACTGAGAGAGGACTACAAGGGTCTGCTTGATGGTTTTTGGATTTTATTTTTCCTCAGTGAAGTCTGTTTTTAAAGCAATTTTTTAAAACAGATTTAATTTTTGTTTAAAATATCGGTATCAGATCAGTATCGCCAATACTGGTTTCAATTTGACTTGGTATCATATCGGAAAGCAATTCAGTGGTATCGCACATCACTACCTTTAACTGAATAGATTTGTCATTTATTGTGTATATATTTATGACAAAGTCTCTTGTATAACCTGCAGAGAAACCCAGTATGTGAATTAAGGGTTCTTTTTAAAAATGTGATCTGTGACGGAGTAAATCAAGTATGTTTGATGTCTGTGTGATTACAGCTGGGAGAGGAGTTGATGTGTTACACACTGAGTTATGGACTTTTTGGAGAAACTTCTTAAACAATTTTTTAAATACTTTAAACTACTCATTCAAAGGCTTGTTTTCCTCTCTTTAGGTATAGACCCATTAACCCCTGTATTTCATCTTGTGCGTGTTTCACTAGAATATCTCTATCAAACCGTCCCCTGAAACTTAGCCTGTCTTGGCCTTGTGTATTCTTATCCTCAATCAGAAATCTGAGCCCAGCAGATATAATGTTTTGGGGTGACATTTCAACAGAATGGATAAAAAATGGCCATAGAAATGATAAAGGTTAGTCTAAAAATAAGTGAGAAAAGCCACCCAGTTCAGTTTGGCTTTTAACAAAAAGGATAATGGAGATAATCAAGTCATCAAGCCATTTAACTAAAGGCTTATTGGATTTTGTCGACTTTATGAGGTAAATATTACAACACTGCAGTATCATTACAGTAATATGAGATTATTATGATTATGAATTTAATGGAAAAGCAGAGTTACTTAACTTAACCTATATTAGAAACAGCATATTGAAGAACTATATTCAGAGCCAACTCCATGCAGTTCTCATTTTCCCAGAGTTTCATCATTTATTTTGCTGCAAACAACTTTCCTTTTAAACCAAACTAAGAAATGATTTCTTATATTTCTGATAAAAAACAGTCTGCAACAATGACCCAATTAAACCCCAGAGTATCCTCCATGTAGCTTACGCTGGTCTACATCATGATGATTCAAACTCTTGACATACAGGGAGTGCAGAATTATTAGGCAAATGAGTATTTTGACCACATCATCCTCTTTATGCATGTTGTCTTACTTCAAGCTGTGTAGGCCCAAAGCCTACTACCAATTAAGCATATTGTTGATGTGCATCTCTGGAATGAGAAGGGCTGTGGTCTAATGCCATCACCACCCTGTATCAGGTGTATTAGGCAAACATAATTATTAGGCAACTTCCTTACTTTTGGAAAAATGGGTCATAGAGGGACTTGACAGGCTCCGAAAAGTAAAAAATAGTGAGATATCTTGCAGAGGGATGCAGCACTCTTACAATTACCAAGCTTCTGAAGCATGATCCTCCAACAATCAAGCGTTACATTCAAAATAGTCAACAGGGTCACAAGAAACGTGTGGAAAAACCAAGGTGCAAAATAACTGCCCATGAACTGAGAAAAGTCAAGCGTGCAGCTGGCAAGAGGCCACTTGCCAGCAGTTTTGCCATATTTCAGAGCTGCAACATCGCTGGAGTGCCCAAAAGCACAAGGTGTGCAATACTCAGAGACATGGCCAAAGTAAGAAAGGCTGAAAAACCACCACCACTGAACAAGACACACAAGCTGAAACATCAAGACTAGACCAAGAAATATCTCAGACTGATTTTTCTAAGGTTTTATGGACTGATGAAATGAGAGCGAGTCTTGATGGGCCAGATGGATGGGCCCGTGGCTGGATCGGTAAAGGCAGAGAGCTCCAGTCCCACTCAGACGCCAGCAAGGTGGAGGTGGGGTACTGGTATGGGCCAGATGGATGGGCCCGTGGCTGGATCGGTAAAGGCAGAGAGCTCCAGTCCCACTCAGACGCCAGCAAGGTGGAGGTGGGGTACTGGTATGGGCTGGTATCATCAAAGATGAGCTTGTGGGGCCTTTTCGGGTTGAGGATGGAGTCCAGCTCAACTCCCAGTCCTACTGCCAGTTTCTGGAAGACACATTCTTCAAGCAGTGGTACAGGAAGAAGTCTGCATCCTTCAAGAAAAACACGATTTTCATGCAGGACAATGCTCCATCACACGCATCCATGTACTCCAAGTATTTCAAAAGATCTAAAAGAAGAAAAACTAATGACATGGCCTCCTTGTTCACCTGATCTGAACCCCATAGAGAACCTGTGGTCCTTCATCAAATGTGAGATTTACAAGGAGGGAAAACAGTCAAGGTCTCTGAACAGTGTCTGGGAGGCTGTGGTTGCTGCTGCACGCAATGTTGATGGTGAACAGATCAAAACACTGACAGGATCCATGGATGGCAGCTTTTGAGTGTCCTTGCAAAGAAAGGTGGCTATATTGGTCACTGATTTGTTTTTGTTTTGTTTTTGAATGTCAGAAATGTATATTTGTGAATGTTGAGCTGTTATATCGGTTTCCCTGGTGAAAATAAATAAGTGAAATGGGTATATATTTGTTTATTGTTAAGTTGCCTAATACAGCTGATATAGGGTGTTGATGTCATTAGATCACACCCTTCTCATTACAGAGATGCACATCACCTGATATGCTTAATTGGTAGTAGGCTTTGGGCCTATACAGCTTGGAGTAAGAGGATGCATAAAGAGGATGATGTGGTCAAAATACTCATTTGCCTAATAATTCTGCACTTCCTGTAGTATGAGTGAATATTTGGTAATGAAGTTAGATTTAGAGTCACCCTGAAATTGTTTTTTTCTTTTTTAAATGAAGGAATGAAAACTAAATTTCTCAAATGCTACCTTCCCTTTGATGGTGGTCTTTGGATACCGCTTCTGCTTTTCTGCTCCCACCTTTTCAGTTTGACTGACATCATGATTGCAGAATAATGATGAGCCGAGACAGATTTGAATCTATTCTTCGGAGGCGAGGATATTCTCGCCCTTTTACTCAGGCCAATTATCCTTTTCTGTGTGTGTGACTGGTAGTCATCAGAATCAAACTGCAACAAAAGGGATCGAAATGAGCCTCTTTTCTGTAAATTATAGGCCACGACAGAGAAACATAAAATGAACTCACTGGAGTTTCTGAGTGAATCGTTGCTCTGAAACTGAAGAGGCTTCTTTTAGTTTTGGGGGTCAGATTTAGCCCATTATGCTGGGAACAGGCAAAGCTTTATTCCACTTGCAGAGAGAGAGAGAGAGAGAGAGAGAGAGAGAGAGAGAGAGAGAAAACTTTTGTGCATTTATTATTAATGGAGGGGTTTCTCAAATCCATTCCAGATGCAATATCCCTCTTGCTCCACCTTAGTATGATAATTAAAAAGTTTTCCATTGCAGCCATGGAGGATTTTCATGGTAATAAACTGATTAAATTGCCAGTAGGAGTGCACTGATCTGTGCAATCAAATTAAAACCACATCGATGGACTTGGACATTAAAGCTACACTGCATGTTGTGATTGGTGTTGCAGACTTGGTGAACGTTTTGTTCTTCAAGTTAATGATTGTATCTGTTCATGCTATAATGTCTCACACAGAAAGGAAGAAGAGCTGAAGAACAGTTTGCAGCATCGCTCACAGTTAAAAAAAAAAAAGAAACAGAAACAGAAGCTAATTCATAAGGCGCATTCAGACAGAGAAGTTCTAAGAATGCAGGTCCTATAACTACGCCTCCCGAGTTTAGTTATAATAACTACCCTTTGCCTTCAATGTGCGTTCGCACATTAGGGAGGATGTTGATAGGGACCATGTGTGACGCAATCGTTGCGACAGTGACAAATTTATGCCCCAATTTCTCATCTCTTTTATTCAAAGCTATTATAAAAGCTAACTTACCAGCTTTCCCTCATCACGTTCATATGTAATGGAACAGCCCCCCCCCCCCCCCCCCCCCCCATCCACCAAAGTTTCCGGGCGGCAGCTACAGATTCTACTGCTATACTTTACAGCTGTGTTTGGTCATTAAATTAGTATGAAAATAATTGCTTTTGGACATTTCAAAATAGTTATCGATTTGGGACGTGCACCATTGTGATGTATTTGATAATGAATTGGTACACTTCTATTGTAATCATTGTTGTCGTTATTACAATCTCGGTAAACAGGTAAACAGCTGTGAGACTTTTTAAATATGGCGGGGCCGGAAGAAGCAGAGCGTAAGGGGCGGGGCTTGCCAGTTCTACCAATCACCAAACATCTACGTATTTCAGTTCCTATGGAACCCCGAAAAGACCCTGCCTCGGAGTAGGAGCTAAAAAGGTTATAGGAACTGTGGTCCGAGGTCCCTAGTTCCTACATGTCCATATGTGCAAAAAAAATGGCCTGGTTCCTGAAAAGGGAACCAGGCCTCTGTCCTCTGTCCTAACAGGATTGAGACAACCCTACCCCTTTGTCCTAACAGAGCTGAGACACCCCCTACCCATCTGTCCTAACAGGATTGAGACACCTCTACCCCTCCTATCCTAACAGGATTGAGACACCCCTACCCCTCTATTCTAACAGGGATGAGACACCCCTACCCCTCTGTCCTAACAGGATTGAGACAACCCTACCCCTCTATTCTAACAGGGATGAGACACCCCTACCCCTCTGTCCTAACAGGATTGAGACAACCCTACCCCTTTGTCCTAACAGAACTGAGACACCCCCTACCCATCTGTCCTAACAGAGCTGAGACACCCCTACCCCTCTGTCCTAACAGGATTAAGACACCCCTACCCCTCTATCCTAACAGGATTGAGACACCTCTAACCCTCCTATCCTAACAGGAATGAGACACCCCTACCCCTCTGTCCTAACAGGGATGAGACACCCCTACCCCTCTATCCTTACAGGATGTAGACACCCCTACCTCTCTATCCTAACAGGATTGAGACACCCCTACCCCTCTATCCTAACAGGATTGATACACCCCTACCTGTCTACGTGAATGTGCAAAATGGAGCGGGAAGGACTAGGGAGGAGAATTGAGATTGATCCTTCAAACCACTTTACTGCCATATTGGTTGAGCCACTGAAGAGAAATTGTAATTCAAAGTTGCATCATTTCACTGAACAGTGGAGAAACATCATTATTAACAATGTATGTTTCATTTTGGGGAAACTTTAGTAACAGGGAAAAAAAACCTGAATTCTAATGTTTTCTTTGATTTTTCCTTGTTTGAAATCGAAAAGTCCAAGTTGAAAGTTAACATCGGAGTTTTCAAAAAGTCAAAGACAAACAGATCAATCAAAGAGGAAAGTGCTGAGTTGTGAAAGCCCAAAACTCAATTCTTTATATATTGTCAATCCAACAAGAATGAGTTTTTCTGAAGATGCATTTTGTTGTCCAAACCCATAATGATCTACCCTGGGACAATGCAATAGTCTGTTATATTATGTGTTTCTTTAAAATCATGTGTTGTTGGTATTTAGCCATCAGCTTTACGAAACCAGTTAATGTGGATAATTACTCACTGAAAGCTGAAAGGCCAATTATACACAAGAAACTGAATTCACGGGCCACTGTTTTAGCAGAAGTTTAACTAAATGGCACATTTTCATAACATTTTTAATGGTTTCAAGTCATTAAACAAGTGTGAAATACCCCAGCCATTGAGGGATGTCCATATTGGTGAAAAATGGCTGGAAACATTGTTCTTTTCAGATCCAGGCTGCAGGCAAAATGACATCTAAATGTACTAATTCATTAAATCAGACATGACAGTAAATTTCCTTGGGCTGACTTTTTTTTTTGTCATACTAATGCCAACTAAATAGTCATCATCAGTGTCAGGTCGCCTGATGAATGTTTAGCCGAGGGCATTTATTTGGCTGTGGGCAGAATGCTTTGATAAGATGGGCTTGGGTGCTGCTCCAGCAAATGAGAAACACCAATTAGCCACATTTTAATGGCAGAAGAAATGTTTTTTTTAGAACAAAAGTCCAGTGGCATGCTTTCTGAGGAAAATAAAGCTGTCAGTCGGTGCACAGGGGGATGAAATACAGAAAGTAATGGGTGGACAGACTAAGAAGGGCTAATTACAGAGCTGCCACCTTGTTTTCAAACATCCTTTGCCAAGCATTTTGTCCACCTTCCGCACCACAGTAATTTCCCAACACTGTCTTTTGTATGGATGTGCACAAACACTTACATTTTAAGTCAGACAGTGAAAGTAGCACATAATCAATAAAAAACTTGCAAAACTGCAATATGAACATCTCTTGTCATTATGATCAATCCTGTCTTAAGACCTATTATTGCCTTTTAAAATGCCTCAGCCATTCTCCTCCTGTAACTCTGACATGCTTTTGACAGCATGCCAACAGAGCTGGCTATGTTCTTTATTCATCTTTTTTTCAGAAACCAAAGCCTTCTGATCGTTAATTATCTTTTTAAGCTTTAAACGCATCATTTGAAGAATCATAAACCATTATGACAGGTTATTCCGGGTGGGACAACCTCTCAGGGCGATGCAAATAAGGACTAGAGCAGGAGTTTAAATATGCACCTTGTATACTTATAGAGATTTGAAGAATAGGAATTTCTTATAATATGAAACCTCGGTGGGTTCTCTAAAGGTTTTTCTTTAAATTAGAATAATAGTACCAGAAATTATGTAAAATCTCTACAGAGGACGTTGAGGTGAGCAAAATAAAAAAAGAATTTCCAGCCTGGTATCACATTACTCCACTTCTAATCCCTTTTCATCAGCACATAAATGAGGTACAGTGACATGTTAATGAAATCAGAAAAAACACATAAGTGGATCTTGTCAAAATTGCCTCCCTGTCTCCATAACAACACCGTTTGACAGGCTGTCAAGTTTAAACAGCGAGTTTCGGTCGTGGCGCATCTGTTACGCGGATCAAGGTTGACTTCCGTGGATTAGCATCTGTCAGCTTTATTTTTAGTGACACCACGAGGCTTCTGGATGCAGATTACTGCCAAGGATGCTGATGGCCACTTGTGACTGGCCCTGGCACTCTGCAACCCTGTCTTATCTGACACAGCCGAAGTTGCTTCTCTTACAAGTGTAAGACAGATTCCCCCTGCAAGTGAACATCAGAGAGCCTTCATACATCAGTGGTTCTTGGACCACGAGTCCCATAACGCTCCACTGAAATTGACAGTTTGTTATAGTCTCATGGCTTTGAGTTGGGGTGCTGCTTTTAATTAAGGCAAAATATTTTTACAGAGTTATACTGCATCAAAGCTTCATCTGCCCCATCAGATAAATGTGAATTTGTATGCAAATGAAAGACTGTAAGGTGAGAAAACTACAGCAAGTACTGTAAATAGAACAACCTGTCCAAGGGCAGCGCAGCCTGACTGTTTTTATCGTTAAACGGCGAATCACAGGAGAAGGATGGAGCGTGGTGTGGAGGAGGGGTGGGCAGTGAAATGCAGAAACAATGGAGTGGAACAAATCCAACAGGCACAAGCTTTATCTCGTTCCCTTCGCCTTCCCCGCCTTTTTTCCATTTTTGCTATCTTTCGCTATCTTAATGAGCACCACAGCTTTCTATCTAGGGATGGTGCTAGTGTGATACATCACAGGCAGGACGCATACAGAGCAGCGAGGACAGGACAGTAGCGGGGTGACAGTGATGCTGGCAGAGCGATTAAGAGCGCTTAGGCAAGCATGCTGATTCAGAGCGTGGGGAAAAGAGCACCATCATGCTCAGAGGTGGACTTCAATCCTCTCCTTGAGAGGAAAATGTCAAGAAGATTTTGTATGCCTAAATATGTATGTGTGTTGAAGGATGTTGTGAGTGCCATGGCTGAATCCACTTTGTTGAAGGTGAAAAGGCAAATGACTCCAAGTTGGGCAAAGTCAGAGACAAAATACCTTTTAAGATAAAATCAATTTGCATGTGCTTAGAGGCATGTGTGGAATTTCCATGAACTGTGGTTGATACAGAAATTTTCTGAAAAACTGCTGATCTACTGGGATTTTCACTGAAAACTATCTCTAGGGTTTTCAGAGAATGGTCTGAGGAAGAGAAAATATCCAGCAAGCAGCAGTTGTCCAGAATGTCTGGTTGATGCCAGAGGTCAGAGGAGAATGGGCAGACTGGTTCCAGCTGATAGAAAGGCAACAGGAAGTCAGATCAGAACTGGTTCCAACTAAGGTCTGCAGAAGAGCATCTCTGAACAAACAACACGTCCAGCCTGGAAGCAGATGAGGCTACAGCAGCAGAAGACCACACCGGGTGCCACTCCTGTCAGCTAAGAACAGGAAACTAAGGCTGCAATTCACACAGACTCACCAGAACTGGACAATAGTCAGTACAATACAGCCTCCGCTGCAGCAGGGGGCCCACCGCTTTGTTCTCCACCATTATTCAGCTCTGATAACAGTTCGCAAGTCCTACCTCTACCACTATGTCAGCAACATGGCGTCTGTTTAGAGTGAGTAGTGTGCTTAATTCTGCCCTGGATTTTGACCGGTTTTAGAGCAGCAACCAGGTATTCTCAGAGCACTGAATTTTAGTTGAAACGGCACTTGCACTCAATAGTAGTGTACCACGTAGTGCAATACGCGGATTGAGACAGGCCCCATGAATGCACTGTACTCCAATGGCCTACACAGTCACCAGATCTCAATCTAATATACTTTATTGGATTGACTTGTTCCAACACATCCCAAAGCTAAAGCAGCTTTGGGATGTGTTGGAACAGGAGATTCTCATCATGGATTTTGCAGCCAAGCGGCAACCTCTGGTGGCCAACGGTGAGGCAAATGCGGAAATCCAGCAAAGTACTAAAACATTGTAATTCTTTCTTCATCTGCTAGGGGCTGGCTGCAAAACAGAGCAAATCCCCATAGACTCCCATGTTAACAAGACCAACTTCACAGCAGAAATAAACATGTTTACAGCAGAAATAAACATGTTTACAGCCTGGTTTAAAACATCATTTTAGGTTTAATAGGTCAAGTTTACCTTCATGTCAACTGTGAAGGGGGGATGTTTTAATAACTCATCTGTTTAGATGTTATTCAATCTTGAAATTATGCATAATTAGGGGCGTGTCCTTTTGATTGACAGGTGGCAGACCAGAGGCTGGCTGGTGGCATCACTTAGCTCCTTGTTTGCTCTTGGTAAGGTCTCAGTCTGTAGCAGAGTAGCAAAATGGTAGTTTTTTCAGCTAACAGCAAGTCCAAACATGCCTTACCTTTAGCTTGTTGCTTAGGGGCTAATCATCGTTAGCGCCTGCTAGTTTGGAGTAAGCTCGGTTAACATTTGGCCCAGAGTACGTTGGCTGTCAGTTATTTGTCCCGTGGCTCGGAGCGGCCCCATCTTTGTCCATTTTAGTATTTTCCAGGAGTGACGACACAAGCGACACGGCAAGATGGCGATGGTGGGACATGCCCAACTAGCTTCACTTTTAGCTTTTTCAGACGTGACCGGATACTACGTCCATTTCTTTACAGTCTTTGTGAGCAGCTGACAAATCTGCAGAAACTGTGTGATGCTATCATGTCAATATGGAGCAAAATCTCCATCTTATTAAATCTGACACCAAGAATTAAGACAGATATGAAGGTAAAGGGGGTCCAACCCAGCACTAGCAAAGTGTAATAATGACTGTAGTTTAAAGTGTGACCGAATAACCAGTAGCCTAAGAACAACGGACTGAAAATGAATCTGTTTCCACCAAGACAGACATGTTTGTTTTAGTATATTGTTTCTTTTACTGAAATTATTTTTATGTCCTGATCAAAACTTTAAGGTAGTAATCAAACATATAATGAACTTGATATCTTGTGCTATAATTAAAAGGCACACTTAAGATGTTCTTGGGATTTTCATCCTGAGTTGGCAGCTGCAGTCATGAGCGAAAGAGGATATTTAGTCCAAAAAGGAAAGAGCTTAAAGAAAAAGAGGAGAAACGGCTCTCTTCTGGGGGAAAAAGGGGGTCCGATATCAGCCGTTACTGAACCAAACTTCATCTCCAGCAACAGAAGTCCAGGACACATAAAGCATCCTGATGTGCTCATCATTTAAAAACTAAACTTTGCAAACAAAATGTAGAAATTGTAAACATTTGAGAGAATCTGTTTAAAACTACAACTTGGATTAAGTTAACTTTTTCCTCCACTTGTCCTCGACAGCTGCATTCTATCTACATTTTATGTTCTTTCACCCTTTGAGTAGCAGTTAAACTTTTGAGAGTGACATTAGTGGCATTATGTTCCTCGGCTAAGCGCAGTTTAGTGACAGTTAATTATAATTGCTCATCGTCCTGAGTTAAAATGTCTGGTCATAAAGTCAGTCAACACTGAGAGCCAGTGGCACCTTCAGAACCACTGACTGCACAGAGTCTGAGAGCTCACTTGCATAACAAGATCTCATTATTCAGAAGGCCATCGCACCACATTAATGGGAGGTGACCTTTCCATTTGTTTGCAACTCTCTGCCTGCTCTAATTTATTTCTAATCATGCTGTCTTAAACTCCTCAACAGATCAAAAATTAATTTTGGTTTTCCCCATCGCTTTTCTTTAAACTACCGGCATAGGAAGACACTCCTATGCTTTACTTAAGTTAAAATATAACAGATCAGAAACATTTTATTACCAGCAACTGTCTGGCCTGAAAAGTTCATTTAGGAAAAAATAATTTGCAAAGAAAAGTTGATTAAGTATTATTTAAAGGGATACAATTCCTATTTTCATCCCTACCCCTACCCCTAGTCCTTCCCTTGGCCCTAGCACTTGAAATTAAGTTTCCAGAGCTAGGGATTGAATTATTCCCCTAAGAAATGGGACTGAATTCTTCAAAATCCCCATGCGTCACCAATAGTCATCCATGGTGCAGTAAACTGACATCACGGCCGTTTCTGGAAGAGTTCGCAATGCCATCTGCAGCAGCAATGATCTTCCTCCCTGGACGATTGGATTATTTTCATGGCTTTGGGCCAAAAAACATGAAAATGAAAGGAAAAGAAGACACCTTCAACTCAAGCTTAACGTTAACGTTATGAGCAAATGTACGTGATGTTACCAAACTACAGTTTTTTTCACATTTGTGATAAAACTGTAAAACAGATCTTAATAAAAGACATTTTCATATTTTATTTACAAAGAAATACATTTGTGCTTTCTTTGGCTGCCAGTTTCCTCACCATTTTTCCCGTATTTAGCATGAAATTGTGGGTTATATCATACAACTCATTTTCTCTGTTTGGAGGGCCAGATAGCCCTACCCCCCTCCCCCTCGGTCCAAGTGTATCTATCTGCGGCTTGCAACACAGGGGGCGTGTCCAACAGTGGGCGTGTCCTGCAGTGGGCGTGTCGCATAGTGGGTGGGTCTTGTTAGGTTTAGGGGAAGGGTCAGAGGTAGGGCTAGATTTTACCGTGCTATCATTGGCCTGGTGGGCGTGTCGTCGAGTGACGTCACTCGACGACACGCCCACTCTACGACACGCCTCTGTCTTGCGAGCCGCAGATAGACCCTTCTGCCTCGGTCTGAACCAGAATTGGGACCCTAACCTTCATATGAATGTGCAAAACATAGGGTTAGGACCAAGGAGGGAACTGGAGTTCACCCAACGTCTGTTTTTTGAGGAGAGCGCCGACATGCATCAAGTGCTCTATACTGATCCCAGAAATCATATTACTTACATAAGGCCGATGTTTGGGTCAGACATTATCCAGTATCCCTTTAGAGGTACAGGAGTGAGTATTCTCATTGATATTTCATCATTATGTAGAGTATGTGACATTTTTACATGAATAGTAGTCAAGCTAGTTTGAGTAACCTACAGTTTTGCTTCTAAGCAGTCCTGAGTTTATTCTGAGAAGAGAAATAGGTGTGATATAGTGATGTTTGATATTGGCTTTTTTACTGTAGAGATATCCAATATCGGTAACAGCATCCAATTCTTGACTTCTATACACTAATCCGGCCAAACGCCACTCTAGACCATCCACCATTGCTGGGGGAGCCTTTCTGTACATGTGCAATTAGAACAGATGAGAATCAGACATTTTTCTTAACAACATGGAGGAAATGTGGAAGGACGTCACATTCCTGGTTGTTGGAACATCAGAGGAAAACTTTAATGTGGTAATAAGTGAATAAGAAGGTCACGGACATTTATTTCATGAAGATTTCTGCTGTCTGTGACAAAAGTGGACGGTGCTGCTCAGTCTACTGATGTCAGTGTGTTCGTATCGGGGAGGAATATCGGACACACAGAGCAGAGGAGGAATAACTTCCTGCCACGGTGGAGAAAACACTGGATTTAATCCCCAACAACAAAAACACGGTAAATTATAGTGAACACTCATTAATCTGACACTTTATTTCATGTATCTATGCTCCTGAAAATGACGCACCACATAACGTTATCATGCTAGCTAATGCTAACAGAGACAGCTGTGGTGTTGCTGAGAGTTAATTACTAATCTGGGAGATATTGTGAAATATAACGTTATTTGCTCTGATCAGGGCAACGTTGGAACCAAAAACAAAAACAGTTCAGTCAGAAACACAAACGGATCAGGAAGATGGTGTCCTGCAGCCTTTAGTTTCATCTGCAGGACATGTGAAGGCTACGTGGTCTGTACAGTCTTTAAACAATATGCAATAGCCAAATATGTGATAAAATAGAAAAGTAACCACCTTTGAAAGAGTTTAGTTTTTAAACTTTGATAAGTAATCATGAGATGTGCATGTTATCTCATTGTTGCTTGTCATTAAAGTCAGTTTCCAGAGATGAATAATAGTATAAATCCGTCTAGAATAACCCGTGTTAAACGGTGATGTTGATTGTTATTTAATTAGATAATGATAACTTGACGTGTCGCCTGCACACCTCATGAGAACTTATTTTGACCCAATGCTGCATGTCTGCAGTCCTGTAGGCAGCATCTTTCAGCCATCATTACATAAAGCTGCCAGTTAACACCTGCTTTTCAGATGTACTAAGTTACACGCAATTTTTTGTGCACGCTTTCCGTTGCACGGTTCATAAATCACATTGCGTGTCTTAAGCTGAGTTGTTTGCTTAGTCTCCTCCCAATATTTTGCGCCTTCTGGCAGAAACGCCCACATTGCATATAAATGAAAAATACTTTTATTATTACTTATTATTATTATTATTATTATTACTTTTATATTCATCTACAGCAGACACACAAAATGAATAGCGGGGCTATTTTGCCCGTTAACAGGCGCAAACCTCCTTTTGCCCTGTTTGTAAATCTGCTCCGGCGGATAATGCATGCATAATGAATATAGTGCTTGTTTTAGCACGCGCAAACCATTCGTAAATCAGGGCTAAAGACTGCTGTTTTGTGTAACCTGTGTTACTCTACCAGTGCCTAGATTCTTCATAGCAATCCAGTTTATGTCATCTTCATTAAAGGATTATGACAACATCCTGGTGAATGAATCAAAAACATCAGCTCAAGTTAAATTGGCTCTACTCACGTGTTGTTGCTTAGCAACCACAATCTTGACAAGCAGAACAAGAAAGCTGCTGCAGCTTTTACACCACCATGAGCATTAATTTAGCTTCCGTGTTGCTAGCAGAGAAGGATCCAGCTGAACATGATTTACAAACCTTTAACCAAATGATAACTGCTAACTCTGACAATCTCACTCCGATCCTTTCGATCCCAACCAAAGGTCTCAAATCCACTTGTCTTGATGTCTTTTTTCAAAACGTTTTGCTTGCTCACTCCTCTATCGCATCACGAGGATCTCAACCTCAATCGGTTTCACAGTTTAAACAGTTGGAACAACCAAAAAAACTGCAAACTTTAGACATTTTCCAGCAATCAAGAGCATGTTTGTGCAGCTCTGGTCTATAATGAATTAAAGTTGACCACCACTTCATGCTACACACAACTGATGAGGTGGATTCAACATCTCCCATTTACCAGCAGCTGGGAGATGAGTGATGGTAATTTATACCCAGGGCAGAGGAAGGAATAGCATGAAATCACAAAATCAAGTGACAAAATCCAACATTAAGAAGAATTCCCCTCTGAAATCAAATGGATCAGATGTATAGAATAGAAAAAAAAATTAAATACTCAAAGAACAAGCACCATACTGCAGTCTGTTGCAGGGGTCTACAGCGTTTACACATAAGATACATTTTTACCTCCTGTTCCATTAAATCAGCGTAGATTTTGAGCCACATATTTGACACTTAAAAGTAAGTTACAGTGACCAAAACTTTTAACATTTCATTGCTTATTTTGTGTCCATCAGATTCATGTACACTGCTGGCCAATTTAAAGAAAAAAACAACAGCAAATAACCCAAACAACAACCTCACCACCTGGATCTACCTCCCAACAATTTCTGCATGTTGAAGTCATGGAACACCAATCGATGCCCTGGGTACCTTCTTTTTCTTAAACAACCACAAGATATTATTCTTTTTAAGAGGGGTCAAATAATTGGTATCAAGCAGAGAAAAACATCTAAGGAGATGCAGAAACAAGTAAAACTGGGTAATTTCATTGTACTGGGACGCTGGTTCAATGACAATAAATTCCATTCCATTCCAAGAACTGTCCAATGTATTATTATAAACTGGAAGGATATTGGGGAACCACAGTCTTCCAGGAAGAAATGTGGTTGGAAAAAAATCCTAAATTACGGTGATAGTTGATCAAAAACATTTGGTGAAATCACATTGAAGAAAAACAACAGTTGAACTCAGGGCTATGTTCAATAGTAAATTTCTATGTGAACAATGTAAAGGAAACTCAAGGGGTTAGGACTGAACAGCTATGTAGCCACAAGAAAACCACTTATCAGTGGAGCTAACGGGATAAAAAGGCTTCAGGTCGCTAGGAAGCATGAAGACTGGACTCTGGAGCAATGGAAGAAGGTCATGTGGTCTGATGAGTCCAGATTTATCCTGTTCCAGAGTGATGGAGCATTAGGGTAAGAAGAGAGGAGGATGAAGTGATGCAGCCATCATGTTTTGTATCTACTGTACAAGCCTGAGGGGGCTGTCTGTTATCTATTCTTTAGTGAGGTCTAAATTCAAGACTACGGTCAGGTCTACAGGTAGGTTCAACAACATTGTGTGACTGGTTTAGAGAATGTAAAACATCATTTTCACACATGCATTGGCCTCTACAGTCTAGAACTGAACCCTACTGAGAAACTTTGGGATGTGCTGATGAAGGCTTTGTGCAGTGGTCGGACTCTCCATCATCATCTTGGAGGAAAAATGAATGAAGCACTGGATGGAAATAAATCTTGAAGCATTCCAGAAGCTTACTGAAACATAGAAAACTGCTGGAATCAAAGCTAAAGGTGGTCCAATAACATATGTGTGTGATGTTATTGGCCAGTCTATCTGCAGCACAGCACTATCTGCTCAATATCGTCTACATCGCTCAATTCTTCAAAAGGTGACTTGAGTTTGCTGGAGCTGAATCAGTGTGTTGAGTTGAGATGCTTTAATGATCCCATCCTTGATGGTCTTTGCAGAGAGAAACTTCTCTAAGCTTTACAATGTCGCTTTTGTTTCAGAAGTCCAAGTATGCATGCAATTATATTTTGTGCATTCTTCATTTGTGAAAGGCTTTTCTGTGCCCGACCATCTCTGATGCTGCCAGAGTCCCACACAGAGGTTGACTTTGGGGACTCGATACACATTTCAAGGCAGAGATCACCAAATCCGGACGTCTCGGGCCAGTGTTAAAGGAATAGTACACCCACAGAATGATGTGCATTCATTTTCTACTTGCCCTCATGCTGAGCAAGACTCTGGAGCACTTTTTTAATATCTCAAATGCAGCCGGAGATCAGACAGGTTTCTGTTTACCTCCCCAACTTTAAAATAATGGAGTTCACCGGCGCATCCATGAGAGTTCATGACACTAAAGAAGCCACGGCAGATGAGATTGCGTGTTCTCTTTTTCTTTCTTTCTTTGCTTTAAATCAATAGTCAACCCCTCTTGTGTTTGTTCGCTCTTACCACAATGTAAACAGCAAATTTCTTCTTCTACGCTTGCATTATCAGCAGAGTAGGTGCTGAACGCCGCAGCTTCTGTAGTGTTGTAAACTCTTATGGATGCGCTTGGCGGCAGCTACATGTTCTACTGTTTAAGCTATTAAAATATTCTAAATGATGTCGTTTGGAGTAAATTATGGACGCTACCCACTCAGGACACTTGGATTACATTGAACAAGCAGTATCGAGGAATATTGACAAGTTTTTGTGGACTTTTATGGACCTTTTTGGATTGGGCACCAGCGAAGTCCATTATATTAAAGTTGGGGGAAACGAAAACCTGTCCCATCTCCGGCTGCTCGAGATATTTAAAAAGTGCTCCAGAGTCTTGCTCAGCATGACAGTGAGTAGAAAATGAATCATTCTGTGGGTGTACTGTTTCTTCAATTTGAGTCAGGTGTGCTGGAGCAGAGAAATGCTGAAAACCTTCTGGACACTGGCTCAAGAGGTCTGGATTTGGTGATCCCTGTTTTAGAGTATGCAGACTCAGCTTCCCACAGAGGTTCTGAAATTGCTTTTTGTCACTCATCTCCAGTTTGGTACTTTTCAGCAAATGCTGTGTGTGCGTTCTGGAAATCTTTCAATGCTAAAATTTTTTGATGTCTGCTTATTTCTTGGCACCAATAAAGTTGTCAATCATGCTAAATTATGTCCATGCAGAACTACATTCTATTTTCCTGTGGAGCCTGTGCAGAAGGACTGAAGAGCCGCATGCAGGTTAAGAGCTGTGGGTTGCAAATCCACATCACACTCGTGTTCAGAGCAGAGTTTAATTGAACAAAATGTGGGAAAGCAAGCCCTTATGTAGCATGAGCAGGGTTCTCCTTGACCTGCATGATGCTACAACTGTAAAGAGTGCATTCATGTCTACACTTTGTGAAACCAGTAATGAACCAAAAACTACCACGAGTTGTGGGCCAGCTCATTGTCAGGCATAACATGAAGAAGCAGGAACACAAAGGGGGTCCCAGAGGCAATACAGGTCATTTTTTCATTCTCTTAGGGGTTGAACTTGAGAGAGGATCTTACTAAATAAAAACAATAGAGTGAGACACAATATTGCCACATATTGTTGGGCATAATGGCATTTTTGGACAAGCAAAGATTAGCCGTGGTTCCATTTTCCTAGAGTTATGCGAATCAGAGCCTCAACTGCCAAAGATAAGCCATAAAGCGAGGCTTGCACTGCATTGTGCAAGAACAGTCATTGATGTTCTATTTTTGCCAGCATGAGACACAGATTAGATAATCAAAAGTGGGCACATTTTTATGGGAGAAGAAATGAAAATGTCAATATACTTATTCAGGCTCAAAGGATTTCTGCGTGTACAGTGTGGAAAGAATAATGCACACTGAGATGGCTGGACATTATTCTGAGGTTATTCCTTTATTTGCATGGCTGAAAACAAAAAAAATATGCAGCCTGTTGTGCTGGCATTGTTCTGAAGCAATGACTCGCCTGCCAGATGTGGGTTAACACATCTGCCTGTTGACTGTGGCATGTTTCTGTCAATGTCCTTGGTGCCCAGCAAAAAGCATTCGTCACGTATGAGCTAACCGACAGACTGGGAACATTTCCATGAGGGAAAAGCAGCTGTGATGTGATGGTGATGTGTTTCGGTGAAGGCTGCAGATATAGCTGCAGATATTCCTGCTGAAACGAGTAACGTGTGATGGAGCTTACACCAAGTCATGCCAATTAAACTCTAGGTGGGGTTGCAGCTCTCAGCTCTTCTGTAATATGGGAAACTGCTAATTAAAGCCAAATCAACAGAGAATATCTGGTGCAGGGTTGGGGAAAATGATATGTATAAAATGAAATGTTAAATGTGAAGTGAGAGGTGAGATAGCGAGCATTTGAGTAGGTAGCGTGACGGTGTTTGTCAAGTCATAAAGCTGCTGCAGGCTCTCTGTATGACAGGAGAAAATTGACTCGTCCCTCTTACCTTCCCAGCTAGCTTGAGGACATTGTTCATTCATTATAGGCTGAGCTTATTTTTTCTCCTTCTTTTTTTTGCATCCCAGAAGGCTCGTGGTATTTTCCAGACAGGGCGGCTTCTGAACTGTCTGCTGCAGTTAAAACTCTACATGATCTCGTCATTGACCTGTATCTGTTCGAAACTAAGTTGGCTCTCACGGCCTGCTTTGATCCATACTACACTGACAGCCCAAAACACACTTCAGGACATGTTTATCTAGCAGATATTTGGGGGTTGAAAGTGGCGGGTACCAGCGGACGGCTGGCTGGGCTGCCTCGCTGAGCGGCAGAGGTCGAATGTGACACTGTCATTTTTCACAGATGGTGTGGAGGCTGCCATTGCAAAGTAGCTGGAATATCAATGGACAGATCTCCCAGCATTTTCTAAAGAAGTGGAGGGCATCTGGGTAGAGGGCACCTCTAAATGACATTCCTGCTGTGCTGAAGACAATTTGCTGTAAATCAGTATGAAAATAATCTCTATGAAGCTGCATCTAAAGGTCAGAGGGGACTGTGAGGCGTTTACTGTCACAATTAAAGACTATTCAACAAAAGAGACAGAACAAGGAAAACCCACTTGACAAAAAAAAGATGGAGAACAGGATGGAAAGACTTGTATTCACACACTTTTGCTATACTTTTAACCAACACAAAGACATGACTTCTCCTGTGTATGTTGCAGTATCATCCCCCATACTTGGTGCACAGTGACACATGGCCACCTACAGGCTCTACTGGGAATCTTACTGATTAAAGCTGGCTGTTTTTTTTATTTTCCACCTGCTTGAATGTCATTTCCTGCTTGTTAACTCTCCATTAATGTCTCTTGCTTCACATCCACTTGACACAAGCACCGTCAGAGAGGTCTGGCTTTTAGAGGCTTTGTCGCACCTGCACAGGAGAGGTTTTACCTCTAATGCTGTCCTCTCAGGCGAAAGCTATTGTCTAACTGTTGAAGCAAGGCTACTGGGAAGTTATTTCATAAAGATTTAACACTCCATTAGCAAATCACAATTCTCTCATGTGCTTGTTCTTCTCTGTGACTCTGGGAATTGTTTGTTGAGCTTACTACTCCCAGAGAAAGTCCTAGGTCTGGATCAAGATTGGGTTAGCTTGAACCTTTTTGCAGCTTTTGCTTGGAACAGAAAAGAGGAAATTTGCAAACATCCCAAGATGCAACTGCATGCAACTCTACACTTCACATACTTCTTCTTTGAGTTAACAAGTGAAGGTTTGATTCACCCATAAAAATCAATGCTTTCATCATCTGAGCCCTCTAGGTTTAGAGAAAGCAGAGCAGCTTTGTTTCCATCCAGTCGTTAAGAGAACCAGGGAAGACGAAACTTTGAGGGAAAAGACTGAGACAACACAAAATGTAAAACCAAAACCAGACCCTGATCAATCAACATCGTAATTTAATTACATCTAAACTGATACAAATGATAAAACTCATAATCCTCTGAGAAAATTTTAATGTGAATTGGGTTTACTTGGTAAATCGACAGAGAGAGCGTTAAAACTTAACTGTAACAAGGGAACAAATCAGTCTGACCAGAGTGGCTTTGATCTTTGAAAAAATAATTCAAACTTCTATGAATCTTTACTACCAGTCATCTGCTTTTATTAGACTTTATTTTATTTTCAGAAGATTTTTATACAATGATTTCCAGTAAACTTAATGCATATGCTAAAGAATAAATGGGTGTTGATAAAGTAGGAATATAACAGCTGAGATTTTACCAGTTATGATGAGTGTTTTTGTCTTTGGGGCCTCGTGGAGCTGCTAAAAAACCCAACAAACCCAACGCCAGGCTGACAATGACAAAAAGATGGAAGTATTTTCCTGCTTATAATGAAGATTGATGTCCCTGTGATTTATTTTTTGAATGGAAATCAAATCTGAAGCAATTCCACAGCAAACAAACTTCATGTTAAAGGAAATAGTTCACCCACAGAACGATTTAACTTTATTTTCCACTTACCTTCATGGTGAGCAAGACTCTGGAACACTTTTTTGATATGTCAAATGCAGCCGGAGATCAGGACGACTTCTCGTTTCCCCCCAACATTCATATAATGGAGTTCGATTGAGCCCGAGCCAACAAGGTCCTTAGAAGTCCACAAAAACTTGTTAATATTCCTCCATACTGCTCGTCCAATGTAATCCAAGTGTCCTGAGTGGGTAGCGTCCAGAATTTACTCGAAACGACGTCATTTACTATATTTTTAGAGCCTAAAAAATATATATATATATTACTTCCACGAAGCGCGCACCTGCGCGTTCACGAAACTACGGAAGCCCCAGTGTTCAGAGCCTACGCTGCCGATAATACAAGCGTAGAAGAAGAAATTCACTGTTTACATTGTGGTAAGAGCAACAGAGCTGCAGATGAACCAGGACGAAACACAAGAGGAGTTGGATACTGATTTAAAACAAAGAATGAAAGAAAAAGAGAATGTGCGGTCTCGTCTGCCGCGCCTTCTGTAGTTTCATGAACGTGCATCGGCGTGCTCGCAAGAGATGTACTTCTATTCAGGCTCTAAAAATATACTAAATGGCGTAGTTTAGAGTAAACTATGAACACTACCCACTCAGGACACTTGGATTACATTGGACGAGCAGTATGGAGGAATATTGACAAGTTTTTGTGGACTTCTATGGACCTTGCTGGCTCGGGCTCAATCGAACTCCATTATATGAAAGTTGGGGAGAAACGAGAAGTCGTCCTGATCTCAGGCTGCATTTGACATATTAAAAAAGTCTTCCAGAGTCTTGCTCACCATGAAGGTAAGTGGAAAATAAAGTTAAATTGTTCTGTGGGTGAACTATCCCTTTAAGGCCCATTTTTGCTCCCTTACGTGCGTAAATGGTGACGTCCGTTTCATGCGTCGTGCTGCATGTCCCTGTGCCCTAGTGATATGATGTCATAGATATGAGTGTATTTTTGGACACACTCACACAGCCGCTCCCAAATTTCCATCCATGTCTACTTTAACTACCTATCTGGTTTCTGTATCTACACATGTATACATGTATATTTGTATCTATGTTATATTATCATAATATTTTTGTATATTGTCTCTTTATTTGCATTTTATTTTGTATTTATTACTTTACTTAATACATCAGGACAAATTCCTCGTAAAGTGTTCGCTCTACCTGGCAATAAACCTGATTCTGATTCTGAAATGCCAACTTCTGCTCAGACCTCCACTTGGATGGACGTGGTTTAGGGCTGAGACACATAAAAATGGACAGAAACAGCCAAAAATTATGTCGTCCAGATGGAAACTGGGCTCCCTTTTAAATTAGACCACTGCTCTTCAAGTTGAAAGAAGCTGCTTATTCTGGCCTGGATGCCTCCAGGGTCTTCCCTGAGGTGGTATTCACCCGATTCTCCTCCCAGCCTGACACACTGGAGGGGTTTTACTGAACTTGCTGGAGGGGTTACATCATTTCTGGACAGGAAACAACTCGAGATGACGCAAGAGCATCTCCAGTTTGTAGCAAGGTGAGAAGTACATGTGGTCCACCATGATCCTACAGCCAGTAAATGACTAGAACTATTCGCAGTACAAACATTTACACAGAATCTCATCTCTCCGTGTGTCTAACTCACAATCTGATACCCTTAAGACAAAGAAGAGAGCTTGAGGAAATTAATACACATTTTCAGTCATGCTTCAGCTTAAGAACACATTGTTTAGCCGTGTTTTGTCAGAAGACAAAGATGCTCCGTTGGGTTGATGCATGTACTGTCTGAGCCTTGATGGTTATCGGAGCAGCTTTCATTTCCTGCTGAGCAGATTTTCAAATATTGTTGCACATTTCAGCGTCTCTGTTTACCTCCAGTCTTTGTCTCAATGACAGCCCTGATGGAGAGCAGTTTATACACACTGAGGATAAAATGAACCAATATTTTCCTAAGCTGGGACTTAACCTCACAGCACGGTCCAAAAATACTCCGATGATTGTCATAGTGCAGAAAAAATATTTACATGCTGTTTACCAGCCATGCAACGCTCATTTGCTGGTGCACACCTGAGCTGAGGCGGATCATTTGTATTTTTTGCATGAAATGAAATACTAGAAAACCCACTTTTAGGGATGTGCGACCCCGTGGAGAAGCTATGCTGCAGCAATGACAAGTTCTGCAGTCCAGTCATGCTTCTGCTCAAACAGCAAGTAAACGAAGACCCGGCGCACTCCCATGGAGAGGGCCAATGATGAAAATGCATGTAATCATCCACAGCAGGGAGTCAGTGCTCTGGGTTTTACCTGTGATCGGTGCTCAAAGACGGGGAGGGGCTCTGAATCCGGACTCTGGGGAGCAGTCAAGTGCGTCCGTTTAAGTGCAACTCAGCTGCCACTTTGGGAAACGGTATCCTGCATCTAGAAAGTCTGCATCAGAGGTCATGTAAAAACCAGCCACCTGTCTGGTTATTTAGAAGTTATCGCAATCCAACCAAACATGGAACAATTGCTTCTCATTTTACCGCTACTGTGTGGTCATCTGGCCATCCTGGAGTCCAGCACAGCCGACAGAGTGAAGACAGACGTTGAGGGGAAAAAATGGTGAGGTTGGCCTTCTCTGTTTCCCAGAGGGCACAAGCAATTTTCAGCTCTAGTGAGCCAGCTCCAGGAATACCTAACAGTGAACACAGAACAATACTCAAGCTCATTTATTCACATCCTCCCATGGCAGCCACTGCCTTGCCACCGTTTTTTCACTCCAAACAAAAAGGGCACGTTTAGGATTACTGAATCCACTGATTCATTTAGCTCAGTGGCTTTTACCGCAAAAAGTTTTAAAGGATAGTCGAGCAAAAACCTAATAAACTGCATGTATTATTTCAGAAGTAATCCATTTAGAAGCGTGATTAGATGAATGAGGAAAAAGCTGAACATTCATCTCTCTTGGAATAATGACGGTGCTGTGATCGTCAGATGTGAAGGCCCCGGCTGCTGTTGTGCTGAGAGTTGCAGGTAGCTCCGTGATTGATGGTTTTACTGGAAGCGCTGCCGCTGCTCAGCAGGTGTCAGTGCCACTGTTTTGTACCAGTCAAACCTGGAGATGCTTTTCTCCTTCTCAGTACTACAAATTTACAGCTGATCAGAATGAAAGCTGGGATTAAATAAAGCATGGAATCAGGAGACTCTGCAGCACAATGTTAACATGACTAAATGTGTAAAGGGAGGCTTTAAACCAAGTCTGGACTCCCTGCAGACCTTTTTTTTAAATCAATGGCTGTCCACATTGAGCTTAAAAAGGATTTGAGCATCTTTAGTGGACATGAGGCGGGACGCAGCTTTTGCTGAGTTGTGGCAGAGATTTCAGGTGTGGGACAAGGCTTATGGCAGCTGGAGGTGGACAAAGAGCAACTAAGGGAGTAAACTGCCTCCACTGTGCTATGACCATCCATACTGATCCACTTTACTTCTCTAATCCACACAGCTCAAGTGAGCCACAAGTGTGTCCCATTTGTATTGTTAGTGTTTTTGAATGTAAATCGTTGGACTTAAACATCTTATGGGGATTAGGCTAGCTTAGCTCCATGCCTAATGCAATGATTAGGGATTTCTGGCCCAGCAGATAAGTGAATGTTCACTAGTTACTCAGCTGTCAGACTCAGTGGTTAAAGACCTCGTGTCAAAATGGCAGTCTTGGTGAAAACAGCTTTGCTGCTTTAGATTTCCCACATAGCGCCATCGAACTTTGGCTTCATTAAATGATCATTTTTTTATGCTCAATCTTTTTTTTTTATCATCATTGGAATTTTGACTTGTAGGATCCCTATCAGGGTGGCTTGTAAACTCTTTGGTTTACATGGTTGTGGAAGACGGAGACGAAGGATGGTGCGGGCACAGATCTTCCAGACAGCTTCAATAGGATTATGTCATGTGAAGTAAACGCTGTTACTATTAGTAGCCAGACCCCTTTTTTTATCCATCTTATGTAGCCTACAGTAAAGCTCATACAGTGGTAAAAAAATAAACAAAATGAGATTAAAAACACTTATTTATGGAACACACACAATATAAGATCTCACACATGTTTTAGAATTTTCCTGTGTGGATAGAGGCCTTTACACACAAGGGCCGATGGGAATAAATGGTACGAAATTGCAAATAATTCAGAGGAGAAATATCAATGTATTTGTTTATACACACCCAGTCCGACGCAAAATTACGAAGATGCTGCAACAAACTGGCATTTATTGTTCGAGAGGAACGTGAACACACGCAGAATGCCACAACGGGGGAGACGAGTAAACGCTGTTTATGCTGTAAACAATTCCAGTGCAGTAAATGCTACAAGGTAAACTTCTGGATGCTGAAAAACAGCTGGTCTCACAGTGAAGATCCCAAATGCAGATTTTTGATATAACACTTGTAACAACTTTGAATGGCTACAAAATGTAGGGGAAACACTGCTACTACAGCGGTGATCTTTTTTTCCCCCTTTTTTTCCTTTTTTTTTTTTTTTTTTTTTTTTTTTTTTTTTTCTTTTTTTTTTTTTTTTTTTTTTTTTTTTTCCCTTTTTTCTTTTTTTTTTTTTTCTTTTTCCTCCCCTCTTTTGTTCTTTTTTTTTTTTTCTTTTTTTTTTCTCTTTTTTTCTTCTTTTTTTTTTTTTTTTCTTTTTTCTCCCCCCCCCTCCTTTTTTCTTTTTTTTTTCTTCTTTTTTTTTTTTTCTCCCTTTCTTCGTGTTTATTTTTTTCCTTTCCTTTTTTTTACCCTCCCCTTTTTTTTTTTTTTTTTTTTTAATTTTTTTTTTTTTTTTTTTTTTCCCTTCCCACCCCCCCTTTCTTTCCCTCCTTTCCTCACCTTACGGTGGTGGCGTGAGGCCTGTCCGCCCGGACCTGGGGGGGCTCCTATAGTGTTGGCCTGGATGGCCATGGATGGGGGTGGCTCTTGGGGTGGATGGACCCCCTGGATATCGTTTCATCAACTGGCAGCCATGTTTCTTTCTTTTAACTGTTATTCTTCTGGGACAGGGTGCTTTTTAAAAGGGCTAATGGGGTATGGGGTGGGGGTGGGCGTAATTGTACGGTCATGGGTGGGTATGCGTGAGTCTGTTTCGTTTTTATTCATAGTATTTTGATGTAAATTGTTTTATTATGTGAAGCACTTTGTATTGTTCTTATGCATGAAAAGTGCTATATAAATAAAGTTGATTTGATTTGATTAGTGACCCAAAAAACCGCAAATGAGAGACCATTTCTAAAGACGAAAACACGTAAAAGCTGCTGCTGTCGTTGTTAGCAGAGAGCGAGGACAGCTAGCTAAGGTCCCAATACGTTGCCAAACCATGTGTGAGAATTTGCATTATGTCAGCTCCTCATCTGGTTTGTTTCCCTTCACATCGGGTCTTTTCGTTTGCTGATTCTCCAGCGAGGTCAAGCCTCCTCCAATATGATTGGTCAGCTCATCACTGACTGAACGATTGGCTGACACGATTACACATGCTCAATCAGCTGAAAAAACGCAGACGATATTTGCAACGGCTGCAGACGGCCAACGACACAAAACACACCAAACTGACTCACGACCCTGACTTCAGAAGACTCCATGACGACAGCAGATGGCCGAAAATCGGGCCGGTGAGTCTCTGCCTTAATCGTGCCGAACCTACACAAAACGTCACTGACTGATGTCAGAACATGATGGTCAAAGGAAATTGTTGTCATGCAGTACGTGTTTCGCCTCTTCTAAAAACATCTGTCTCTGTTTTCAGTAACTACAAACCACAGAGAAAACACCAGCAGTAACACCTGCATATCATTCAATGTCTCCAATGTTGTTTTTACTTTACTGACCACCGCGTGAGGCGGCAGTGACATCACGGCAGTCTCGACCGCGCCTACTCCGCCCACTTACAGGTGGCAGACTACTACAAACAAAGACCATCCTGGTCGTCTTTAGCGTGTGGTGCTGCACTGTGCTGTACCGTGCCCTGTGCAGCTGCAATGGAAAAGGCCCAAAATATTGGTATCACATGTCAAAATTTGAGAGCTCTAGCACAAAGGACCACCGAGTAACACTTGCTCACACAAAAGGTGTGCACGATCATCCCGGTCTCCCCTAAACAAAATTAAACTTCATGGACCCAAGATGGATCCTGAGGAACTTTTCAAAGTTCAAAGCTATGTGTTGCTCATAACCACCAATAGTTACACCAGTGATGCCTGCATGGGCTCTTATGGCCATGGCTAAAGGTTCAATAGCAAATGCAAAAAGGCGAGAATAGACACCCCTGTACGGTTGATCATTGGAGAATAAATGGTTGAGACATGAGAAAGGGTGCAACTTTGCTAATTCAGTCATAGAAATACATAATTCCATATACAGTACATGCCTATATTTCTGTACTAAACTATTGAATCCAAATATTACAGAGTAGTGGAGCAAACTTTATTTTATTTTGTACCAGCACGATAATGTCAAGTTCATCTTAATTAATAGTTGATGAACTCAAAATTGATCTTGCAAGAATTTTATCTGGGTGGTTTTAGCTAAAACTGTCAAGAGATGTCTCTGTCACAGTTCAGCATCTGGCCGATAAAAGCTATTATATACAGGAATAAACAAAAAAGTTGAAAGCAATCACATGACACTGCATTGTTTATAAATCATTTGTGAATTATCTCTAATTTGTTTTTAAAAGAAGTAAACTGCATTGTGGGAAATCTTCTCCTTCACCATCACTAATTTCCTCTGGACTCTAATTACACTGATTCAACTTATTATCAAACATTTTGCCCGCCAAAGTTCTGACAACTTATTTAAGATTAATATTATTAACAATTAAGTTAAAATTAGGTTATAGCTGCTTGATATATTCTATTAAAACCAATGTTACATTTTACAGTGTTTTCTTTTTTTAGCCTGTGTTTAACTTGATCTATAATTAAAGAAAACATTTCTGAACCAAAACTGATGGATGTGACAGGTTTAGGCGAGGGCTACCACAGAAAACTTCCTGATACACCTGTTTTAGCATGACCTTCCGCAATCACAGATCTCACGATAGGCTTGTGTCAACATTTTGAACGATGCCAAGATGTGATGTTTATCAGTGCCGGCATACTGTAGATAGCATCACAAGCCCAGAATGAGGAAACTTACTGCTAACAAAAGACAGATTCATATACGTTCATGTAGAAAAAGTAAAAATTAAATTTAAAAAAATGGAAAGTTATACTAGTCCTTTTTCCAAATTAACACTCGTTTAGTAGATGCAAACCTTTCATAATTCAAAGCCTTAGGAAAGGACTTTGTAAAGGAGTCCAGTCTCAACAAAATCTTTTTTTTTTCTTTTTTGGAACTCCAGACATCTTTGATCATTTGCAAAGTTCGAGACGGGTTTGAGTCACAGCAGAAGCAATTTTGACTTCTTAATAATCTTTTGTTACCGAGTCCATAAATACATCACCCTGCATTGCTGAATTTCAGGTAGTTTAGGCTATCACCATGGTTAAAAATTAGTTTTTAAAAAGGTTTAAGAACAAAGATGATGGCAGATTTCCCTTTATTTTTACAACAGTTACCACAGCAGTGGACTTATTCAGCAATAAGATTAAATGAAGGACTCATTTCAACAGTGAGATCTTCTGATGGTTTTAATTGGTGCCAAAAATACAATTAAATCAGCTTTTACAGAAGTTTCCCAAATAAAAGACATAACATTTAAATAGTTCTTCCCATTGTAAAAGAAAAAAAAGGTTTAAAAGCCATGAAGGTGGTTTCAACATGAAAAAAGGAAAATATAAAGAAAAACACAAAAACAAGACATTCATAGCACATTTCTGATAAATACTCATGTATACAGTTTAATGAGTAAATAAAAATTGTTCAAAGAAAAAAAAAAAAAAAAAAATCAAGGCTTTGGTTAAAGTTTCAGAAAGTCTGCAGATCTCTGATTATCCACCATTTTCTAAAGCAGGTTTTATATAATATGCAGCATTAATCACATGATAGCATAAATTTCAGCAATTCTACTTGACAACAATGAAAAATTTCAAGAGGCTCACAGAGAAACTGTCTACGTGTCCACGTTTCTCTCAGTATTATTGGAAAACAAAAGTCATTATGACATAAAGCTGTTAACTAAAGATAAAAACCAAGAAAATTAACATAACAAATGCACATTTATAGTTTCAATCTGTAGCAAATATTCACCGGAGCAGCTTTTTGTCCACCCCAAAACATCAGAAGAATTAAAAGCTTTGTCTCCCAGAAAGAAACTCAACCTGAAAAAAGTGGAATTCCATGTCTTTCAATCTACTTTAATAAATTTAGTCCATTTTACATGATTTCTCTATGTTCCCTCTGTAAACATGAATTCATCACGTTTATTTTAGATATTTAGAAAGATTACTGGATGTGCTATAGTTATATTGATGGAAAAAGTTACAGTAGAAAAACTGAACACAATTTAATCATGTTTTTGTTTACCACTTACAGTATACAGTACCTCCAAGTGATACTGCGTCCTGGCTACTTGTCCACAAAAATATCCCTTTGGCTGGAGTTCCTTTTCTGAAAAACTACATTATACCGACATTGCAATGTTTGGAGCCCCCGTAGCTTTCCTGTAGCTGGTAGAAAGCTCATCTTGGGCTCAAATAGAAGTTTATGAATTAAGGAAGTTTTCTATATATATATATAGGCAAAGAAATTCTCCATAAAGTGCCGACAAATATACATTTTTATGAGAATTTGTCAGGCGAACATGACTTTATTTTTGTCTTTTGGGGGGAAGTTTGGGGTGATAACTTAAAATAGACTTGTAGCCAGACTTGGGGCACATTCACAAAGCTTTTTTTATTCGAATCAGAATCTGTTTGCTCGGAAAGTCTGCTTCGTTTCGGGGAGTTGTGAATGCGCAAACAAATTCTGATCCGGAACAAACAAGTGGACTCGGTCAGCCTACAAATGCAGGTCTCGGTTTGATTCAAGTGGACCAAATACAGAAGTGGACAACAGAACTGCATTGGTAATGTGGGAAAAATGTTGGGCAACATGGGTAAACGCTACGACAACAAACGCACATGTGGGACTGCAGTACTTATAAAGATGGCTCGTGGTCAGACGTGGAGTGACAGGAAAGTAAAAGCTTGAATCAATATTTGGACCGATGAAAGTACAGTATATCCCAGGTCCTCGTAAGTACGGACAAAAATAATGTTTTGTGGGGGAAACAGAAGTTGTGAGAACTTTCTTGTTCGTTGTACGTCTTGCCCTCGCCGACAGTGAATCCGAATGCAGCGCCACCTGAGATTGGGAACATAATTCAAAAGGTTTGGCTTGTTTGGCTACGGTACAAAGAGAACGTGACCTCGGTCCGGAAGACCACCCCCCACCCCCAGCCAAACTGAGTCCCCAAATGGACCGAGTCTTCCGGACTATGCTTTCTGAATGCACCCTCAATCTTTTTTCCTGCATCCCCAATGTATCAAATTTGCCAAATTTCATAGTTGAATGACTGTTTATGCCATTGTAGTACCTAAATATTTGGATTTACACAATTTTGCCATTAAAATTTCCCCAAAAAGGGTTTTGGCCCCCTGTGCAGCAGTTATTGAACCAGGTTGTCCACCCAGGTTGTGATACTTAAAGGTAGAGATAATTTCTGCTGTCAAACCTTTTACAATGCTCCATGTTTGTTTTTCTGCTTGGCCCCTGAAACCTTTGAGGCAAATGTGCGTCCCTGGTCTCATGTTATTCTCATAAATCTTAATCTATCGGACGCAAATAGACGTAAAAGCTGGAATGATAAACTGCGAAAATAGGATAAATAGGATCAGTAGAGCTGACCCCAAAGGTGTACAGGTGAGTCAGTGTGTCACCCTCGGCCCTGTAGAAGGACAGAGTCCCTGCAGACCTGTCCAGGAACACCCCGATTCTGAAGCTGCCAGAAGGGCAAGGGCCTCTCCACATCTCCCTTTGATTGTAAGCATAAAGCTTGCCATAATAGAGACATAACATCCAACTTCCATTTGTGTAGCACAGATTACAATCTCTAGGAAGTGTATTGAATGCAACACCTACCAGGACATAGTTGTTTTTCACATCACCCCATTCTACCTCCCAGTAACTTCGACCAGTCAGCTTCTCTTGGCACATGAACTGTGCATACTTGAATCTCTTGGGGTTTTCTGGATAATCGTGGGATTCTCCACGTTTCCATGTGAACTTTCTGTTTTCTTCAGAAAGAGTGAGATCTTTGCCGACAGTGTCCAGGTCCACGGTGAGATCTTGGGCATCTGATTGTGAAATCACAATAAAACCGTTAGAAATCATTTAGACAGAAAAATTGTTTCTGTTCATGTCTAAGGTCTTTTTCACACCTATGTGGGTGAAGCCAGGCGCTGCCGCAGGAAAATGTTTCAGTTTTCAACGAATACGGCTCCGTTTCACATATGCTTTTTGATCACCGCGCCCAGCAGTCGCTCTACAGACTGGAGCGTTGGTATCCATGGCAACTAGATGGAAGTAGACACGTCCCTCAGTGTGTTGAAGACGAAACATGGTTGCATGTGGAAAACAATGTCATGTACTGGAGAAGGCGGATTTCCAGACAAACCAGAGTAAGACGCACATTAATTCTGTTGAACCGCGAAGTCCGACCATACACTGATATTATTGGCGAACAGCCAGGTAGCGGTAAGTTGTAAACATTAGCATTAACGCTTAGCCTGCTAAGCTCTTGTTGGTAATTTGTCCAGTGTTTGTGGACACCCAGTTGATCTTAACATTTGAAATACAATAGTAGCTAGCAAACGATACTAAACGTAACAGTTCGGTATGCCGTAGCCCTGTTATTTGTAATAACACTGTCAATAAGAAGGACATCCCAACAGTGCAGCTGCTTATGGATACCTGTTTAGTTAAAAAAGGTGGAGTATCTGGGATTTAGGCTGAGCTAAAATTGGTGCGCGTTCACACATCACTCGAGCGCGAGTGGCGTGTTCACACAGACCCAGTCACGCCATGTTCGGTACCAAAACCCAGTTAGATCAACCTAAATGGGTCCTGTGTGAAAACGACCTGAGTTAAGACATGGAGGACTTACACCAGATGAGATCTCTTCTGTCTGTGATAGTCCGCACAGGGGGCACGTCTGGCTGGGAAAAGTCGTCTGTGACCAGAGAACCGTCTTTGTACTGGTAGATGGTTGCTCCGGTGTATTTCTCATTGGCAACGGCAGCCACAAGGAACCGGAAATCCTCTTTGTTCTTCAGTGCTTTGGCAAGCTCATGGAGATATCTGGCTTTTTCTCTCATGTTGGCGATAACTTCTCTGGAGTAGAACCAGGGTTCCTCACTGTCTCCATTGGTTCCTCTGAGTTTAGGTTGATTCAAGAAGGTTTTCATTGCATGGGTGTAAGGGTCAGCAATCTCCAAAGAGGTGAAGACAAAGCAGAGAACATCAACAACATCTGTGTTTTCCTTTCCCCCCCTCGGTTTGGATCCTGGTCTGGTTTCCCTTTCCCCCCCCCCGTCCCCCCCCGATTCTTTCCCTTTTTTGAACTATCTCTTTCTTTTTTTTTTCTAATTTATTTTCTCCCCCTTTCCTCTCTCCCCCCAAATCTTGGGCTGCCTCTTTTTTCTCTGGGGCCTTTTTTGGGTTGTTACCCTCTATTTTTTTTCCCTCCCCATAAGACCCAGTTTTGGTGGCATGAGCCGGTTGTTTTTTTTTTTTATATTTCAAAAAAGAGATTTGATTTTTTTTTTAAAAAATATTAAATAATAAAATAATTTTCAAATTAATTTTTTTTTTTTTTTTCTTGTAAAATATAAAAAATTATTTGGGTTTATTTTTCTCTCAGCACGCCTTTTTTCAAAAAATTTTTTTCCCCCCTCAGTCACTTCTAACAAAAAGATTTCTTTTCAAAGATATAATTATAAACTACATTTTTAATTGACATGAATTTTGTCATGGCCAGGAGAGGATTTTTTAAGGATTAAAATAATATCAAGTGATTCCAAAGACAGATTAAAAAATATTTAGTGATACTCTTTATTCATAGCATCAGTGGGAGAACTAAAGGCATTGCCAATATGTTTTGCAAAACATGGTCCCACGTTTACAAAAAATTCATTCATTAGTCATCAATACAGAAGATCAAAGATTTATTTCAGCAGAACACTGACTCACCTGAAATCAGTTGATCTTCATAAGCATTGTAGAGCATCCCCAGGGTAAAAGGTCGACCCAGAGCAGCTTCTGACATGTTATCAGCCTCCATATCTCCAACCTGTTGGTAAATATGAAACTATATCATCACTTGAATGACAGCTTTTTTATTGATATCCGACAGACTAATGTTGCCCAACTCTTAATATTGAATACCGATGGCAACCATTACCGATATGTGCAGGTTTTCTACTTCTTAGTAAATGTAAACGACATCTGTTGTACAACTGTGAGGTTGTGTCTTATATTTTAAGATTTACAGTGAAAGTAGAAGTAGCTGAAGAGTTTGTTGTCTGATGTAATGCAGTGTAATATGTGCATGCTGTGTCAAATTTGTACCATTAAAATAGTAAAAACCGATACCAGTAATTTCCAATATTACATTTTGATGCCAATATGGGTCATAATCTCTGATGTACAGTCCTCAAATTATTCATCCCCTCTAATTAAAGATGGGAAAAAGAGCTGTCAGGGGAAAAAAAAATGAAATTGACAAAAATAATAAAATTTTATGAAAATCATGACATTGATTTTTAATTGTAGTTTAATAGAAATACAAACAAGTAAACAAGACCTGAACTAATATTTTGTAGAGCAATGCTTTGAGACAATCACTGCAATCAGGTGTTTTCTGGAACATCCAATCAGACGTCTGCACCTGTTGACAGGTATGTTGGTCCACTGTTCATGAGCAAAGTGCTTTAATTAGTCTGGGACAGTTTTGTTTGTTTGTTTTTTGTTTTTTGTTGTTGTTGTTTCAAAAAAGATATAGTTTTCAACCACAATTCAAAAGTAATATTTTATTTCACTTAATTATAATTAAGTTAATTTTTATTTACCATTAGTTTCTTTAATTTGTTATTGCTTGGATTAATATTGTGAATCAGCCTTTCTTTAATAAGATATGGTATAAATATGAAAATAGTGTATGAATAATTTTGATGACAACTGTATCTAATTCACACTTTTAAACCCACAAACTTCATGTGATCAGAAGTGCAGTCGCAGTTGAACAAAGAGTTCAGTGAAAGTTGTCCTCACCTGGTGAATTTGCCGAAAGTCAACTTGAGTGGTTTGAAGTCTTGATGATTCCAGCTGCAGCTGTCTGTCCGCTGCAGAGAAACTCATATATCCAGTTCCAGACCGACTCCGCCCATTTCAGATGACAATCATGACTAGTCATCGCATAACTGTGCTTGGTGTCGCCCTTTTTGATTCTCTTTTTTTTTGTTTCAACTTCAAACAACAATGACATAGGGAATTGTAGTCGGCAAATCATCAGAGAAGATTACAAAAACAACTTAAGGAACTAGACGGATCTGAGTTAGCTCAGTTGGTACAGCATTTGAGTGTAGCATGTTCTGAAGTCCCTGTTCAGAAAATTAATATTCTTTTTTTTTCTCCACGATCTTGAGAATCTGAAATCACTGCCCCACAAGCTCATATCTATCTATCTATCTATCTATCTATCTATCTATCTATCTATCTATCTATCTATCTATCTATCTATCTATCTATCTATCTATCTATCTATCTATCTATCTATCTTCTCAACAACATCGTGGAGAGAGAAAAAATATATACAGTATTGTTCGCCGTAAAAGGGACTTAAACTCAGGACCCTCAGGTTAATAATCAGATGCTCTATTTACTGAGTTATCCAAACTCATTCAACACTCTTGCAAGTAACATTTCATCTGTGCCTGTCATAAGCTGTGTTTGAAATCGCTCCCTATCACGGATGTAGCACACTATATAGTGAGCATGCTATTTTGTAGTGTTGTTCGAATTCTGTTCACTTCTTTTCATCCACTACATCGCCCACTATAAAATGCCCACAACGCACTGCGAATGTAAGTGTACAAGCAACGTACTCTACATTTTACTCCTGTATACCACAATGCAATGCGGCCGTGTTTTGTGATCGCAGAAGTAGAAAAATGGCAAAGCAGCTTTTCGTATGAATAAATGTAAGTAACGTTTAAGTACCAACATTTTCTTTAGTGGCGTTGTTGGAACTTTTAACAATAATGGTATTTCTTTGTAGCAGGAAAGCTGTCTGTTGTTCATCACTGTTAGCTACCGCTACTGCACATCGCAGCAATACCTGGCACATCTGCTGACGTCACCCTATGTAGTGTCTGAAATCTCCTCCCGGCATTCCCTACATAGTGTACATGATATAGTGGACTACATCATGTACACTATGTAGGGTATAGGGAGTGAGTGGATGAACACAGCGATATTCTTTGTCTTTGTCTTCTTTCTCTGTAACTGTTTTAACTGGCAGCTGGCTAACAATTCATGAGTTGCGTTACCGCCACCTACTGGTAGGGAGTGTGAGATGTCACTCTTTTAATGATGTCACTCTCTCACACTGACATCTGATGGGCTAACCCCTTGGCCAATAGGTGGCATGCAGTGAGATGATGTCAGACATAGCACGTCTCAGCACGCTCAGAACCTCGCCAGAGCAGGTACAGAAAATGTATCAACTCAGCTCAGAAACCCTGAGTAGAAAAGCCCAAAAACCGAGGTGAATTGAGCAGAAAAGTGATGGTGGAAAAGGGGCACACAGTATGTAAAATTACAACAACGCACTGTGAAGTTACAGCAAACTGCAATGGCATCAGATCGGCTGTTATACTGTACACTTACGGCCACTTTTTTTAGGTACACCTGTCCAACTGCTCTTAAAAGTACATTTCTAATCAGCCAATCACATAGCAGCAACTCAATGCATTTAGGCATGTAGACGGATCTGCTGCAGTTTAAACCAGCATCAGAATGAGGGAGAAAGGTGATTTAAGTGACTATAACGTGGCATGGTTGTTGGTCTGAGTATTTCAGAAACTGCTGATCTACTGGGATTTTCACGCACAACCATCTCTAGGACTTACCAAGAATGGTCCGAAAGAGAGAAACTATCCAGTGAGCAGCAGTTCTGTGGGTGCAAATGCCTTGTTGATGCCAGGTCAGAGGAGAATGGCCAGACTGGTTCCAGCTGATAGAAAGGCAACAGTAGCTCAAATAACCACTTGTTACAACCGAAGTATGCAGAAGAGCATCTCTGAATGCACAACACATCCAACCTGGAAGCAGATGGGCTACAGCAGCAGAAAACCACACCGGGTGCCACTCCTGTCAGCTAAGAACAGGAAACTGAGGCTACAATTCACACAGACTCACCAACATTGGACAATAGAAGATGGAGAAATGTTGCCTTGTCTGATGAGTCTCCATTTCTGCTACAAAATTCGGATACTAGGCTCAGAATTTGGTGTCAACAACATGAAAGCATGGATCCATCCTGCCTTGTATCAACAGTTCAGGTTGGTGGTGGTGGTATAATGGTGTGGGAGAGATTTTCTTGGCCCACTTTGGGCCCCTTAGTACCAACATGGCGGTTTAACCACCACAGTCTACCTGAGTATTGTTGCTGACCATGTCCATACCTTTATGACCACAGTGTAGCATCCTCTGATGCTGCTTCCAGCAGGATAACGCGCCATGTCATGAAGCAGGAATCATCTCAGACTGTTTTTTTAAACATGACAATGAGTTCATTGTACTCAAATGTTCTCCACAGTCACCAGATCTCAATCCAACAGAGCAGCTTTGGGATGTGGTGGAACGGGAGGTTCTCATCATGGATGTGCAGCCGACAAATCTGCAGCAACTGCGTGATGATGTCATGTTAATATGGAGCAAAATCTCTGAGGAATGTTTCCAGAACCTTGTTGAATCTATGCCACCAAGGATGAAGGCGGTTCTGATGGGTCCAACCCGGTACTAGCAAGGTGTACCTAATATAGTGGCCGGCGAGTGTAAGTGTGAATATATTAATCTATGCAAAATTACAACAATGCATTGCAAAATTACAGCAAACTGCAACTGCATCTGATTGGCTGTTATAAGCCTCTAACCACTTATAAGCTTTTATTTCTGCTCCTGTGAAGTCCGACTGTCATTTGACGAGGTAGTTGTAAATGTGGTGGTAAGCTAATAGTGCAGCAACATGTCTGCATCACAACTGAGATGGCAGAGATGATTCTCTTTAAGGCTCAAACTTTTCCCAAAGAGGCCAGTGAAATGGTTTTGTCCCCCTCACAGATGACACTGCACAATATTTTGATTTTCAGATTTTCAGCAGAGGACGGCTGTCACACACAGCTACAGTGTTTACAGCTTACAGTGTTGTGATACAGCCATGAACTGATAAATGACTGATGTTGTTATTAATACCAGTCTCCCAACTAGAACACAGGAATGATTTCTGCCACCATGGTGGTTTAATCTGACATGGTGAAAGACTAAATAAATCATGTATCTGAACCTGCAGAAGTTATCTGAGAGGATTTTCTGAAGAGTCACTCCTACTGTCCTGTTATCACCACTTTTTAACCGTTTACATGCATTAACGTTTTGATTTTTGCAACTGAACAAATACCAGGACTCAAACATTATATTTCCCCGACACTTTCACGTCATATCATGACCTCATCTGCATTAAAAGTCGAGTCTTGCATGTAAACACACGTCTTCTCATCGTTCAATAATGCTTTTCCCGTGTTTTCTTGCCCTTGGTTGCGCGTGCATCCTATCTGTGATGTTGCTCAGAAACCCATCTATAGACAAGTTTCACGGCTGAAACCATGGGAGCCGCCGTGTCTGCTCGTTTCTGCCAAGGGCTTCCAGTTACCACGGTTACAGGATATTTTACACTGAGGACATACGCAAATCAACATCACGCATAGGAAAAGCTCCCGAACTCGATGACTGATAAGTGGATATTGTTAAACCCAAAAAGTTTCTTGGACATTTTGTGCCGTACGTTGCTGCAGCAGCTTGTGCAAACGATTAAATATGAACGTTGTAAACTGAGCGAACTCACCATAGGACGGCAGCCGTGCAGCTACGTGACCGACCACCGGGTGCAGCCGCTGTCTCAAACTTTCCGTCCTACTTAACTCAAAAAAAAAAAGAGAGAAAAAATCCACCGTAACCACCACTCAAGCCTTCTGACAGGAATCATCCAGACTCTGGCTCGGTGTTGGACATTTGTCTTCGTTGACACTAAACTGCCGTGTGTGTGTCGCTATCAACACACAGCCGACTGCGTCACCATGCAAGTCTACGGCGTTCCTGTTTATCACCATAGGACTCAACAAAGTACAAAAATATATTGCTAGTTGTAACATCAGGTCCTTTCATCATATTATCCTCCCAGTTCAGTGTTTTAGCAGGTGAGGAAGTAATAAAACATGTTCTTTTAGAAGAAATAAATGAGAATGTTTCCATTTTAGAGACATCACTATTCAGTGTAAATGAATGCAGATATTATCGACCGGAAGCGCTTGGCAGAAACTGAATGACTGCGGAAATAAAACAGAGATGTCCGTGAAACCCATCTATGGGGAAGTTTGTGTCTGAAATAAGAAGAAAAAAGTGGTTTGGAAGCAGCTTGGGGTCTCTGTAACTGCTTGAGTGCCGCTCGATTAAAACATGGGGGTGTAGCTCACCCCTGTAGCTCCGCCCCTGGAGGGGGCCCCCTTGAGGTGTATTTTGATAACGTTGTTGTTGAACTTTTCTACAGTGGCAATAACTGAATTTAATGGAAAGCTCACACAGTTTGTCGTTAAATTGAGTTCGTAACCAGGACAGCTATTTTTGGGGGCCCCAGTCCAGCTAGGGGCCCCTGGAAATTGCTTGGTTTGCTTGCCTTGTTGCAACGGCCCTGCTTGTAAAACACATTTTCCCTTTTATTTGGATGGATTTCATAAAAAATTTCTGACCAGGCAAACCAGTCACTTTAATGTTAGTGGCATGTAATCTGAACACATGCTTCTCTAATCTTTTGGTGGTTTTAAGACGTTAAGTCCATTTCATGCAGATCTGTGAGTAATACAGCTACAGAGGAAGAAGAAAAAGGAAAATGCTCAAATGAGATCAAACTCAAATGAGTTTAATCTGTTTGAACACGCTTTCCAGATTTATCCCTCATATGACAGAAAATTTCATTTTCAATCCTGCCAGCTCCACGTACGGTTTAAACGATGGGAAATATGTGCTTTTGCTTCTATAGTCTGTCAAATTTCCCCAGATTTTCATGCATTGCGATGTTAGAGCAAATGATGTTTGCTTTTTTTGCATGCATGCATGAACAGCACTTAAATATTTGAGACCGAATCTGTAAACATGACTTTATTTGGGCCGCAAAAAAAGTGGTACTTTAAAACTGATTTAGAGGCTTAACTACGCTTAAAGATTCTTAATGCAAAATGGAGGTGACTTGGGAGAAAGTGAAGAAGTACTTAAGAATGATGAGACACCACAAAGAGGCATAAAATGTCTTCTGCAGCACCCAAATCTGCTCAAGAGTGAAGAAACAACATGGTCAGAGCAGGCAAACCACATTATTGGGTATATATTGCATACTGATATGTGGGTGTTATTCTGTAAAATCCAGAACACGATCAACAACACAGCAAATGTTTCAGGTTACGAGTAAACGAGATGGTCTCTGGGGGATCAAAAGAGTTTCATAATGCCGCATGAAGGGAATTTTAAAGAGCTACTTGGAAATGGACCTTTGAAGATAAGATGTCAGCCTCAGTTTTGTCAATAATTCCTTTTAATGCTGTTCTTGAATCCTTGGTATTATGGACTGTGCTGTGCATGATTGCTCTCTTTTAAAGCTGAAAATACAAGTGTTTAGAAACACAATCAAAGGACTGAAGAAATAAGACAGTGATTAGGTATAATGTGATTAAAAATGCACCCATCAAAGTGCGCCAGCAGACAACAGGCTGGAGGACGCTACTTTTAGCTTTTTGAAAAGATAAAAAGAAGAAGTGAGACGGTGGTAGTAAATCATTCACTGACATTACAACTGCTTTTTCATTCATTACATGGTTCTGAGAAATTAGTTGTCTGGCTTGTTTTTGTTTATTTTACATTTTAAGCGTTTTGTTTGGAAACATTAGGATGAAAAATATATTAATATGTCCACTGCCATGCTTCACAATCAAGACCTCAGATGAAATGCTGTGTTTGAGATGCTACAGTGGGTTATTATCTACTCTGTACAAACATGGCTTGTTCAAACTGGTAATTAAGCTTCTTCTTCTGATAACAACGTGTCGATCTGCAAAGTATTTTAACAGATCTTCTTATATTAGTTAATTTGTTAATTCTGAAAACCTGCCATCAGATTCACAGATGTGTTTGTACACACTCAAAAATAGAGGTACTAATTTGTACTTAAAAGGGTCCAAAGCTTGTCACTGGGGGTGTTCCTTTTTGAAAGACATTTCTGTACCCGTTCGGTCCTGGTCCATTTTTGTACCTTATCAAGCAGTATGAGTTAATAAAGTACAATTAAACCAATTAAAAATGATTTTAAGAAGTCAATAAAATAGAGATTTTAACAACAATCAAAGATGCTAATAATAAATGAATAATTATTATATAAATATTAGGCCAAACACATATATGATTAAACATATAATTATTGCTATGATTACGATGATTATTATGAAAATCATAATATAATAACTATAATTATACTACTGTTTAGAAGTACTGCTATTTATAGTTATTGTACAAGCTACACACATTTTTTAATGCTGCAGGTACCCTTAGGGTTGAAATGGTACAAATGTGTACTTTATATTACTTTGGACCCTTTTTCATAGTATATAGGTACTTCTGGCCTCATAAAGACCAATATTGTACTTTTGAGAGAACATTTGTAAAAAATGTACCTGCAGGTACAGAAATGTTCCTGTCTCGTACCTATTTTTGAGTGTGTAGGGCACAAAATCGTATCTTTTCTCTGACATAGCGAGTACCCATCTCTCTGAGTTAAAGGGGAAGTTTGGGTTTTTTTTCAACCTGGACCTATTTTCTAGCATGAAATACGTTCATTTCGTCACCCAGACAGTTTTGGTGCAACTTGAATTCCTTTGGGAGATATTTAGATCCACTCCAGATCAGCGTATGCCCAATATAATGGAAGCGATGCAGCCTCTAAATAAGGCATTATCTGCCACAAACTCCTTCATTTCACCAATGTTTTGTCGTGAAACATTAGTCCTACCCCCCTGTGAGCTCGAAGTGGCTTTTTTGTGGTGATTCGTCCTTTTTTACAGACATTTTTACTGCGGCTTTGATGATGTCACTGTTATGCAACACCATAACAATTAAATGTCTGTAAATAATGTCTAAATAATTTAATTGGGTGCTTTGTGAATTTTATTGTTAGCACAGAATGTCCATGAATGTCCACAAATCGATATAAAACATGAACGTCAGGTAAACCAATCTATTAGATAAACAGCTTTATCATGCTAAAGACGCTGCGTCTCAGTGAGACTTGTGTAAATAAAGTTTACATTTAAATTAATATTAAATATAGCACTTATATCTGTAATCTAATAACTTCTATTACTCAAATGCTTTGAATTTTAATATTCACTTTACTGAGCCGGTATAACCGCGGCCTCAAACACGTGACCAGATCATAACTGTCATCAGAGAGTGAACAGCTTGGTAGCATGCCACATATATATAAGTAATTATGTGTGAATAATTTCATTAACGTTAAATAAATTAAATCAGTACAATCCCACCTCCAATGCAGCAGGGGTCGCCACCGCTTCGTTCACCGCCGTTATTTAGCTCTGAAAGCAGTTTGAAAGTCCCGCCTCTTCCATTACGTCAGCAAGATGGCGACCATTTGGTGTGAGTAGTGTGCTTCATTCTGCACTTCGTTTTTGGCCATTATTAGGGCAACATCCAGTTATTTTCAGAGCTCTGAATTTTGACTTAAATGACGGCATGAATGCACTACACACTCAAGGACAGTGTTTGAAGTGCTCAAGTGTGCGGTTTGAGACACGGCCAAATTCCAGCTTCTTCAGCTACATCAGCAAGAAGGCGTCCGTTTGGTGCGAGTAGTGTGCTTCATTCTGCACTGCATTTTTGACCAATTTTAGGGCAGCATCCTGGTATTTTTAGAGCACTGAATTTCAGTTAAAACCGCACTTGCACTCAAACATAGTGTACCACGTAGTGCAAGTGATTGAGACAGACCCAAAGTTTGCAGGAGAAATTTGATGAACGTAGAAAGACAAAAACATCGCTGATAATTAACATGGTAAGCATTCTTTTGCTGGAATAAACAACAAAGTGAGAGTGGGTAGCCTAGTGGTAGCGTTGTGGGCTTTGGATGACTCCAAGGGGAACCACTGTGGACCCCTGAGCAAGGTCCTTAACCCCACCAACTGCTCCTCGGGCGCTTTGAGTAGCAGCCCACTGCTCTCTGACACTCACGGTACAGAGATGGGTAAAATGCAGAGCCCTAATTTCCCTTCAGGGATCTTACCAGTATAACAAAAAAAAAAAAACAAGGGGGTGGGCTGGATTACATTACAAAATTTGGTATTTCATATTACAATTTTGCTAATGTTCATAAAACTTGGACCGCTATTTGGCCGCTGCTACAACAAATGTGTTGTAACCCATTAACCCTCAAGCAAGGACTTACTATTGTGTATCATACTTCCTTTGTGCCACTTTTGTACCCCCCACCCCCACCCCCCATACTCAATCCCTTGATAATAATAATAATAATACATTATTTCAGACCCTCAACAGTGGACTGCTTTTAGTTTTTCTTCACTGCTTCTGCATTTTAGCTTAATTCTTGTTGAGTGAATAAGACAATATAAAATATCATCTAAGTTTTTCTTTACCTGATTTTTACGACCACATGTTTCTTTAATAATGTTCAAAAACTAAAACCTTCTAACTGAGAGTGTCATTTCTATTCCATATAACCGTATCTCTCTGTTAGTAACTCTTTATGTCCATTTAGACAGCGTGCTATTAGCTTCCCTTGTTTTTTTTTTCGCTCCATAACAGAACAGGTGTCTAATAGTGAGGTGTTATTTATGCTCTGATTATGAAAAATGCATGTGCCAGAAATCTGTGCCTCTAATTACTTAGCTACAGTAATTAGTGTACACGCCAAAAATGCTACTGTTATTTGATAAATTAGATGAGCTGAAAGCAGGATCACAGAAAAGGGCACGATGATAATACTGATGGTTTGATGAAACATCTACTATATCTATTTTGGTTATCTAACTGGTTCATAACTATGTTTTGCACTAACACCATTACATGTTAAATGATAGGATGTCTGGCTGGGACTGACAAAGTTTGCCAGCATACTTCTGCTGTGTATGCTATCCAAACTTCTAAAGATGATTAAAGTCACACCTTATTAAAAATATCTCTTCTCTTTTGTTCTGTTGCAGGTTCCATCTGAGTAGGAGGTGGCAACAGAAGACCAAATGCCATGGATGCATTCAATTCCACCTACTGGAATGCCTCTGAAGGCAATGACACAGAGGCTGCGGCAGAGAGTGAAAGCGCCTACAAGACTGTGGAGGTGGTCTTCATCGTGTTGGTGGCTGGTTCCCTCAGTCTGGTCACAGTTATTGGCAATATCCTGGTCATGCTTTCCATCAAAGTTAATAGGAACCTACAAACTGTCAACAATTATTTTTTATTCAGCCTTGCATGTGCTGACCTAATTATCGGACTATGCTCTATGAACTTGTACACTGTTTACATAGTAATAGGCTACTGGCCGCTGGGGCCGGTGGTGTGTGACTTGTGGTTAGCCTTGGACTATGTTGTCAGCAATGCATCTGTCATGAATCTTCTCATCATCAGCTTTGACAGATACTTCTGTGTCACCAAGCCCCTCAGCTACCCTGTAAAAAGGACCACCAAAATGGCAGGGATGATGATCGCTGCTGCCTGGGTCCTCTCCTTTATCCTCTGGGCACCAGCTATTCTGTTCTGGCAGTTCATTGTCGGTGGGCGGACAGTGCCAGAGAGGGAGTGCTACATCCAGTTCTTTTCCAATGCCGCTGTGACTTTTGGCACAGCCATTGCCGCCTTTTACCTGCCTGTCATCATCATGATCCAGCTTTACTGGCAGATCTCCAGAGCGAGCAAGAGCCGCGTCAAGAAGGACAACCGCAAGCCATCGGGTGCCAACCCCGAAGCTCTGTCGCCCGGCCAGAGGAGAAACAGCACACCCAAACCCAACAACAACAATGTACCGGGCGAGGACGCGGGACATTCCCGGAACCAGAGCGCCGACGACGACGGGGCCTGCCAGCATGATGGCAAGCTCCAGAATGGCAAAGGACCCTCCTCCAACATCCCCGATGGAGAAACTGAAGCTGAAGACGTGGCCCAGGAGAACTGTGCTGCAGCAGAGGCAGCAGAGGAGAAAGAAAGCTCCAACGACTCAACATCCGGCAGCGCCGCTGCTTCCAATCAGAAGGAGGAGGAACCAGCGCCGTCCACAGTCAACTCCAGCGCCGAGACAAGCCAAGTCCCACGTCAGCGAGCCAAGGCGGGGGGCTCCAAGCTGACCTGCATCAAGATCAAGACTAAGTCGCCAAAGGGGGACTACTACACGCCATCAAATGCCACGGTTGAGATTGTCCCAACCTCAGAGCGGCAAAACCATGTGGCGAGGAAGATCGTGAAGATGACTAAGCAACCTCCGACTAAGAAGAAGAAAGGAGCACCATCACGGGAGAAGAAAGTTACCCGCACTATCATGGCCATCCTGGTAGCTTTCGTAGCCACCTGGACTCCTTATAATGTAATGGTGCTTATCAACACCTTCTGCTCCAGCTGCATCCCCAACACAGTGTGGACTATTGGTTACTGGCTGTGTTATATCAACAGCACCATCAATCCAGCCTGCTACGCCCTGTGCAATGTCACTTTTAAAAAGACATTCAAACATCTTCTCCTCTGCCAATACAAAAATATTAGGTCAGCCAGATAAGTCCAGTAATCACTGAGGTATGCGTTTGTGTGTTTATGCGTGTGGAATGTGTGTTACCCATGCATTTGTGTTTGCAAAAGAGGTTTGTGAGATTGAAAAAGTACATTTTAAAATCACTTGTCATCAATTTATCATTAGTTTTCTGATTTCCTTCAATAACCAGTTGTAGCACTTTATAGTATTTCAGCTGAAAACAGCTGCGTTGAGATGCTTTGTGCAGAATCGGCACAGGTGGAGATAAAAAAAAAAAGAAAAAAAAAAGCTTGTGAAAATTCAGTTATTGAGAGTTACAAGCTTACAAAAATTAGGTTATGTAAAGAAAGGACCAGGAGGAGATACTGAGCGAGAAAAAACAAAGTTAAAAAGCAGAGGACGATCTGCGCAGTACGGAAAACAAAGGAAAACTTCAAAATGGGAAAATAGGGCTGCATGAACTTACAAACCTTCCACGTTTGAAGTTCAGTGAAGATACTTGTAGATAAATGTACATATTGGTGTATACTCTGTGTGTGCACATGTGGGTGTGCACTGGTTCTACATCTGCATGCATACCCACTTGTGCCCGTTTGCTTGCCTTTTTCGTGTCATCATCATCATCTTGACACATACAACCAGCAAGATATGGAAGAAACTGGGGTGTTTTGAGCAAATTGCTTCTGACATGGTCGCATCAGGACTGGTAGCCGTCCGGTTCAACAGAGAGCCCCTGTGAGAACGAGGTCCCACCGTTGCATAACAGATACATGAATATGCTCAAGCTACTCTTATCAAATCCAAAATTTTAACATTTGGACTGGCAAATGCAAAATATCAAACTGTAACATGATTCCAAGATGGAATAACAACTAAATGTTAAAGTTAGAGTGGGACTCTATAAAAAATGGTTAATCTAATCAATTAGAGGTGCACAATTAATCAATTAATTAATTGCATTGGAAAAAATGCCCCAAAAAGCAACATTTTCTTTATTTTTAAGGCTTTTAGTGCACAACTAAATCAAATAGGGATGCACAATATTGGAATTTTGGCCGATATCCGATAAAACTCATTTGGCCAATAACCAATATTGATACCAAAACCAAAAGCTGAAAAAAATAAGCAGTCATTGCAAATAGCAGTTTTGTTATCCATTTCTGACAATTTGAAAAATAAGGGTGGGAAAAAATATTGATACACTAAAATATTGTGATATTTTCATATGCCAATGTCAAATTGATGTTGAAAAACGTGGTATCGATCTATTTTACTTACAAAATCTAGCGAGATTTCATCATTCTGTGACAAAACCTCACGATATTTTGTGAATTCTCCCAAGATTTTGTAGCAGAACAATGAAATATCAAGAGATTTTGCTAGTAAAATAGATTGATACCGCGTTTCTAAATGTCAATATGATATCAGCATATGAAAATATCGCAATTTTTTTAAGTCTCGCAAGATTTCGTTACAGAGAAATGAAATATCGCAAGATTTCATTAGTATAATAGATCGATACTGCATTTTTAAATGTCAATATAATATCAGCACATGAAAATATTGCAATATTTCAGTGTGTCGATATTTTTTCCCACACCTAGTCTTTTGAAGTTTTAAAGTCTGTAAAAAAGAAGTTTTTGAAGAAGAAGTTTTGGGGTGGTGATGGGGTGGCCGATGTCCGATACTCAGTTTTAAGGCTGATATAGGCCGATACCAGTAGGGGGCTGATTAGATCGTGCATCCCTAAAATCACAGACATTAATATTGTAAAGCTCTATTATTGTCTCACCAAATGCATTTGAATTTAAGAACAAGTGCAAGTCAAAGAAAAAGTAAAAATGATCCCTTGCCAAATTTCAACAGCCCTAAAGTTAAAGTATAGGCCCATTTCAAGTGCTTTCATGAGGATTTTAAACTGGCTGTTTTCTAATTAAGAGTTTACAACATTTAATAGTAATTTTACATCTTATTTCTGCTTCAGGAGAGATGGGATATAATAAGATCACATGTAAACTTCACAAGCACAAAACACGCCATGTCCTGATTCACTGTGCCCTACTTAAATTGTTAAATCAGAGATAAAAGCAAGCATTGTAGATGCAGGAAAAAAAAAAACTCCTAGATCCACCTACGTGGATAAACTGTTTGCAGCATGTTTCACAGATTAAACAGCCAACAATGTTGTGATTTCTGTAAAAACACAAACACCACGGAAGGATAAAGAAATCTTAATTTGTCTGAATAACAACTTCATCTTCAAAGATGAGAAAAGCTTCATGAGGGCTAATCGAATTAATCCATGACTTCAAAAACTGAGGTCAGAGTCAAGTCTTTTTGTTTGGAACATGATCATTAGGTGAGTAGACACTTAAAAGTGATAGCTACAAGTTTAACTCCTGCCCGCCAGTAAGTGGCACACTCACTCATACCAACTTATTCAGTTAGCATTAGCAACTTTACAGAACTGGCTAACCATTAATTAGCATTAGCAGATGTTTAACTTGCATGTCCAGGAGGAAAGCGGCAACCTCCACGGGGCTTTTGAGTCCCATTGCTACCTTCACTCTCATCCTGTTTTGTGTTAGCCTGCTTAAGTTTGATAAGTAGGACAAGGAAGATGCTACTGTATTTCTACACAGAGCAATCTAGCTAGCAACTACTGAGCTAATGCTAATGGTGCAGAATCCTTTAGTGTCATCAGGTGTAAATATTTATATATTTTGGACCTGTCAAAATTGATAAAAAAAAAAAACCAAAAACAACTCTTTATATGCCTTTTTTGATAAAAAAGTTGTAGCTATCACCTTTAACAGTTTGAACTGTCTTAATAAAGCTTTGAAAACTCCACCAGCACCTTTCTGAACCGATCCATCTCATTTGCTTTTTCTTATAGCCAGTCAAGAAGCAGTTTTTCTCAAAACCCCCATAAAACCCAGCTGTCATTGTCACATTTAGGATTTTGTGTTCTCTTTTTATTGAAAGGAATTGACTGTATGCAAGCTGTCATGTTACATCACAGGGAATAACTGAACAGATGCAGCTGTAGGAACAACACAAAGACCAAACATCAGCTGAGAGGGAGAAAAATACGGCGTCGCACTCTTTCATCTGCCGCCGCATCGCTCATGGCTTCAGTTTTTGCTGCTGGGAGGATGTCTGGTGTTTATTTTCATGGCGTACATTAAGACGTTTAGGTTTGATGTGACGATGCTGGCTGGTGGAACGTGTGGTGGGGGCTCAGAGCTGTTCGCTGCTGCGCTGCTTTTTCCAGCGTTGTGTGAGAACAAACGGGAGACTTTATTTGATTTCTGCTGATTAGTGATGTCAGCGTGGTGTATGTGTGTGTGTAAGGTGTGTGTTGGGATACTTGTCCGATGTGTGTTTTTGGCTCCAAGAGTGGAGTTTACTTCTGATCACAGGTCGCAGCCTTGTGATCTAAAAAAGGGCTATTTTGTATGTATTTGTGTTTGTTGCCACTCATCTCCATCTGATCTCACAGTTCATCGCTTCTAAAATCATCACTGATAAACTGAAAGTTAAACGTAGTTTGCTCATATCGATGGAAGGAGTGAGAGTCGTGCTCTGTGCATTCATGCGTGTCATCCATCATTTCAGCCTATTAGACTATTCTCAGTTACCATAATGTGTGCTGGCTGCTTGGAGTGATGAATATGCAGGAGCATTTGCCATCAGGAGGTTGCCACGGCGGCTGGTGGGGGGGCTTTGCAAAGATTTACGCCTGCGCCGACTAGCTCCTCAAGGCTGTCGGCTTTAAAGAGAGATCTGGGACAGATCCTATAATGAAAACTCTCCATGAGGCTGATCAGATTACAGGCCGACGTGGAACACCTACATTTGAGATTAAAGACTGCCCATTACACGCTCAGCTTGCGCTTGCATGCAACATACTCATGCCCTACTTACTTCCATGTTCTTATCTTGGTATCGTCTATATTTCTTACAAGGTTATGGCTGTTACATAAATGCCACACTTACGTTTCTTCTCATTAGCGTTTCCACATCTTTAAATATTACCTTTCTTCGTGCTGCATTAAATTGAGCAGCTCACATTTGTGCAGAACAGCAGGAGATTCTTCTGCAAAATTGAAATCCAATTTTTACTTAGACTGGTTCTCTAATAATATTCTCAGGTTTGATTAAATTAGTCAAATGACATGACCCAGATGATCAGATGTAGTTTTGCCTGCTGCAAAAGAGACTTTCAGCTTCTGCACTTGGTCCAGGGAGAGCTTTCATTTTCAGTTAAAGGGTGTTTTTAAATCAGTGGTTCCCAACTTGGGGTCCCCCTCTTCCTCTAAGGGGGGCGACAAAGATCACAGGAGATGTGCAAACTTTAACTTCAAAGAGCTCGTCCAACTTAGATTTGCATACGTCCCAAACCATAATCAGTTTACTGGCTTATCAAGAGTCTGAGTCAAGCTGGAGCACGACGCACGTTCCTGCAGGCAGATGCACGTGTGTTTTACTGACTTACAGAAAATCAAGTGATTCTGTTAAAGAATAACTTTCTTTTTCTTAACCTGGACTTTATTTCTAGGAGTTTATACGTGCATTTACTCACTGGTAAAATTTCTGTATCACTGACTGCTTTGGAAGATATTACCAAACCATTCGGCGTACATCCATATAACGGGAGAGATGGGGCAGCCTCTCTATAAGGATTCTCCTTCATTTTATCAATGCTTTAAGTAGAATGAATGAACAAACGAGTACTATTGTCCTGTGAGTTCAGAGGTTCAAAGTTTTTAGTTTGGTGGTGTCTGGGTAGCGAGCTGCTATCACAGCTGTACTGCCCCATTAGGGTGCACACGGCCTTTAAAGTGTTGAAAAAAACCTCCCCACAACTAATGGAGAGTTAATTTTGAACTCACTGGACAATAGTACTCGTTCATTCATTCATTCTACTTAAAGCATTAATGAAATGAAGGAGTTTTACTTCACAAAATACAGCCTTAAAGTGCTGATGACACAACTTTAACTTCAAGTAATTTAGCAATAGAACAATACAACAAAACAAAATAAGTATTTCTGTGCAGTTAGAAGTCAATAAGACTTATTTTCACGTAAATATCCGATGTTAAAAAGCTAAAACGCGCTAGCCGCTAGCATTTTAGCCTCTACATGATACAACGTCACCAGGTGAAACAGTCGCGGTTGGCTCATTGATTTACATGTAAAAAACAAACAGTGGAAAACATGAAAGATGCTCCAGAACAGCTGGACTGGAACTGGTTTGTGTGGTGGATTATCAGCCAGTTCAGAGGAGTGATGATGCTGAGGAAGATGGGGACGGCAGGTTAGAACCGGACTTAGAACTGCAAGTCACCTCCAAGACCTTCTCACAGAGCCCGGTCCACTGGTTCAGCTCCAGCATGCAAGAGACCCCCACAGAGGGGACTGAGAACTGTAAGGAGACCCAGACCAGCACCAAGCGGACCCTCAACTGTTAAACAGCTGCTCAGACCTGCACCGAGCGGACCAGGACCAGGACCAGCACAGGACAAGGCAGTCAGGAGTAAGTGTGGAGAGGCAGCATGGACATTAGCTCATGGCTAACTATTAGCTTGCATCTAGCGGCTAATGGCTAATTCGCGGTAAATAATTAGCCTTCAAAAATGAGAAGATAACAATTTATATGCTTCCAGTCGAGTTTTAAATAGTTCCAGTTTATAAAGATGAGGAGGGAGGGAATAATGCATATTTTGAAGCAGCCGAAGGAGATCTGTGATGACTGCAGAAGTCCTGTGAAGTCCCAAAGGAGAAGCTGTCTGCGTTCACAGCTGGACATCACAGCCTTGTGAAGCAAACACTGATGAATGAAGAATAATCCAGCAGACGTGACTGCAGCTCCATGTGTTAAAAGTCTCATCATGTCCAGTAAACGGTGTCTGCAGATGGGGATTTTACTGGCAGAGACTGCAGGAGGCTCCTACAGCTAGACATCGGTAAGAGCTCCTATTCATCCTCTTCTAATGTATTTATGATCTGCAGGAAACATAAATAAACTAACGCCGTACTTATGAGCTTTTAAACATTAACTGGCATTACAACAGAAGGCTGAGCCGTTACAGTCCGTCTGTATAACTGAAAAAGTAACTTAAAAGCTGCAATAAACCCATTAAAGTCCATACTGACAGCGGTGTAGAGCTCCTACTCACAACGTCATGTCTGGTTTCTGCGAGCAGCGCCACAGTCTGGTCAGATGTGCTGAAATACAGTGATGTTTTTAAATAACTCATTCATACAGCCGGGCCTGTTTCTGTTACGATCTTCATGAGGAACGTTTTGGTCTATAAAAAATGGAGAAAAATGTCAAAATCATGTCATCAGCACCTTAAGCCCGGCATACACTGTGCGATTTTTGGCCGTTTTTGAGCCGATTTTCCAGTCGTGCGAGAATTTTGGGGATTGGGCCGACTCTTGGCCAAACTGTGCACCGTGCAGAAATAAAAACAGAAGTAAACTGGAGGCAGCATGGCGACCCGGCTTGTCATTTGGACGGAGTTCTCGTTGCAGAACCGACAGACCGTACAGCCCACGTCCGGTCAGCCAATTCCTCGTCCACACACGACGTCCTTGCCTTTTCTTTTTGGCTAATTCTTCACAAAGAAGAGCACAAATCAACATGGTGGCATGTTTTTTTGTAATAGTATACTGTTGTTGTCTTCTTCTTCTTCTCCGTCATCTTCTTCTTCTACTACTAGCTGTATGTATTGCGCTGCACGTTGGGATTGTTCAAGACCCCGACCTGTCTTTGAGGACGTACAGTGTGAGTAGTCAGATCGCAACCGAGCGTCGGATCATACAGTGTGAGGACAAACATCGCAAGCTGTGAACTTTTGAACTCTGTGACTGATTTGCACATTTTGAGTTGAGGCTGTGAGCAACGACTGAAAATATCGCGCAGTGTATCCCAGGCTTTGTGGAGAGGCTGCCCCATCTCTCGCGTTATATGGCTGCACGCCAAAGGGCAACTCAACATAATATCTTCTGAAGGAGTCAAAGTGATATAGAAACTTTACCAGTGAGTAAATGCACGTATAAACTCCTAGAAATAAGGTCCAGTTTACAAAAAAAGAAAGTTATCCTTTAAAAGAGTGCATCTGCAAACCTGTGCAAACAGCTGAGACCAACAAGCATCCTGGAAAAACATCTTTGTGCACAGACTGGAAGACAGAGTTGGAGCCACAACAATGTCTGCAGCTGATAAAGCCAGTCCAGCGGCAGCAGCGTGTCTTTGTGCACCACGCTCTACACAAATCGCATCTTTGGGGGAAATTACTGGAATCATAAGTGTATCTCCACATTTCCAGTCACGAGGATGTGAAATACCTCAGCTGTGATGATAAACTCATTTTAAAGTTTATTCAATGTCAAAGAAATATTTCCTGGAGACATATTCAGAAAGTTTTAGACTTTAAAAAGACACGAGAGTGCTCCCAGACTTGCTGAGTGTGCACTTTCAGACTATTCTCCTCCCAGCACTCGGTCGCTGTCACAGCCCTCCATCAATAAGCCTCTAACAGGCTGAAGGTGGCCATTAGTTCCTCATGATAGGAACAGTGTGACTTGTAGATTACTCTGAAACCTCGCATACTTTTATACCTGCACTTAATGGCTCGGGTCCACTTTGACCTGGACCAAAAACTTATTAGATTTATATTTTAGATCTTTTAAAAAAAAATTCTTTGCAGCTTATCTCACAATAATATTCTTTAGTTTCTTGCTATTTGAATTACGATTGTGAATTTAATCTTTTCTTTAATTGGAGGTATGAATAATTTTGAGGACGACTATATGTGTGTTTGTGTGTCAATACACTGAAATTAAACTTGATCAGATCTGCACAGCATTCAGTAGCTTTTAGCCAAATAAAGACAAATACTGCGAGATCCTCCGTCCTTGCAGTCTTCACGTTGGTAGACTTGTCCGTCTGCGCTGCGTAGATGGTCCCTGATGGCTGACGCAGCTCTTGTCTGATCATCAAGTCAGACGGGAGACAGATGCAGTCAATCGATCAGGACGATTTGACACAAGAGGGGGACATCAATATATATCTACGTAAAAAAGACAACAACAAAGACTAAACTAATCAGTACAATACTAAACATTAACCTATGAGGGGAAAAAGAACTTAAGTAATGAAACTCTAAATATACAGTAAATACAGAAAACTAGCAAAAAAGAAAAACTCTTCCTACAAGTCTTCTGAACAAGTGGAAGAGTCCAATTCGGCCTCAGAGCCATTGAGGAGATCCACTGCAGCTGGAACCATAGACATTAATACACTGGACTAATACAGTGGTCGCTGCTGGCTGCTAAAGGCTGACATGCCTACAGGGCGGCCATCTTGGGTCAGACCATAGTTCAGACAGCTGCTGTCAGAATGAACGGGAGGCTCCTCAGATCTCATTTTAATCACATGTAAGACACGTCAGAAATTTCACAATAAGCACTTACATGGCTCCAACATTTGAATAACCAAGACAAACTGGAAAAAAAGCTTTATCTGCATAACATTTATCTAACCAAAACAATTTCAACTCACATAAATAAAGTCAAACTTTATTCAGTTGATTCAAACTAGATCCAGAGTAATGGAATCACTGGTGTTTTAACCTTTATGTAAAGTTCTGACATTTGATTTTATTTCTTTCCTTTTTCTTTCCTTTTCCCTTTTTAGTGCCCTTACTCTTTTTTTGCATTGCTATGGATCCATGTGCATCCTTAACAAAGTTTACAATTAATGAATGGATATTAAAGTAATTCTTAATGAATTCATATTATTGAATAAATTAATTAATGAATTAATAATGAATGAATGAATGAGCGATTAATTGATTTTTAAATTAATTAATTAAACTTTATTGTTGTGTCAGGCTTATAGGGTTTTAATGACACAACACAATAAAAGAATAAATAAAACACACACACATACATAAATCACACGTGATCTGGTTTATATTCTTCTATTTGAACAAAAGTGGAGATACTTTACAGATTTGCAACTGTCAATACATAATCAAAATGCTATATATAAAGATATACAATCGTTTAATTTAATCAAATAGTCCCGTGCAGCCTCTTAAAGAGTGACATTTTCATTCAGCCCATTTACAGTATCTGGAAATCGGTTGAAAATTCACCGGGCTAAGCAGGTCTGAACATAAGAAACACCACTTTCCTCAACAGGCACTTCACTCTGACAGCAGCTCGGTCTGATCCAAGATGGCTGCTCTGTCGGCCCGTCTCAAACCCGAGGATGCAGGGTCTATCGATGTCTGGCTGGGACTTCTTTCCGTTGCAGGCCCGGCCACGCCCACATGGCAGCCTCACAGGAACTGGTACCTCATATAAAAAGTTTATCAATTTAAAGTAAAGCAAACAAACAAAAAGTGACGAAACGAGTCGATTAAACGTGTACAGCGAGTTAGTGAACCCCCACCAGCTCCCACTGATAAAAGAATGAAATATAGAAAATGGTAAAATAGGCATTAAAGTGTTGTTTTCGTATGAAAAAGATGACCAGACCATTCATTCATGGAGCCCCTCCGGCTCCATCATGGCTGCTCCATGTTTATCTGCAGAGCTTCATCCACAACTGAGTCATCCATCCCAGTCCAGCATTCAGATATCTGTCACATTGATAAGATGAGCCATTTCCATCTGCCGCGTGTCACACATCTCAGCAAAAGCTTTCCAAAACATTCATTAATCTTTGCTAAGCTGTTGTTTGAGTGATACCAGCAGGAGAGTAAGTGGCCCTCATCCCAAGCTGCGGTCCATGGGTCTCCTTTAAAGCAGCTGCTCGGGTGTTTGATGGAAGGTGTTGGCAGTTTATCACCTCTTACAGCACGATGAGGTCAATATGCATCCAAAACACCAAGCTGCTCACCGCAGGACCAAAGCTCTCACGCATCATTCGGCCAACTTGGTGGAGAGGATGACAGCGGGACGGCAGTTTTGCATCGGGGCTTGTCTGGGAGTGTTTTGGGAGAAGGTGCTCATGACAGAATGAGAGGGTGTTTTGCTGTGACAGTGAAAGAGTGCAGCTGTCACGCATGAGAGGGAGAAAGCCGTCTGAAAGCCCCAAGGTGTGCTTTGTACATATGAAACAGATGAGCTTGCCTTTGTCATCGCTGTAACTGGAAGGGTGGAGAAGCATGAAGGAATGGGGGGAGAATGCGGTCAAAGCTGAGGGATGTGGACCATGTTTGGACAAGTTTCAGCCATTCTGGGCAGGTCAGCCAAGGGTCCTGCTGCAGGAATGTTGGTGTCCCAGATGAAAGGTGCCGCCTGCTGTAAACACGTTATTATACGGCACAGTTTACAATCCATCCCGCTTCTGTTATCACGGCTCATTCTCCCGCTGAGCACAGGCATGTCCTGCTTTGTGGTTATATGGTCATATTCTTAACGTTTTATGGGTCCAATTGAACTACCTGTCACACACAGTCTGGTGTTCGTTCGTCTAATAGCACTAAAATAAACATGGCGTCCTCATCTTATCGTAACGTGCCGTCAGAGCTAGCTGGGCTCCTCTTCATACGGCTTATGTCAAAGGGCTATGCTCCTTTTACGGAGTACATGACATGGAAGGTTTATCTTCAAATTTAAGGTTTCTCTGGCTTCACTCTCAGAGGCGTCGCTGAGGATAATCTCAACACAATTTCTCCTCACGGGGAAACGTACTTATGTCACCAGATTGTACGGAGCAGTTTGAAGTGCCTTATCCAGAGTGACATAAACAAATTGCTCTGATATTCTGAAAACCTGCTGTGGTTCTCCCTTACTAAAAAGAAGTATTCCATAAGTACATGTCATTAAGTATACCCAAGTATAGTAAAATATATCCCCCAAGTGCACTTTTATTTACCAAGTACTAGCAGTATACAAACAAGTATACTTCTTAAGACTAAATTGGCCCACTTTAAGTATTCAAAAATACACTTTAAAGTATAATGAAAGTAATCTTCTTGTTATACTGTTAGCTTACTCCTACAAAAACTTCAAGCTTACTTTTACTTTTAGAAAGTACACTTTTAAGTATACTAAAGTGCACTTTTAAGTAGACTTAAAGTAATATATACAGTTGTGGGAAAAAGTGTTTGCCCACTTCCTCATTTCTTACTTTATTGCATGTTTGTCACACTTAAATGTTTCAGATCATCAAACAAATTTAAATGTGAGACAAAGATAACACAAGTAAACACAAAATGTAGTTTTTAAATGAAGATTTTTATTTTTAAGGGGGAAAAAAATCCAAACCTACAGGGTCCTGTGTGAAAAAAGTGATCACAGCATCTCAATGGGATTCAGGTGGGGACTTTGACTAGGCCACTCCAAAGTCTTCATTTTGTTGTTCTTAAGCCATTCAGAGGTGGACTTGCTGGTGTGTTCTGGATCATTGTTCTGCTGTAGAACCCAAGTGCGCTTCAGCTTGAGGTCACCAACAGATGGCCGGACATTCTCCTTCAGGATTTTTTGGTAGAAGCAGAATTCATGGTTTCATTTACCACAGCAAGTCTTCCAGGTTCTGAAGCAGCAAAACAGCCCCAGACCATCACACTAAAACCACCATATTTTACTGTTGCTATGATGTTCCTTCTCTGAAATGCCGTGTTACTTTTACGCCAGATGTAATGGGACCTACACCTTCCAGAAAGTTCAGCTTTTGTCTCATCAGTCCACAGAGTATTTTCCCAAAAGTCTTGGGGATCATCAAGATGCTTTCTGGCTAAACTGAGACGAGCCTTTATGTTCTTTTTGCTCAGCAGTGGTTTTGGTCTTGGAACTCTGCCATGCAGCCATTTTTGCCCCCCAGTCTCTTTCTGATGGTGGAGTCATGAACACTGACCTTCATTGAGGCAAGTGAGGCCTGCAGTTCTTGGATGTTGTTCTGGGGTCTTTTGTGACCTCTTGGATGAGTCGTCGCTGTGCTCTTGGGTTCATTTTGGTCGGCCGGCCACTCCTGGGAAGGTTCACCACTGTTCCATGTTTTCACCATTTGTGGATAATGGTTCTCACTGTGGTTCTCTGGAGTCTCAAAGCTTTAGAAATGGCTTTGGAACCTTATCCAGACTGATAGATCTCAATGACTTTGTTTCTCATTTGTTCCTGAATTTCTTTTGATGGCAGCATGATGTCTAGCTTTTTCAGTATCTTTTGGTCTACTTAACTTTGTCAGGCAGGTCCTATTTAAGTGATTTCTTGATTGAGAACAGGTGTGGCAGTAATCAGACCTTGGTGTTGCTAAAGAAATTGAACTCAGGTTTACGTTATCTTTGTCTCACATTTAAATTTGTTTGATGATCTGAAACATTTAAGTGTGACAAACATGCAAAAAAGTAAGAAATAAGGAAGGGGGCAAAAACTTTTACACAACTGTATCATATGAACTGGGGGTTTTCAGAGTGAGAGCGAGCTAGCGCCTAAATCTTACAAGAGAGGATTTAAAAACATGATAGAATGTACATCTTGCAGTATGCCACGAAGAAATCAGTATGTGTGAAAATGTACTATGAAGTAACTACTATTAAAGCATATCGTTCAAAAGATTAAATATAAGCATAGGCTAAATATACTTAAACTTCTAGTATATTTATTAGTAAATGGAAAGTAAATTTTAAGTATATTTCTGATAAGTACATAAACAGTAAACTGAAAGTATACTGTCTTATTTAAAGTTTAAAATAAGTATACTTCAAGCATACTTGCATGCTTTTTGGTAAGGGCTAGTGTGTCTGAGAAGTGTAGACTGTGCATGTTAGAGAGTATCTTATCCAGTCTTCCTGAATCCTTTCCCAGCTCTGAGTTCCCACGGCAACGTAGCGGCAACTGCCTGCTCGTAGAGAAAAGAAGTTTAAACGGAACAATCTGAGATGGCAGAATTTCACACGTTTCCTCACATCTTGAGCTGTTGTTTGTGTTCACGTTTGTCACATGAGAAAATGTGTTGTGTAAATCATCACGTTCAGATCCGTGTCGTTCACGTCTGCGTGCGAGAGTGCTGTTTGCTGGGTTGTTTTACAAAACAAACAAAAATAAAGGAGAAAAAACTAAAACATCGGCATGAAACACTGGACAAAACATCCCAGTATACATCAGGGAAAATATGCACAGTGTAGTTGCCTGTTTCTCTCTCATCTCTCCTGTTTAATCTGTCGTTCAATAGTAAAAAGCTTCCAAAGACTCACTTAGACACAGCTCTATGTGCTACTGGAATAAATGTATATACATTATATTTGCATTATATTGTACATTTTCTATCACATTTTTGTAAATCTGCGTCTTTTATCATTGTACAGAGCACAAACAAAGTATTTCAGATTAGAATATGATCAATGTACAGCCAGAGTTTTATCCTTTTTAGTTTGAAGCTTGTATTTTAGGTCTATGAACATGTGAATATTATGGATTGTGAGAGTATTTCAGAGATTATTAACCTGGAGGTGGAAGGCATTGTACAGGCATTTCTGCAGTTTGCAGAGAAATGGATTTGAGGCTGGATTGTAAGTTTTACACACTGGAACGGAGTTCCAGGAGGTTTGAGGGACGACTTCTGCAGCCAGAACGAGACAGAGACGAGGGAAAAAAAAAAATAAGAGTTTCAATGTGGCCCAAAAGGCCTTCATTTTGATTTCAGCTGTAAATTTATGAGGCCTCACACTGGGAAGAAGCTGCTTCAACCTGGACCAGCTATATAACTTTTAATTTCAGTTTCACCAACTTAAAGGAAGGTTGTCTTTTATTTCTTTTCTTTTTTTTTTTTTTTTTTTTTGGCTTCTTTGTTTTTTTTTCAGCAATTGTGTTGCGATGTTGACCAATCTAAAATCCAAGGGTCAGGTCAATTAAATAAAAAAAAATAAAAAAAATCAGCCAATGAATAATATGAAAAGAGATCATAAAATGTATAAATAGCTATAAAAAAAATAAATAAAAAGAATCAGTAGCCTGCTGCAAGTGTTAAATGTACATTCAGGTGTTTATTTTCCATTTGCCTTGTATGTAGATGTTCATTGTGTATTAACTCACTGTGGCTTGTGGCTTTTCTTGCAATAGGAGAAAATAAATCCAACAGTATATTGTTTGCATTGTATATATCTATATGACAATAAATTATATGTAACTCAGAAGCGGTACATTTGAAATGTACACACACGTTTCATAACTATCTGAATGTTCCCCCAAACAATCCCTCACCTCCTCTCCTCCCCTCCACCCTCTATAATACTCCTTGTACAGTAACAATGGTATTGATTTCCATTTTGATGCGTTCTTGAATTATTTTATGAAATTTTGGGGAGTTCTGGACAATGAATCTGAGTGTTATTATCATCGCCGGCCACCTATGACATTGTAATATGAACTGCATTCAGTGGTTGCATTGTACCATATCCTCTCCGAATGAAATTCAAATAAAAATATATGAAATGTGTTTGAAATCCGTTTTTATTTCCTTTGATTTGATTGACAGGAGGCAGAGCAAATGCTTTTGGTATCTTTTCTAACTTTTATTTCTTTTTCTTTATGTTTTTGCAAATGTGCCTGGAAGCAAGAGGAATGTTAACTCCAAACGACGACTACAGCGATACATTCAGGATGGAAAGAAACAGTATGTGTGTACAAATTGAGGTACAACAGAGCAGCAAAAAGCAATCAGACCAAAAACTATGACAATTTGCACAAATGTACAGCAGTTATTTCATGCAAGAGCCAGACAACGCTAGCTTATACTGATTCTTGCTGGAAACATATAGCTTGCAAACGCATGACTTATTTATGTCCTTTTTTTTCTTCTAATGAATTAAGTGAAGATGCTTAAAGCTCCACTTTTAACTGCTTCATTAATACAGAGCATGGGCCAATGAATTTCCCAAATGAGAGTTAGGGTATGCAACTGTAAAACAAATTCTAGGCAATTTGTTCTTGAGAAAATAACCCTAGAAAAAACATCATTAGGTGAGAACACTAGTAAACAAATCTTCTCATTATCCTTCCCTACCACTGCGTATTATATCTCCTACAGCAACATACAAGCTGGTTCTTATCAGGTGCTAGAAATATGAAAAAACAAACAAAAACACATATTGTCTCTACAAGTCATGTTTCCACTGGTTTTGTCAAAGCTCCTACTGTCAAGCTACAGCACATAAAGAGGAACCACGTTGGAACAAAGGCAGTGGACGTCTTCCCTTCGTCTTCCTTCCCAGCTCAAACAGCCTCATCAGTCCATTTGGGTGCGCTCTCGCTTCTTTCCTTCCTTCTTTTGCTTCTTAGCATCTGCAAGAAAAGACAAAGCGTGACAATCCACCGTCTTTACTGCGACAACTTCCCTGCTTGAGGTGGCATCTTTCAAATTAAAACAAAGATAAGAGTCCTTTTTCTAAGAGCTGTCCACCTCAACTTTAGTTTGAGGAACTACCCTCCCCCAGGGGAACTCTTTCATTTGGCATTCGCACATGAGTAAGGGACCTTGACAGGGACTGATGTGATGCAACGTGTTACTATAGCGCCACACTCAACAGCGAAACCAAGGTTCCCATGGGTCCTTAAAAAGTATTGAAATTTAAATCCCCGGAAATTAAAGGTACAGTATGTAAAAAAATCAAAGGTCAGTGGCAAAAAAATGTGGGATATAATTCAAAACTGTGTTTCTATTGATGTGTAATCGCTGCACTAGAATAGCTGTTATATGTTTATTTTCTCAGAATGAGTCATTTATATCTACTTGCTGGGCGGTGCACATACTGTATGGAGGCTGCCATATTTGTTCCATCATTTGTTACTACGGTGTCCTTGAGTGGACAAAACAATGCATATGAAGTGAGAACCCTCTGAACTTTAAAACCGCTGTACCAGCTTTGTTTATTGTGAGTTAGAGACTGTTTGGGATCAGTAACGCATAAAAGACATTAAAAATAGTTCCTCATAGTCCAGTCATAGCTACACCTGAGACCACTGGATCCACTCACACATGAAGACATCTTTATATCTGGGAGAATTTTGGCCACTAACAGTCAACATACATTCATTACAGTGCTTAGAATATGAAGTCATTTGAAAGAAAACATCTTTTCTTGCAATACCCATCTTCACCACTAGATGTCAGTAATTCTTACATACTGTGCCTTTAAGGTCTTAAAATGTTTTAAATTTACAGTATATTTAGCTGTAAGTATTAAAGTTTCAGCTGGTGTGTTTAATGCCGGGGGGGCATTTTGGGGGGGGGGGGGGGGGGGTATTTGGCATTTGACATTTGGATTGGTTCCACCCAGATGATTGACATGTCACAGCACCCAGTCATTCCTGCACTGTAGTTTGCACTATGTAGTAGATGGCGGTGTACACATTTTAATAGGGATGCACGATAACCTTTTTTTTTTTTTTAAATCGATACTGATAACCGATACCGATAATACACATACATACCTAATTATACCAAATAAAAAAAATCTAACTGGGGAAAGTGGTTTGGAAGCAGTTTTTGGTCTCCCCTGTGAAGCAGCAGCTTTCTTTCCCAAGTCATAACTTGCTGTTATTGGCCCGATAATTTTCTTGCATCCCTACATTTTAATGCTGCCTTCATGTGAGATGGGAAAGATGATCCTTTCCACTTGTGAAGTGGAGATTACCAGTGTGTTTTGTTCAAATGCTTTTGTGTTCGTAGTAAAGTGAAACATTGGAGGCTATCCTCAAATGCTAGCAAACATCTGCTCTAAGGAAGTAAAACCAAACAATCACAGTCTGATGTGGCTAACTGACGGATTGTTTCAGGAACGTAACCTTAAAACTACTGAGTTTCATCAGACCTTCAGTTTTCTGGGAGTTTGTTCCACATGTGAGGAGCTTAAAAACTGTACACCGCCTCTCCATTCGGTGCTGGTAAACTAACAGCTGGATTCTGAAATTTGTTCTTGGTCAAACAGGAAACCAGTGTAGAGATCTGAGGACTGGATCACTAGCAGCAGCTGTCTGATGGACTTTATAGGTAGACCTGTATGGACAGCATTACAGTATTTTAGACTACTGAAGATGAATGCATGGTAACATTTTTCTTAGTCCTGGTGAGACATCAGTCCTTTAATGTGATGCTGAAATTCAGGTCTAAGTCCAGGACTAGTCTCAGATTCCTGTCTTGTTAGTTTTTAACTGGTAAACCAACGGTTGCAGCATTTCCTTCATATAGCAGCACCTTTAAAGGAGAAAAACACTGCATCAAACATGTAATTAATCGCAAATGAAAGTTTTAAAAGGTGCCCATAACGAATATGAATGAAAGTACTGTTACTGTGTTAGTCGTCATTCTTATAGTGGACCCCCCCAGTAATAGCCTGTCTGTCATGTCAATGAGAGTTTGCGTAATTAACAGCTGTTTTACGGCACGTCGGCTGCAGGTGCTGACGTTGGAGTGTGTCTGCGGTGCGGCGTTGCCAGTTTAGTGACTTTGTGGCTTTATTTAGCCAGTTTTCAGACCCCTGTAGCAATTTTTTCCCCTCAAAAAGGCGACTGTGACACATCTGGCGGCTTTTCTGGTGGTATTGGAGACTTAGACTGATGTGAAAACACAGCAGGCGCAGACTTCACTCTCCCTCAGAAACAGCGTCGTGCTGTAACTATGGGGAGGTGACCTGTTAAAGAGTCTATGAATGCTTTTCCCCCTCAAATTATTCTTTTAAATATGAAATGTCCAAAATTTTCTTTTGGGGGAGCATGTCCCCAGACCCCCCTAGATGTGTTGTATATTTCTCACCTTTTTCACCCCTGATCTGTTTTCATTTGTGGTTGTAGACTGTTATTTGAAAACCAAACTAAACTAAATAACACTGAAAAACAAAAGACAATATTGAGAGGTTGTCCTTGTTTAGATGCTCTAAACAAATTTAAGGTGTTTTTTTCATGTTTTTTGGGAGAGCGAAAAAAGAGGCCTCTCATAAGAAGTCTTTTTGCATAGTTTAAATATTGCACCTAACTGATGACCAATGGCAAATGTAAAGTCTTGATTTCCATTGTAGGAGGCAAAGAGTTAAGTATTCAAAAGAAATCATTATAACATTTTTGGGGGCAAGAAGCGTAAATCTGGCAAGGGCTGCAGCTTATCAGTTCCACAGTTATGCTCGTTTACTCATCATAGAAAAAGGCAAAATTCACAAGAGTCACTCAAAGAACTAGAAACTGAAAAAAGTCATACTTTTTTAACTTTTAAACTTTGGTTGAAAATGATAATTAAAAACGACTGTTCTGAACAAACTAGAACACTTTATCAGTGAACAATAGGCCATAATTGAGCGAGGGTTACTGCGTTTGGCCCAACAAGGGCCGCAATCCAGCAGGTTTTCCATGTCTCCGTGCTCCAACACAAGTTAATGAGTCATTGTGCTTGATTGGTTATTGGATCTATTTAATTTGAGTCAAGTGTGTCAGAGCAGGGAGATGGAAAACCTCCTGGATTGCAGCCCACATTGGACCAATTTGGGTAACCCTTGCCTATTGTTTATTTTGAGGGAAATGTAGAGATGGGGGCATGAAAAAGTTTAGCCTTTTTCTGCCAGAAGTGGTGCAGTAACAGTGCACTATTACTGGCTGAACGATTTGTCCTGTGAATACGTCATCAGGCACGGTCTCCAAACTTGGCATGTGGAAACATCCTTGTTCCGGGCATTTATTTATGCTCTGAAATCGTTTCTCCTGGGCACACAGGCGTTCCTCTGTGCGACTGAATTAGCAGACAAGTCGCTGGTAAGTGGCTGGCAGTGGGCAGAAAGGGGAACTTTTTCATGCCCGCATCTGTGGGTTAGAATGGAGCCTTAAGACTTAACCATCAACTTCAGGACCAAATGGCTAAGATGTTAATGTTTAGCCTCACAGTAGGGAAGTCCGTCCATGTTGGTTCTGGTTAATCTGGAGTGAATTTGTGCGATTGTTATTAAATTAGATAATAAAAACGGGATGCATTTCCCTCACTTCCCACTGACCCATTGCTGCATGTCTGCAGTCCTGCAGCATTGGCTTGTTGCCCCTCATCCAGAAACTGCAGCCATTTATGCATAAAGCTGACAGTTAATACCTGGCGGCTGCTTTTTAGACGTGGTAAAATAACAGCGCAAAAACAATCTCTGCAATCCAATTAATGATTGATAAATCACACTGCATGTCCAAAGCTAGTTTATTTGCATATTGTCATTCCAAAATTTTGCATGTTTCTGCAGAAACACTCAGATTGCATATTTATCAAAGGCACACATGCTAAATGGATTATGAGTGCTATTTTGCCTGTTTAACAGGTGCTGCAGCAGGTTTTTGCATGTGCAATCAAGTTTGCACTCGTTTTTTTAACATGCAAACCTTTCATAAATCGGGGCCTTGTTGTACATCCCATGAAAAAGCACTTTATCAGCTTCCAGCAACAGTGGGAAGGCACCTGGCAGCCGTGACAGAAGCCATGCTGCACAGCCTCCTTTCTGCTTTATGACCTCTCTGCTCTAGTAAACAGTAACAGAGAACAACCTGCAGAGGTCTGGCCAGCCAGCTTCTGGCAGACGGTTTGTTGGACTGTCAGTCCGCTGGGTTGTTTCTGTGTGTACTGTATCTGCTTGGCTGCATTCAGCTCTGTCTCTTAGTCAAATTGTCTGTTTTCTTATGTTTTTTCCCCTTTCTAACAGTTTCTTACAGCATGTGTTGATGTTAGTTCTAAGAAGATTCACATCTGAAAGATTCAATTGTGGCAAAATGAGGAGGTTTCATCCCGAATGGACGTTCTGAGAGAACTTGTTTTGGCCAAAGTAAGTGCAGGTGTGGGAATAATGATGTCATGACTGAATTTAACTTTCTTGCATTAGTTTCAGGGTACAGATGTCATGTGCAACAAATGTGTTATAATAATTTTCTCTTCATCAACCAGGACAGATAATACAACCCCAAAGAAAAGAAAAAGTTTCCCAAGGCTTTCAGGAAAGACAGCAGATCTTTTCTTTGTGGATATTGAAGATGTTCCACATCTTCAGGGAGTTGCATTATAAGCTTGAAAAAGTAAATATTGTTGTTCCTTATGTGGCAGGAGTGTCAGAGAAACTCAGACGAATCTCCTCTAAACACAACAGCCTGGTACATTTCAAACTGAAGATCACACTTAGACAGAAGCTCTGGGTTAAGACCAAACTCAAACTAATGGTGCAACACAGGAGAGCAACTCATCAGGTTTGGATTCAGGAGTCCATCTGCATCTCAAGAAGTAAGGACTAAGTTAACGTAAACCTGAATGATACACACCCACTCAGAAGATAATCAACCATAAACTCATTCAGCCCGTTCAGGGGTCTGAATCCTGCTGGTCAAATAAATTAAACACATCTAATCCTAAATGATAAAAGTTCCAATAAAAGAGATGAAGCCAGAAATATTAAGATGCATCTAGAGCTGCACCTGGTGATTATTTTTTTCAATTAATCGATTAGTCTATCAATTATCTTCAACAAACTATGAACTCAGTACACTAAAAAAGGGGTCATTGAATATCAACCTTAAAGGAATAGTACACCCACATAATGATGTGCATACTTCTTCTACTCACTCTCATGCTGAGCAAGAAATGGAGCACTTTTTTAATAGCTCAAATACAGCCGGAGATCCGGGGGGGTCTTCGTTATCCGCCAACTTTCAAATAACGAAGGTGACTGGTGACTGAACCAAAAACGTCCATAAAAGTCCACAAAAACTTGTCAATATTCCACCATCCTGCTCGTCCAATGTAATCCAAGTGTCCTGAGTGGGTAGCGTCCATAATTTACTGGAAACCACATCATTTAGTATATTTTTATAGCATAGACATTAGAACATCTAGCTGCTGCAAAGCCCCTGTGAGATCACGACACTACGGAAGCCGCGGCAGACGACATCACGCATTCTCTCTTTCCTTCTTTGTTTTAAATCAATATCCACAGCTCGTTCGCTCTTAGCACAATGCAAACAGTGAATTTCTTCTTCCACGTTTGCGTTATCGGCAGAGTAGGCACTGAGCGTTGCGGCTTTCGTTGTGACGTTAACTTGCAGGGGCGTGCTAGATGTTTTACTGTTTAGGCTACAAAAATATAATAAATGATGCCGCTTCCAGTAAATTCTGGATGCTACCCACTCAGGACACTTGGGCTGTGTCCCAATCCACGCACTTTCCTGAGTGCACTGGAATTCAGGGCATAGTGCGCACTGTGTACTTTATTTGTAGTGTACACTATTGTCTCTAAATGCTGACCCAAGCAGAGCACTGCACTTACAGGAAGTGACGGACTAGCATTGCCCGCTAACCTGAGCGAACTCTACTGAGCTGGTATAACCGCAGCCTCAAACACACGACCAGATCATAACTGTCATCAGGGAGTGAACAGCTTGGTAGCATGCCACAATATACATTAGTGATAATGTCTAAATCATTTCATAAACGTTACTTAAATCAAGTACAATACCGCCTCCGATGCAGCAGGGGTCGCCATCGCATCATTCATTGCCATTATTCAGCTCTGAAAGCAGTTTGAAAGTCTCCTCCGCCACGAGATGGCGTCCATTTAGTGAGAGTAGTGCGCTTCATTCTGCACTGCATTTTCGGCCGTGATTAGGGCAACATCCTGGTACTTTCAGTGCACTGAAATTGTCGCTTGAATGACACCATGTGTGCACTACACACTTAAAAACAGTGTTTGAAGTGCTCAAGTGCGCGGTTTGGGACACGGCCTTGGATTACATTGGATGAGCAGTATGAAGGAATATTGAGTTTTTGTGGACTTTTATGGGCATTTTTGGTTCAGGTGCTGGTAACCTCCATTATATGAAAGTCAGTGGATAATGAACCCCCCGGATCTCCGGCTGCATTTCAGATATTAAAGAAGTGCTCCACAGCCTTGCTCATGTGGCAAGATAAGCAACAGAGGGCCCAGGCAGGATTTGATCCCCAGACTCCCAGGTGAAAGTCATGCACACTAACCAGTCAGCCAAAGGAACGTCCTTGTGGCCAAGTAGCCACGTGTATGCCTCATCTATCGGAGACATAGTGACAGGACCCCACACTGTCACACTCAGCATTAGGGTGAGTAGAAAATGGAGGCACATCATTCTGTGGGTGTACTATTCCTTTAACTTAAAATGAAAGACAAAAAAGCAGCATTATGGATCTGCTTTATGTAAAAAAGAAAAACGAAAAACTTTTTTAAGGTGCTTTTTTAAAGAACAAAGGAAATATTAAAAATAGTACAAAAAGTAATGTGGCAGCTTCAAAACTCCAAGAATAATAACTTACTTAATGTAAGTAAGAAATATCAGTATAATATTGTCTGTCTCTCTTTCTTCAAATATAATATAAAAAGTACTTATGGGAAATGCAGTAACCACAAAATGAATAATGATGGAGCCAAAACCAAAATGCAAGGAAATTTCTGAATGAAAAACCATAAAAGCTGCAAATTGAGAATTACTGCAAATAAGAACAGGAACTGTCAGTCACACCTGAGACTATTAATCTGGGAAACTGATGTTAATTCTCTAAACAACTAAATTGTCTGATGCTCCTGATTTTTTCTGAGTTCCACACTGGACCCAGGCTCATCCTTCTGATTATTTTACAAACTTTTACTGTGGTACTCACGCTGTATTAAAACATAACAAAACATGAATTTATCATTTTCTCTTTGAAAGAAGCAGATTTTTACATTGTTGCCTGAAACAATGCTGACCTGAATCCACCAAAGAATACTTCTTATTTATGAAGTTTATGGTATCTATGCAGCCTTATGGCCGCTTCACATTCACAACAGGTCCATGTGCATCACGTTTGACAAGGTAACACATTTAGACAGTACACCGACCAAGCTGCAGTTTCGTTCCGACCGCGGTCATAAGCTCGCAGCAGGATGCAGCGCCGTTCTGCCAGGACCGTGTCAGACATCGACCACGGCTCGGAGGCGCCGTACCTTCCCTCAGAGGATGACATCATCATGTCATTCACGACGCGCCGATGCACAATGTTTGCATCAACGTATTTACGTAATCGATTACATCGACGAGTCGTTCTGGCCATAGATGCATCTCAATAATACACAAATACTTCAGTTCTGAATTAGTATGAATGGATTGTCCTTGAACATCTTCACAATTTAAAACCCCCTGATACCGTGCAGGTGAGCAGGACTGAACAATGAGATTTCCACCTTTTTACATTCTCAGCGTGCACTACGAGGAAATCTTCTGCCAGCTGCCATCTCTCCGTAGGGAGAAAAGTCTTGCTTTGCAAAGCGCTTTCACCCATGCAAATATGGAAATAGCTTGGCCATCCCATCTGATTGCTTGTTTTCATTTGTTTCAGTGCCTTTTCTCCTTTTCTCTCCCAGTTGTTTTGTGTATTCTGCTTCCTGGAGAGAAACGTGCTGGAAAAGGATTCAGTGTTCTCGCTGCTTCATACCAGATATGGACTCTCAGAGTATGCTGGAGTACTTTCTGATGTATTTACACTGTTCCTCTTTCCCCCCCGGCTCAGACTGGTAATCAAACTGCTGCTGCTTTTCTCCGGCTCAGTTCTGTCCCAGCAAAAAGCATCGGCTGCATCCACAGCTGTGCACGAGACTTCAGCTATCCCTCATTCCATTATACTTTATTTCCAAGGAGCCAGACTTCCTTGCAATCTCCTAAAGTGCTGATACGGTTATTCTCCAGGCTTTCTGGAGGTCTTTCAAAGTTTTTCATTAGACGTTGGTTGCTCCTTCACTGTTTAGCTCCAATTCTGTAGCTTCATTTGCAAAACAGGGCAGCGATAACACAGTTTGACATAAAAGATCATTTTTCATTATAAGGTGATTCCCAAAAAGTCTCATGATCAGTATCTAAAAGATAATGGATGACTTTCTTTTTTTTCCAACCTGGACCTCATTTCTAGGAGTATATACGTGCATTTACTCACCAGTAAAGTTTCTGCATCACTTTGATCCTTCGGAAGATATTACATTGAGTCGACCTTCGCCGTGCTTCCTGTATAATGACAGAGACGGAGCAGCCACTACATAAGACATTATCTGCAGCAAAACTCTTTGATTTTCACCAATACTTTAAGCAGAATGAACAAAAAACGAGTACTGATGTCCTGTGAGTCCAGATTTAACTTTCCGTTAGTTATCAGGGTGTTCTACACACTTTTCGGGGCCGTGCGTTCACGATGTGCGCTTCCGTAGTAGAACTGAGATGAGCAGCTCGCTGCCCAGACAACAACAACAACGCAGTTTGCAAAACTCTGAACTCACAGGACAATAGTACTCATTCGTTCATTCATTCTACTTAAAGCATTGATGAAATCAAAGAGTTTTTCTGCAGATAATGTCTTATATAGAGGCTGCCCCGTCTCTGTCATTTCACAGGATGTCCACCGAAGGGCGACCCGACGTAATATCTTCCGAAGAACTCAAAGTGATGCAGAAACTTTACTGGTGAGTAAATGCACGTATACAGGTACTACCCAAAAAATTAGAATATCCGGAAAAAGTTAATTTATTTCTGCAATTCTAATTTAAAGGTGCAATTTACATATTGTATAGATAAATAATATGCAAATCAATATATTTCAAGCTTTTATTTATTTGGATGTTGCTGATTAGAAGTTGCAGCTTAAGAAAACCCATATCAAATCAATTAAAAAACTTAAATAAAAAATATACCACCCTACAACTAAAATCTTGCATCTGTACTTAGTACTTGGTTTGGGTCCTTTTGCATGAATGACTGCCTTAACCCGGCGTGGCATGGATGCTACCAGCTTGTGGCATATCTCAGGTGTTATGGAGACCAACATGCTTCCATCACAGCCCTGAGCTCTTCTTTATTGTTTGCTCTCTTCCCGTTCAGCTTTTTCTTGTACTTTTGGCAGTGTGGGCAGGTGCCAAGTCCTGCTGGAAGATGAAGTCTGCATCCTCATACAGCTGGTCCACTGAAGCAAGCATGAAGGTCTCCAAAATGTCCTGGTAGACGGCTGCATTTATGCTGGACTTGATGAAGCACAGAGGACCAACACCAGCAGCTGACATGGACCCCAGGTCATCACAGACTGGGAAACTTAACACTGACCATCTTCTCCAGGCTGCTGTCAGCCCTCCAACTTCTACAGTTTTCTTCCACTTAACTGTCCATTAATGTGCTTTGAGACACTCTGAGAACATCCAGCTTCTTTTCTATCACTTTTTGTGTCTTTCCCACCTTGTGCAGGTGTGCATTTGTTTTTGGTACAACTGTCAGATCAGCATCTTCCCCATGATTGTGAATTCTTCTAAACCAAGACAGAGACTTTTTAAAGGCTCAGAGTACTTATGGAGGTGTTTGGATTACTTACCTGATTAGAATGTGACACTCTGAACCTACAATACTGGAGCTTTTCACAGTATTCTCATTTCTTGAGTTTTTGAATTTGAGGTTTTCTTAAGCTGCAACTTCTAATCAGCAACATCCAAACAAATAAAAGCTTGAAATATATTGATTTGCATATTATTTATCTAAACAATATGTCAATTGCACCTTTTCAGTTGAATTGCAGAAATACAAGAACTTCATCGGGATATTCTTATTGTTTGGATTATCCTGTATACTCCTGGAAATAAGGTCCAGGTTGGAAAAAAAAACCAAATCCTTTAAGTTCCTAAAATTTAACAGTCAAACAAAGATTAACACAACCCTCATTCCAAATGGCTATTTCTGTGGAAGGGAAATGGATAGAAAAGGTTGTGATATGTCAAATGAAACAAGAACTGGACTTAAAAATCATAAAGCTACAGCTCTCACATGGGGATAAATCCCATACAGAACACTGATCTCACAATTACTGAAGCAACGACTACGTTTACATGCCATCAAAATTCAGGTTAAGGTCAATATTCCGGTTTCTGAAAGATCAGGAATAACCTGTGTCCGTGCGTGAGCAGACAGAGTTACTCCTGTATACATGATAACTGAAATCAACTAGAATATCCCGACTCATGGCAAACGTCATGATGATGGTGGATAATGAACCATCCGGAGCCACTGCGGTAAAGCCAGCCAAGTTTACAGCCGAAATGACGCCGGTTGGCTTGACCGCGGATCCATGAGAGGCGACGGGCTTGCCTGCAGTCCAGAGCCAACTGCAGTCCTTTGCTGGCGCTGCTGTGCTGGTACTGACCCACCAGCAGTACCTGACACTACTGCGGGTCATAGAAGAAGAGAGTGTGGGGGAAATGGAGAATGAAGCTGGAGCTGACGCCACAGACATCCACGCTTCCCGTTTCCACCAGAGTCCCCCGGACACTAAGATGAAGGTCTCAGTCAGGACATGATGAAGTTCACTGATGCCGGTCGGCGTGACAATTTTCCTGTCACGCCTTCACCAAACTTTTCCAGATAAATGATGGAGCCCTGCCAAATAACTGTTTGCACACTAGCTCCTCTCGGAACAAGTGTTGCCATGGTGATATATAAACTAGCAAGCTGTGCAGAGTCACCAGTCTAATCACTGGTACAAATACTCCCTGTAGTTTACTCAAAGTACCAATCCTTGTAAAATGGAACATGTGCAGAACACAATTAAATATTCCTTTCAATGGAGATATTCAATAGACGTTTACATGTCCAAATATTCAGATTAGAAAAGGAGTAATATTCGGGTTTTTAAAAACCCGAAATCGAGCATATTCGGGCTTTTGCTGGTGTTTACTGTACATGGCCGTGCGCAACTAGATTATTGCTAATATTCCGATTATGAAAGAGTTATGGGCTGCATGTAAACACAGTGAATGTGCGATTATCATGACAGAAAGCAGCCAAAGTCCCAAAAAAGTCTTTTAATAAGCTTAAAAAACTATTCCTGAAGATGACAGGATAGGTTTGATAATGATAAGAGCGTTCAGATATGCTGGATAAAGGTAGTCATACCAAATATGGACTTTGAAGTTCACCTATCAGACCAACTAAGCCTTTTATGCTTTATTCACATTTATGTTTGCACAGGTGAAAACAATCCACCAATAAATCCAGTTTTTCTGGTGAAATATGAATGTTGCAGAGACTTATGAACAGTTTGGTAATTTAGACTTTGCTAATATATAAATAAAGCCTCAAATCAATACTTGATATTCACTAAATGATGGAACAAGCTTTTTCTCAATTCTTCCCTTTACTTAAATATCTAAATCTTTTAAAGTGTTGTTTCAGTTCATCTCTCTGGGAAAAAAAGGAGAATTTACTTATCGACACTTAAACAGAAGGTGAAACCTATTCCAAGTGGGATTGTAAATCTTTCCAACAAACTCAGCAGTACCTGATAAATTATTTTATTGGAATACAGAATCTCCCAAAATAAGCCAATTTCACTTTATTTTTCTTTTTTAAATTCTTAATGTAGAAATAAAATTTTAAATCTAAAAGTAGACATTTGATTCACAAAATCAAAATTAAAACTTTCAAAGTTCAGAAAGGTTTTTAAATGAAATTGAATACTTATCTACAGTTGTCCTTTTGTCAATAATAATTATAGATGCTTTCACAGCATTTCATCTGGATATTAAATCACGTTACATAGCGCACAATGATAATAATGCCGTCTCATAATAAATCATAATACACTATATAAATTGCTTTTAACAAGCCTCATTGATGCTTCGTATATTTTAAATATAATTTTTTACATTTTTTTTTGTACATTTTCCTTTTGTTTGATTTGTTTTATTTCTTGCCAGAGTGATTTTTATCATGAAGTTTAATAATTAAATCATCTGTATAAAATCCCGTTGTCCAAACTCAGACAGTAAATCATTAATGTACACGCTCAGGGTGGGAAAAGTTCCTATTTGTACTACGGATGCACAATATTATCGGCCCCCTATCGGTATCGGCCTATATCACCCTGAAAACTGAGTATTGGATATCGACCACCCCACCGATAATTACGAAAATCCCACATTTTCACATTAAACATATGCACTGACACAGGACCTTAGTTAAAACGTGCCAGAGAGTCCGGAGAGTGAAAGTGACTTCGTCTTTGATTTGGTCTTTTCTCTGTTAATGACGTGATCTACAAAGGCTGCTAACTGCTAAGCTAGCCTCTTTTGCACCACCTGAAATCAGCTGATTACCTGCCGCGGAGTTATGACCAGCTTTGTCAGAGAGGAGGATGAAGACGAGGAGGGAAAATAAAAATCTGCCGTGCTGAGCTGCTTCGGCAGTTTTCAGTGCTGTAACAGGAGGGACAGCACTACCAGGGACCAGTGGATTACATTTATTATGTGTAACTTATTATCTTTTGTGTAAGAGACCAGTAAACGATGGTAGATGAACGGACAAGCTGCTAATGTAGCTACAGAAGCTAACACTGTTTGGTTAACTTCATGTCAGACGTCTGCTCCTTTTATTCATCAGAGTCCAGCCCTTTTACTCCGGATCCTCTCCATCAACCGTACCGTTACATTTATATCACGTTTTTCTCTGTTGGGACATCATTTTCCTTCACTTGGTCTGTCCTGATAAAACTTTGTTTTGGCTTTGACGTCTTGTGAACGCGCTTACAGACAGGTCTAATACTCGTGCGTATTTTTGCAAAAAACAAAAGTTAGGGATAAAAAGAAGTCAAAATGAGCGCATTAAATTTTCCTCCCACCCAACTATAATTAGAAATTCATTTGAAGATAATTCAAGAAGGATTTGGGATATAAAACACGAGTTTATGACACCTTTAACTGATCAGGCTGCTGTTTCTAAAGTCTAAAAAACAAAAGACCTTAAAACTTCTAAAGACAGTTTGTTTTAGGATGTTCTGTGTGAACAGTTTATACACAGTCATTCATGTAAATAACCAAATATTAGGGCTGCGAAAAAATATCAATACACTGAAATATTGTGATATTTTCATATGTAGATTACATACTGTAATTTGAAAATGCGAAATTGATCTATTTCACTTACGAAATCTTGAGAGATTTCATCGTTCTCTTATGAAATCTCGCAAGATTTCACAAAAACCCGCAACATTTTGTAACCAAATGACAAAATCTTGAGATTTCATTAGTAAAATAGATCAATAACGAATTTTAAAATATCAAAATAATAACAGTATATGAAAATATTGCGATATTTCAGTGTATCAATATTTTTTCCCACCAAATACCCCCCCCCCCCCCCCCTCAGGGAGAAGAAAATCCAGGTGGTTCAAGGATATTTCTCTCATATCCCATCAAAATATCTCATCATACTCAAAATAAGACAAAATTGCTTAAATAGAAACATTTTTGTAAGATAGAAGATCTTGTTTTAAGAAAAATGCATCTCATTTCAAGACATCAACAAAATTTTGCTTGTCCCATTGGCAGAATTTTTTTGCTTATTACAAGAAAAAAAATCTTGAAATAAGATGTTATATCTTAGTGAAATGTTTCTCTTCAAGCAATTTTGTCTTATTTTAAGTGTGATGAGATATTTTGTCTAGAAATGAGAAAAATATACTTGCTAAGATTTGAGTTTTTGCAGTGTACATAACACAAGTTGAGGTATTTTTCTAATTTTGCACAAGAAAAGAATATTACATCATTTATTTTTCTGCCACATGAGTTTTAAAATATCGGCATATCGGATATTGGCCAAAATTCCAATATCGTGCATCCCTAATTTGTACCTGTAGAGGTATAAAAGCTTGTCACTGGTGGTACCCTCAACAGATATTGTTGTTGTACCCTAACAATGGGTATTTACAGTGTTTGTACCCTTGTTTGTTCCTTACAAGGAGCAGCACTGTGGCTCCCACTGTGGGTCAAACTGAAGATGATGCTTCCTCATTGATAATACAGATTGCTGTGCCAATAAATACATCAGAGGCAGGTTGGGGGTCAGTGTCATTTTTAGATACTCTGGTATGTGATTCAGGAAAACCCAGGCTCAGACCATCTGACTGACAGGTGACCACTCTTCCTCCTCTCCCATCAGCAGGTGGTAGGCAGGTTCAGGAACAAAGTTTTATTGAAGAGAACAATGACAAGGCTCCAGGAAAAAGACGATCTGGCGAGGAACAACAGAAAACCGGGAGTATATTTACACTGAGGAAAGTAAAACAAAACAAGAAGCAGGCGGCACAGATTAGTGATTCAGGTGAGTCAGGGAACAGGAAGTAAATCCAACAGAATACATTCGGGGAAATCTCTACAAAATAAAATAAGACGAGATGAAGAAACTACTAAGAAAAAACCAAAGCACAATAACCAAAACCCACAGACGCATCCACCACAAAACAATGAAAAACAGTGTGATGTCATAGGACATAAATAAAAATATCAAAATGCACAAATCTACATCCAAAGCTTTGTTGTCGTCTCCATGAGACACTATCACTGCGTTTACATGCAGCCAATAACTCTTTCATAACCGGAATTTAGCAATAACCCGGTTGCGCACGGCCATGTAGACACTGGCAAAAACCCGAATATGCTCATTTTCGGGTTTTTAAAACCCGAATATTACCCCTGGGTTACTCCTTTTCTAACCGGAATATTTGGTCATGTAAACGCTTATTGGAATATCTTCATTGAAAGTAATATTTGATTGTGTTCTGCGCATGCTCTATCTGCAAGCATTTTTGGTGTTTTAAATAAACTACAGAGTATTTTGTATCAGCGATCCGTCAGTGCTCTGCACAGCTTGCTAGTTTATATATCACCATGGCAACATGCATCCCGAGAGGAGCTGGTGTGCAAACAGTTACTTCGCGGGGCTCCATCACTCATCTGGAAAAGTTTGGTGAAGGCGTGACAGGAAAATTCACTGACTCCAGCGGGAGTCCGTTAACTTCATCATTCCAACTGTTCCCACCAGTCCTGGCTGAGACCTTCATCTGTCCGGGGGACTGTTGGAAACGGAAAGCATGGATGTGCACAGCTCCAGCTCCGAGCTGCATTTCCAGCACACGTTCTCTCCTTCTATGACCCGTCAAGTAGCTACTGCTGGTGGGTCAGTACCAGCACTCCGGACTGCAGTCAAGCCGCCTCTCGCGGATCCGCGGTCAAAACAATCGGCGTAATTTCAGCTGTAACTCTGAAACTTGACTGGCTTGACTGCAGTGGCTCCGGATGGTTCATTATTCACCATCATCATGATATTCCAGTTGATTTCAGTTATCAAGTATACAGGAGTAACTCTGTCTGCTCATGCATGTAAACGGGTTATTCCTGATCTTTCAGAAACCGGAATATTGACCTTAACCCGAATTTTGATGGCATGTAAACGTGGTCATTGATGCAGCCATTCATTCAAGTCTGCTTTGACTGTATAAGGGTTTGAATGAATAAAACTCTGAAATCCATGAAGCCTTTTTAACCCTTTCTTTCTTTCTTTCTTGAACTATGCTGATTATTTCCTCATAATGTGTCTTAACTTTTAAAGAAGTAGGCGCGTATACCGAATGTAACATTTACTACTGGGGGAACATAAAGCACTTTAAGGCCCTGATGAAGGTACACAAAGTGACCCTGAGGTTTACTTATGAGCCGGAATGAGGTCATGATTACAGATTGTTTACCTTTGGGGGACAGGACTCATTTTTTCTGACATTGTGTCAGACGGAATTATACAAGGACGAGGGTAGAGCCCCTCTGGATATACACATATATATATATATATATAAAAATTTATTTTTCATAATGAATTTCCATGGCTCACATGTTCCTTGGCATAGCTTTACATCACTGTCATCCATCAACATATCAGAATTCACACAGTATATTTCTAATTCCAATGTTACACAAAGATGAATGATTTTTTTTCACCCTCACCATAGCATTTAAAGGTAGAGTCTGAAGTTTCCCCCCTGAAAAAAAACGTTTGACTTGTGCAAGTGAAATCCATCTCAAAGTGCACCTTTGGGCCTTTACTTGCGTGCGGTGGTGAGTTTGAATGCAACTCACTCTCCCCCCGCCTGTAATTCGCTCTGTAGCTTTGTTTTGTTCTTTGGGACGTTTCTGGGTGGAGATTCCTGTTTATATCACCAGCCAATGACAGAGCTAAGAGCATGACGCTGTGAGGGAATAAGCTCATGATTGGAGCAGACGCCAGTAGAAAGAAAGAAAGAAAGAAAGAAAGAAAGAAAGAAAGAAAGAAAGAAAGAAAGAAAGAAAGAAAGAAAGAAAGAAAGAAAGAAAGAAAGAAAGATAGATAGATAGATAGATAGATGGCGGATGCACCGAAGTAAAGGTAAGAGCTTTGGATAGTGCACGTTGGAAAATCAGGGTTAATATTGGTTTGGCTTTTGGCCGCTTCTGAGCTCTGAAGGAGGCTTGAAGCTGAATAGGCTGAAGAACGAGGCGGCCATTAGCCTGAGAGGGAGGGGCTCAGTTTGAATACTGTTGTTTGCAAACAGAAACGGTGGGGGGACTTCGGACTCTACCTTTAAATCCACAGAACAGTATATTTAAAGGTGGTGTTTTTTTGTTTTTAAAAAAACTTCCACTAACTAAGTCATTATAGAAAGAAAGAGTATACACTCACTGGCCACTTTATTAGGTACACCTTGCTAGTACCGGGTTGGACCCCTTTTTCCTTCAGAACTGCTTTAATACTTGGTGGCATAGATTCAACAAGGTTCTGGAAACATTCCTCAGAGATTTTTCTCCATACTGACATGACATCATCACGCCGTTGCGGCAGATTTGTCGGCTGCACATCCATGATGAGAACCTCCCGTTCCACCACATCCCAAAGCTGCTCTGTTGGATTGAGATCTGGTGACTGTGGAGGCCATTTGAGTACAATGAACTCATTGTCATGTTCAAAAACCAGTGTGAGATGATTCCTGCTTTATGACATGGCGCATTATCCTGCTGGAAGCAGCATCAGAGGATGCTACACTGTGGTCATGAAGGGATGGACATGGTCAGCAACAATACTCAGGTAGGCTGTGGTGGTTAAACCTCCACGTTGGTACTAAGGGGCCCAAAGTGGGCCAAGAAAATCTCTCCCACACCATTACACCACCACCACCAAGCTGAACCATTGATACAAGGCAGGATGGATCCATGCTTTCATGTTGTTGATACCAAATTCTGAGCCTATCATCAAATTTGGTAGCAGAAATGGAGACTCATCAGACAAGGCAACATTTCTCCATCTTCTATTGTCCAATGTTGGTGAGTCTGTGTGAATTGTAGCTTCAGTTTCCTGTTCTTAGCTGCGAGTGGCGCCCGGTGTGGTCTTCTGCTGCTGTCGCCCATCTGCTTCCAGGTTGGATGTGTTGTACATTCAGAGATGCTCTTCTGCAGACTTCGGTTGTAACAAGTGATTATTTCTGGCCATTCTCCTCTGACCTCTGGCATCAACAAGGCATTTGTGCCCACAGAACTGCTGCTCACTGGATATTTTCTCTTTTTGGGACCATTCTCTGTAAACCCTAGAGATGGTTGTGCAGGAAAATCCCAGTAAATCAGCAGTTTCTGAAATACTCAGACCAACAACCATGCCATGTTCAAAGTCACTTAAATCACCTTTCTTCCTCATTCTGATGCTGGTTTGAACTGCAGCAGATCATCTTCACCATGTCTACATGCCTAAATGCATTGAGTTGCTGCCATGTGATTGGCTGATTAGAAATTTGCGTTAACAAGCAGTTTGACAGGTGTACCTAATAAAGTGGCCGGTGTGTTTATACATCTTATGAAATTTAATAAAGAATAATTATTGTGCAAGTTCAGAAGTTGCTCATCTTGTCCGTCTTGCACGTCTCAATCTGATCGCATCTTTCTTAAATCGACGATCAGAAGAGAAGACGCAAAAGTGGCGTCTCGTTTTCATCTTTTTATCCGCGTTCACACGAGCGTCGTCATGAAGAAATCTGCGTGCCTACGAGGACGCAAGCGTGTATGGAATTTGATTGGATATGCACGCCAGGCCATTAGGTGGTGACAGAACTCCACCATGTCCACGCACATGGGTACAATCGTTCGTCTCTGTTCGCTTCAACTATGGCGGCGATGACGAGGAACTTTGTGTGGACAGATGAGGAGGTAGAATTTCTTCTCCAAACGACACTCAATCACAAGCTCGCAATGTGGAGATCCACTGGGCTTACGTAGTCCGACATTGTTGTTTTTCCTGTATCGTGTGACGTCACACGCATGCCACGTGAGCACGGTAGTAGCAGGTCTGTGGGTCCACTATCATTTCTGCGTTTTGGCCATGCAGACCAGCTCGGGAATTCAACTTTGGAAAGTCTTCAGATTATCGTGTCTTCAACCCAGAATAACACCATTGCCGTGTGAACGAAAGGCACTTCTGATTAAATAGTTTGACGTTTTTTCCCGCAATCGTCCTCGTGTGAACGGCCCCTTAATCTCAAGCAATCTCTGGGCAGGTGTACCTAATAAAGTGGCCGGTGTGTGTATACTGTAGTTACCAGCTACTTTCTATCTAGATTCAAATGGATGATACATCTTTTTTGCCTGAACTTTGCCCTAAGATCCAGATACGCATTAGTGTTTCCTCAAACAAATGACAATTACCATTATTGGGTTGTTATGAAACCAGTACCCACAAAGGCATTAAAATGAAGCTGTCCTGTTGTAGTATTTGGGGGGCGTTCCAAACGAAGCCGAATTACAGAAAAACCACCAAAAACTTTAAGAAATCTGCCTTGTCATCCTCATGAAAGCAGAGATTAGCCTCCTGAAACTGGTCATGTGTGAAACCGGGTTCCAAGGTGGAAAGGTTTGAACTGGTTTGTCTTTCATGGGGGGGATGACATCATTGTGACAATGTGTGTTGGTCTCATTTACAACAATAAAGAATGAATTTTCCCACACGAGGCGAGTCTTTATTTGCGCATGTGCTGTGTCTTGTTCTCGGTTTGGAGTGTTACACTCTAATCATCATAGCGCCACCCACAGCCTTGTAGGATGTTCTGCAGCGGTTTCATGGGGATGGTGAAACCTTTCCCCGGGTTTCTGCTGTCGCTTTCACACCTGAACCGGCTTCAGCTCCGTGTGGACCAGGCTTTTGTCTTTCATCATTTCATAATGTTTCCTGATTTATTTTGTGGTTCTTCCCTTTCTGCACTTGGTTCCGGTTTACTTCCTGCCCCCTGGCTCAGCTGGTTTTCATTTGTAATCTGTGCCACCTGCTTCTAGTTTCATCATTCGTCCCTCTGTATACTCCAGTTTTCAGCTGTTCATTGCCAGATTGTGTGTACTTGCATACTCATGGACTTGTGAAACATCATCTTACGCTGTCCAAGTCATGTTTCCTTTCAATTTTCGCTTCTTGGTAAGTATGCTGGAAATCCCCTGATGGAAACTTCCTCCCCCCATTTTACCGAGCATGCATCAGAGGAGACTTGTGCATACTTGGCCAGATATAAATCCCAGCATACACCTGCAGCATTTGAGAGTGTCTTCCTCCTCCACCTCCAACAGCCAAACCTGAGCAATCATTTCTATTCTTAACTCTTGTTCTTGGCCCTCTATCTGCAGCTCTTTCTCCTGCTTTCCTCTCGCAGTTGTCTTTGATCACATAATTATGACCTGATTGCCCGTTTGGATTAATGTGTTTATGTATTGGAAATAAATCTAATTTACATGTTGGAAACAAAAACATCCCCTCAGTATAATTGTTTTTGCAGCAGTTATTTTCATTGTTTTTATTTGTTTCAGTTCCACTTTTACATCTCCACAACAATAAATAACCGACAGCTGTGGGATAATACAAAACTATTTTCATGTTGACGGGCAGTTCTTGCTCTGCACTGCTGCACACAGCAGGTGGTGATGTCACAAGTTTGCATTGTCCCGATCCATAAAGTAAGCAGAGTCCATACTGGTGAACTCCACAAGTGCAGACTTCCAGTACATACCCACACGCCTGTACTCACAAGTACACGAGTACGCAGTACGAACACTAGGAATTGAGAAACTGCCTTTATTTCCGTGTATCATCTTCTTGTTTCCCTTTTTTTCTTTTTTCTGCATTAAGAGATAAACCCCTGTACCTGCCTGCCCCCTCATGGTCCTGCATTTGGGTCCTCCAGCTCCATCCATGACACCTTCAAGCTTTAAACCTTCTTGTCTTTCCTTGGCAGGTCAATAGCGTTGGTTTCCCACGATATGAAATAATATCATGTCTGGCTGTGAATGCCCGTCCTCGATACAAAATAAGGACACCTAGTCATTTTCCAATAACAGTGATAAAAGCAAACACACTCCAGATGGTCTATAAGATCCAATATGTGGCTCAGCCAAGCTCTTTGTTCAACATAAAACCAACTCTTGTATCCAAAAATGCCTCCTTTTGTTATTCTGTCTTGTGCTGCTGAAAGAAAAGGGGGGAGACCTTGAGATTTCAACAGGCTTTCATAATGTTTCATTTCTGTCACTCCTTGTTCTCTCCTTCGCTCCGCAGGGTCTGTGTTTCACCTGTACTCGACAGCAAAGACACGCAACTCTGAATCTCACATCGCTCCCTTGAGGCTTCTAAGCATTGTCTCCTCCAGAATCTGCAAATGACAGATGCTACCCCCCATCACAGCAACCTGCTGCAGTCAGGGGAAACCTATCTCCCAAACCCAAGGTTGCTGCTCAGAATTGCAGATTTGGCTGGGCAGATCTCTGCGCCCAGCTGGGGGTTAGATGGCCTCTCCTCTCTTCATCTCAGTCACTCAGAAGCCAAACATTTCTGTTTTTTTTTTTTTCCATAAGCCCTCTGATCCCGCTGCTGTGGACTGTATCTCTGCCATCCCCTGACATGCAGAGAACAGCATACACTATCCCCCTTCCCATACACACCTCATTATGCATAGCGACCCTTCTTCTCTTTTCCTTGTAACTCCTCTGCTTCCTGGGGCTTATCTTCCAACTGGCAGACACGGGAAGTCACACTTCCCTCAGATAGCCGGTCTCTCCTACTTACAACCCTTTCATCTGGACCACTGTCATCCCTGCTTTGCTTCTCTTTTGCCCTCAGCTCTCACACCTCTGAGATTGTCACTCTGCATCCATGCAGCTAGCCTTTATTGGAAGTGACACAAACAGGTACCCGGTGCAACATGCAAGACTCCAAACCAAATTCAATTTGACACCCATGGATGTTCCGGATGACGGTAGAGTTTATTTACACTTTTCACATGAAAACTTTATATCAGTGAGAGTCTGGACTTGCATGTCTGCAATGAAATAAACAGTAAACAGACCAGAATAACGTGGATGCAAAACAGATACATGAACGCATCCATGCAGCCCTGCAAGCGGACTTGATTTGCATAGCTGTACCGTGCATCAGTAATTCATCAGTTTTGGAAAAGGTTTTTCTTATTCCAATCTGCAAGTAATACCAGTGGAGCTTGCATGTTTCTGCACAGCACAAAGACATGTAGTCTTGAAGTTACACTGGGGGTCACAGCGAGAGGCGGGCCAGGATAGATTGGATACCTGTCCCCTTTTATACATTGCATTATGAGAAGGAGTTCCATTTTCAATAGGCTCAGTTAAACAAGAATAAATATACGAGATGGAAAGAGACAGATGGAACAATATAAGGGGCTAATAAGCGAACCATGCTTGAGGGCTTCAAAGTCTATTTTTTCAATGGTCACTTGACGCTGGCTCTGAAAGGTGGTCCACAGCAATTTCCTTTTTTTTCTTTCTCTCTTTTTTAATAGTTAATAAACAGAGAACTTTCTTTTTTACAAACCTGGACCTTATTTCTAGGAGTATATACGAGCATTTACTCCCCGGCAAAGTTTCTGCATCACTTTGAGTCCTTTGGAAGCATTACGTTGAATCACCATTTGGTGTGCAACCAGCAATAATGGCGGAGACGGGGCAGTGACGACTGTATAGAAGGACTCCTTGATTTTCACAAATACTTTAAGGAGAATAAATAAAAGAGTGAGTACTATTGTCCCATGAGTCCAGATTTAGCTTTCCGTTAGTTATCAGGGTTCTACACACTTTTCGGGGCCGCGCGTTAATGATGCGCGCTTCCATAGTACAGCTGAGAAGAGCAGCTTGCTGCCCAGACAACAAGAAAAACACAATTTCGCGAAAATCTGAACTCACAGGATAATAGTACTCAGTCGTTCGTTCATTCCACTTAAAGCATTGATTACAGTGCTGATGACACGACCTTAACTTCAAGTAACTTTGGCATACAACAACACACCAAGACAAAAGAAGTAGCTCTGTGCAGTTAGAAGTTAATCAGACGTGTATTTACGTAAATATCCGATGTTTAGGAGGCTCGGCTAAAGGCTAATAGCTTTTCAGGCGTGAAACGAGCCGCCATGTTGTGTCGTCAGGGACATACAGAGTTGCGGTCCACCCATTGAGTTACATGTATAATCTTAGCCGTGGAAAACATGAAAGATGCTCCAGAACAACTAGATTGGAACTGGTTTGTGTGGTGGGATCATCAGCCAGTTCAGAAAAGTGTGATAATGCTGAGGAATTTGGGGAAATCACATTTTACAAGCTAGAACCGGAGTAGAACTGTAGCAGCTGCCTACAGTCTGTCTCCAGCCTCAGGTCCACTGGTTCAGATAAAAGCCTGCAAGACCACACCGAGGGAACCAGAACTGTAAGGAACGACCGGAACAATACAAACAGACAACAGACCCACAAAGGAGTTGCAGCAGTTTGGCATTAGAGCCAGGCGTGATAGAAACAGTCCCTGTGTTAGCTCGCGGCTCACAGCAGCCGCGGTAAATAATTAGCCTTTAAAAAAAATGAGAAGATAACAACTTCCATGATTCCAGTGGAGTTTTAAATAGTTCCCGTTTATAAGGATGAAGATGGAGGAAAGGATGCAGCTTTGGAAGCAGCTGGAGGAGATCTGATGACCGGAGACATCCTCATATAACCGAGCAGCAGGTAACAGGAGCTGTATGACCGATGTGATGAAGCAACGATGGATGAAAAAGAAGATTTCCGAGGAGATGATCGCAGTTTCATTGTGTTAGAAGTCTCAACACGCTGGTTCCTGAAGTTTCAGTAGACAGATGCTGTACAGGAGAGACGAGCAGACGGCTCCTACTGCTGCCTGTTTGTCGGTGAGTCCAACTCCGACCTGCTTCCTTATCTTCTTCAAAAAAAAAATTCTGAATCTGTAGGAAACCTAAATAAAGTAATGCTGTACTTACGAGCTTTTAACCATTAACTGTCAACACAGTTTGAAGGCTGAGTCGTTCCTGTTTGTCTGTAAAACTGGAAAGGAACTTAAAAACCACAATGAAGCCACTTCAATGTTAAATAAGCAGCGAAGAAGAGGCTCTTGCAGACGTCATATCCGGTTTCGGCTCACAGCGTCACAGTCTGGTCAGAAAAGCAGCGATGTTTTCTAATAACTCATCTATGCAGCTGCAATTGTTTCTGTTACATAGATCATCATGAAGGATGTTTTGGTCTATAAAACATGGCAAAAAAATGTCAAAAACGTGTCATCAGCACTTTAAATCAAGGAGTTCTACAGCAGATAATGTCTTGTGTAGCTGCTGCCTCATCGCCATTTTACTGGAGGAACACTGAAGGCCGACTCAATGTAATATCTTCCCAAGGAGTCAAAGTGATACAGAAACTTTACTGGTGAGTAAATGCACGTATAAACTCCTAGAAATAAGGTCCAGGTTGAAAAAAAAGAAAGTTTTCCTTTCAGATAAATGTGAAAAATGCAGGATTTTTGTGGCACAGTGATGCCTGGCTGGGAGGCCACTCAGGTTACTAATACAAGGCATTTAATTCTGTACACATGAAGGCTGGTCCCCCATGGCACCCAGTGTTCTTTGCAGGTTTAAAGGTAGCTAACCGTGTCTGTCAGACCCTCCAGCCTCTCAGCAAACTTTCAGATAAAGGGACCAGTCAAATGGGCTATTTTGCTTTGGAACATTCCTCACTGAGTTAAATGGCCTGGAAGTATCTGAGCAGCGGCCATATACAAGTGGTCTGACTTTTCCTAATAAGGAATAACGTTCCAATGTTCCCATTATTATGGAAACACCACCAGGAAACACCAGAATAAATCTTTAAATCAGAAAATTTATATATATATATGTATAGAAGCCGAGTACAGGGAACTGGTCAGTCAGTTTTTGAAATGGTAACAATCAGCTCATCTTAAATACCAGCAAGACTAAAGAGATGATTGTTGACTTCAGGAGGAACTCAACAGTGTTGGAAATGCAACACTGACTACATCTACAAGAAAGGTCAGAGCAGACTCTACTTCTTAAGGAAGCTGCGATCATTCAACGTCTGCACCAACATGTTGCAGATCTTCTACAAGTCTGTTGTGGAAAGTGCAATTAGCTTTGCAGCATCTGCTGGGGCAGCAGCATCAGAACCAGAGACTTGAAGAAACTAAACAAGCTGATCGAGAAAGCTGGTTCTGTGCTGATCTGCCACAGATTACTTGAAAAAGTAATCGGCTTGCTGTTTACTGATTACCTCTTGAAAAAGTGATTTTGTTACTTTACTGATTACTTAAGCTTCAAAGTTACTAAAGTTCGGCATACACTGTGCGATTTTTGGCCATTTTTGAGCCCATTTTCCAGTAATGGAACTGAAACAAATAAAAACAATGAAAATAACTGCTGCAAAACAATTATACTGAGTGGATGTTTTTGTTTCCAACATGTAAATTAGATTTATTTCCAATACATAAGCACATTAATCCAAACGGGCAATCAGGTCATAATTATGTGATCAAAGTCACTCATGATGGGAAAGAAGCAAGAAAATCAAACCTGTTTGAGATTTTGGTCGTGGCTTGTGAGTGAATCGCATGTTGAAGCGGAGCCACGACCAGACTGAGAACTCTTTCCTCGGAGATTTTCTCATTTCACATGAGCGAAACAAAAACAGAAGTAAACCGGAGGCAGCATGCCGACCCGGCTTGTTATTTGGACGGAGTTCTCTTTGTAGAACCGACAGACCGCACAGCCCACGTCTGGTCAGCCATTTCCTCATCCACACACAACGCGTCATCGCCTTTTCGGTTTTTGGCGAATTCTTCACAAAGAAGAACGCAAATCGCCAAGACAGCGCGGTTTTTAAATGACAGCTGTTGCTGCTGCTGCTGTTGTTGTTATCTTCTTCTTCTCCGTCATCTTCTTCTTCAACTACTAGCTGTATTTATTGCATTGCATGTAGGGAATGTTCAAAACCCCGACCTGTCTTTGAGGACGTACAGTGTGAGTAGTCAAATCGCATCAGAGCATCGTTTCGTACTGTATGAGGACAAACATCGCAAGCTGTGAACTTTTGAACTCAGCGACTGATTTGCACAATTTGAGTTGAAGCTGCGAGCAACGATTGAAAATATCGCGCACTGTATCCCAGGCTTAAAGGATAACTTTCTTTTTTTTCAACCTGGACCTTATTTCCAGCAGTATATATGTACATTTACTCACCGGTAAAGTTTCTGCATCACTTTGGAAGATATGTTCAGTCGCACTTCGGTGTTCCGAAAATGGCGATGACGGGCAGCCTCTATATAAGACATTATCTGCAGTAAAACTCCTTCATTTCATAATTGCTTTAAGTAGAATGAACTAACAAATGAGTACTATTGTCCTGTGATTTCAGAGTTTCACCAATTGTGTTGTTGTCTGGGTAGCGAGCTGCTCTTCTCAGCTGGACTACGGAAGCGTGCATCATGAGCGCGCGGCCCCGAAAAGTGTGTAGAACACCCTGATAACTAACGGAAATCTAAATCTGGACTCACGTGACAATAGTACTCGTTTGTTTGTTCATTCTACTGAAAGTATTGGTGAAAATCAAGGAGTTTTACTGCAGATAATGCCTTTTATACGCCATTTTACAGGGGGTCCACAGAGCAGCGACTTAACATAATATCTTCCAAAGGACTCAAAGTGATGCAGAAACTTTACCGGTGAGTAAATGCACGTATGTACTCCTAGAAATAAGGTCCATGTTGGAACAAAAAGAAACTTATCCTTTAAGTTAGATCACTAGTTACTTGATTAGTTAAAGAAAATGATAATTCTTTCATCTCAGGAGGAAAGAAGGTTGAATATGGAATACGGACAGAACAGCGACATCACGTGTGTCTATGTTGTAGTTGCAATGGCAGAAAAGCAACTCCAGCTGTTTGGTTGCCAAGATCGCTGCCGATACGGCAGGTGACCAGCAGCCTGCAGCATGTTCAACAAGTAATGCAGAGGAGTTTAGAACTGACAGCTAACATTAGCTACGTTAGCATACAAGTTAGCTTACCGATCCAGGAGGAAAGTCGCATTTCCATGTTCTGATGCCGTGGAAAACGATTATGTGGGTCTATCGAGTGTAGTCTTCACCTTAATTTACTCCAGTTTTTATCTTCAAAGGGAAACGGGGAGACAGGCAGGTAAAACTTACTGTGACATCCATCTCAGTCAGAGAGGCCAGAATACAGTTAAAAATATATTTATAAAAATAAATTAATACTGCATTATTATTACATATGAGAAAATAATGAAATAGCAACAGCCACTTGGACAAATCTTCAATCTGAATGAAGTTTTATTTTCTGTACAATTTTTTTCAAGTAATGTGCAGTGAATGATTCATGTCTATGTAAAATTTTGTTCCCCAAAGTCGTGTTTCAGTGGATAAAAGTGGCTGCATGCTTCTGATTCTAGAAAGTTTCTTCTGCACAGTGAGTGAGAATGTGTGTTCAGTCTGATTATACAGGGTCCTGCAGAAACATGCTCATGATAGAACAAGCCATGAAGTACAATAAAGTCTGAACTTCACTCTTACTTTGGGAAGCGTCATCCTACCACACTTGTCGTAACCCTTGAATGTAGGTTATTATAAAAGCAACTGTAATCTGATTACTTGAAATGAAAATAGTAGGGATGTAGTGTTGTAGTCAAGACCGCACCAACCGAGACCAAGACATTTCCGAGACCAGGGAGTACCGAGACCAAGACAAGGTCAAGACATTTAGAGGTCGGTCGAGACCGAGACAAGACCAAGACTTTCACAGACCGAGACCGAGACGAGACCAAGACCTTTACGGACCGAGACCAAGGACACAAATATCAAAGAAAAATCATAACAAAACATCAAAATATAAGGGTTTTTTAAAGTTAACTTTTAAACAAATATGACAACAAAAATTAATCGTTGTTCTGTTGTTTTGAAAGCAGCACTATGAATTAAATAAACTATAAACTAATAAATTTTGGCAAACATCAATTTTAACTATTGCCAAGTTGGGAGAAATCTCTTCTTATTTTCTGTCATTTGGTCTCTTTTTAATCTCAGTGTCTGTTTTAGAACTAATGACAACAGTATAAGTAGCCTACTCCTATATGTAGGCCTATATAAGTTCTGCTTATCATCTGAAATTTCTGCAGTCATCATCATCATCATCATCATCATACTCACAATGTTGAAAAGTTTTACAAAGAACTATTTTGTTTAGTAATGAGACAGTTTGCACAAACATGAAATGATATAATTACTACTAAAAAAAAAGTTTATAATCAAACAAAATTCAGATTCACAACGAACCTGAAGTAAACACGCACGCTGCATGAGGTGAGAACCATGTAGACTCAATCACAAATGCGCAAACAGGGAGTTTGTTCAGTAAATCTAAACTCTACATTAACCTGGAGACAATAATGACCCTGCTAAGCATCACTGTTGCAGGTAAGATGTTCTTAATGATCTCTGATGTGAAATAATTACTCTGCACCTGAAGTCTGAAAAAATAACGGGGATTTGCTGTGTGGATGATCGATCTCTGATCAGTGACTGAACAGCTGATGATGCGGTGCTTTGCGCCTTGGCAGGCGGAAGAAGTAGTTCAAACCTATTTGTACGATTTAGTTAGTTTTCACGGTGTTCATCGGTGATAATAAATGTGAAATCAGATTTAGCTTGAGAATCAGTTCTATAATACAGGTGGTTGGTCGGGGAAGAATCACTATTTCAGTATCAATCCGCACAGAAATCGTCTTTTCGGGTAAATGCTTTTGAGCTTCATGGTTTTTTGGTTAATTTTATTATAAATACTGAGGTCCTGGTCCAGACCTCGGTATGCTATGGTATGGCAATGGTAGCTACAGTCATGCTTACAAGTTCACACAGCCGCTCTCCTCCTGTCAGCTCGCGCATCTCTGCAGGTGTGCGCAGGAGGCGCTTGGTCACAGTGCAGCTGCAGGGAGACGTAACACTACCGATGTTTTTAAGTTGTCATTCGCTGTTTTTAAGAGGCTCCTTTTCCACTCTTATCAGCAGCTAAGTTATGGACAAAAAGCCTGTCAGCAGTGGTCTCGACCGGTCTCGTTCAAAAATCCCGAGACCGCCCTGTCCGAGACCGAGACGAGACCGATACAAAATGCTGTCGATACCAAGACGAGACCGAGAACCTAAAAAAATGGTCTCGAGAAGACCGATCTCGAGTACAACAACACTATAGGGATGCACCAAGAATTTGGCTACTGAAAGTTTTTGGACAAAAATGACCCAAAAGTGCATTTTCAGTTTTTGGCCAAAAGACATAAATCACCAACACTTGTGATGCGCCGCAAACGGAGCATCCAGCACGTGACTTTGCACTTTGAGTTTTTATGTGAGAGCGTATTTAATTTCAGTGTTTCAGCAGGGTCCGAAATTAACACTCCATGCGCCAAATGCGACTAAATTTTCCGTTTGGCGAGTAAATCTCAGAGGTCAATCCGCCCCATGGCGAGTAACTGTTTCTATCAAATTAGTTTCGTTTTTAAATCTTCGTTTCAAGGGTCAGGATATTGGGATTTTCACCGATATCCGATATGCCGATATTTTGAAACTCATGTGGCCGATACCGATATCCGATATCAATGTTAAAACTGAAAAAAAAGCAGGTCATTGCAGTCATTGCAAATAGCAGCAATTTCATAACAGAACGATGAAATATCGAGATTTCGTTAGTAAAATCGATCAATATCACGTTTTAAAATGTCAATATATCAGCGTATGAAAATATTGCAAAATGTTTGTGACTTTTGCAAGATTTCGTAGCAGAATGATAAAATATCGCGAGATTGCATTATTAAAATAGACCGATACAACATTTCAAAATATTAATATGATATCAGCATATGAAAATATTGAGATGTTTCTTATTTTTTCCACCCTTTGTCTATAGAAGTTTTAAAGTCTAAAAAAAGAAGTTTTTGAAGAAGAAGTTGGGGGTTTTTTGTTTGTTTTTTTCAGACTTTAGAAACAGCCGGCTGATCAGTTAAATATCGGTGGGGTGGCCGATGTCCGATACTCGGCTTTAAGCCCGATACATGCCGATGCCGATAGGCGGCCGATTATATCGTGCATCCCTAGTTTCAATGTTGGATTTCTTCTTCGTTGCTTTGCTGTCTGCCTGTATGAACAACGAGCATGTGCACAAACACAAACACGCACTCGTGACACGACAGGACCTCCCGCTACGTTGCTCCCGTTAAACTGATTAAGTAGCGCGAACATGTGGAGAGTTTTAGCAGGAGACTTCCAGAAGAAAGCTCAGTGAACTGGAGAGTAAACCAGTAGTTTTACAGCCGACCAGGAAGTTCAGTGAGAAGTGGCACTTTGGAGGCGTCATAACACACCGGCTGCACTATAACTGGGTACGCTCCATTTACTGCCCGAGCGACTGAGAAGCGAGTCGGGCGGGCGGAGTTTTCACCGTCGACTGCTCACATCCGACAGCGTGTTGTTCCAGTTTGATAAATAATGTTGATGTGTGGCCTTTCTTGAAGCTCAGATACAACTTCCAGTGTATCTGATTCTGTTCAGCTGCTCTAAGCGGCAAAATCATGTCACTGTCAAAGTGCTTCACACAGCAAACAACCATCACTGCAAACCTTTAACTTTATTATTATTATGTTAAAGCATCTTTCTACCTGCAAATGTTTTCCTTCCATTTAAGCGTAAGAACATTGTGAAAGAGTTTTCTCCAGAGGGGGGGGAGCGTGATCCCACTGGGCTGGAATGCTGGAGGACCGTCTGAGCAGGAGGCCAGACTTTATGGACTGTGTGAGAGCATCAAGAATAAAGAACGAGGAGTCCGATTGGGAGGTAGTACAGTATATTACTGTATGTAGTATATTATTATTTGTTGTAGTCGTCCTACAGAAAAAAAAATCTAAAAGGTATTATGTGATGTACACATGAGTGGAGTCAAACTAAGTACTTTATTTCACATTTTAATTTATATTGTGCATTGTTGTAATGTCAGTGGTAAATAAATATTTTGATACTTTTGTATTTGATTTATTGCAATGCCCTGATTTTAGTGAGGTTTGTACACATTGTAGCCAAAAATGCTCTGGTTCTAATAACTGACATATTTTCTTTCCGTGTTTCAGTTTTTTGGCCTCAGTTTGCTCATTTTTTGTATCCCTGCATCCCTGAAAAATAGTGATGAGATTACTTTTTACTTTAAAAAGTAATCAGATTACTAAGTAATTAGTGACTGGCATCTCTGGGGCTGGGAATAACTGGAGCTGATGGTCCTGAAAAGATGATGCACAAACTGCTGAAGATGATGAAGGATTCTTTATCCAACACTGAAGGAACAAGAGTGAGTTCAGTCAGAGGCTTCGTCAAGTCTGCTGCAAGATGGATCATTCCTGCCAGCAGCCATCAACCTCCAGAGCAAGACTTAGGATTTAGTATCATGATTGTTTTTATTACTGGGAAAAAAAACCTGGTGCAATATTGAAATTCCCCTTCTGGGATAAATAAGTATTTTTCATTTCATTTTATTTTCATTTTCTATACCATACTGTTGCATATCCTGCAAAGACAGATGGCAGATGGAGAGTACATCACACCTCCTCAAGAAGCTTCCTGTCACAATGCATTAATGATGCGCTCCCAAGTGAGAAATGCATCTGATCCAAACAGTGTCAAACAGAGTTCAGTGTTAAAATCCTCGGACAAACAGCAGAGCGGGCAGATGTGCAACAGTTCGCCGTGCTACGGTCGGCATGATGAGTGCTGCCATTATCTTATCTTTGTAATTATGGGCCTCAGCTGATTGTGGATGTTTGATAAAGTGACAGCACGGTTAGACAAACTCAATATGCAAACCTAGTGTGCACAAGTCATCTGTTGAGCGTGATAACGCTGCAGTTTAGGGCCACTGGCAGCAGTTCCACACTCATAATAATCCTGTTTGGACAATGGGACGTTTACAATGAGTCTATTACATCCTTGTTTGCAAAATTAACAAGGAACCAGTGGCTCTCTAGCAGGGAATCGTCTGCTTCTTATGACCGGGTTCCATCAGTGTTGTAATTTATTCTATGTGCATCCACACGTTGAGATTTCTGCCCCACTTTTTACTGCTCAAGTTTTCTGATAACTGCCCATTTCCCAGAGAAAGTGAGGAGCAGAAGCCAGCAGTTTCCAAGAGTTGACTGACTTCGACATGGCTGATGAAAGCTAAAAGCATGTAATTAGAGTTGAATAGTGAGTTAACTAACTAGCGCTGCTTTAATTCTGTCACTCACTGTCTCCACTTCTTAAGTAGGAGGATTTCCTGCAGGCTGACGGTGAATTGAATATGAATGCAAATCACAGAAGAGATTGCCTGAGATGAAATCATTTGTGAGGGTTCGGTGGATTTAGGAAAGATGCAATCAGAGACGTGCAAGACGGACAAGATGAGCAACTTCTGAACTTGCACAGTGATTATTCTTTCCCTCATACACTGTGATACATGCATAGTAATTCATTGTGATGAAAATAAAGTTTTGACAGTTTACAAATGACCTGCTACAAAAAAAGTTAGTTTGTGTAAATCAGCAGTTTCTTTTGATGCAAACTGATGTGATTTCCTGAGGCATATAAAGACACATTTCTTATTTAATTTCATAAGAAGTATACACACTAAGGCTGGGCGATATACCGATATGACGAGGTAGGTATGATATTTACATGAGAGAGAGATGATATTTGCATATACCGTAATATCGGTATTAGCTGTGCAAATGTTTTGGTTTTATTTTCTGGTAATGACCCAGCTGCACCTGACAAACTCCGACAAGAAACGAAGTCCGGAGCTTCTGCTACGCGGTGATTGTGCTCCGGTCCTCCCTCCCTCTCTGCCTGAGCGTAGCCGGCTGCTCCCGCCCCTCCCCTCACAGAGAGCAACGTGCTCTCTGCACCCCCCTCCCCCTCCTCAATCCCCGCATGCACACAGCAGAGAGAGCTGACAGACGCAACGGTGAGCGCTGACTTTTTACGAAACAAAATAACACTAAACTTTTAAACGTCTTCACAGAAACACGCTGTTAGGGCGCATTAAGGAGAGCAGTCATGTTTTATATGCGCTAGTTTTAGCGACCATGTTAGCATTTTAACACCCTGTAAGTTGCTTCTTTGTGAGATAAACAGAGGAATATGCAACTTATAACATCATTATTAATATGAGACTATTATCCAGGGTCTGACTCCACTCCATGCAGGTTTTACTGGAGCTCATGGATTCAGAAGTTAATGTTTTTATTAAACTCATTTTTAAAAGACTACAGCTTATAGCAGTAATTCTATGTTTACATGTTTTAAAAGCTGCTACATTGGAATCTACAGTATGCATGTTCTTATTTTATATACACTGGTCCATGTTGGATACTAGCTGATATCAGCCAGTATTGGATATCAGCTTATATATCGGATATTGTTTTTGTTTTGTTTTGTTTTGTTTTTTTCGTTGTTTTTTGTTTTTTCAGACCCCAATATCAGTATCAGCATCTGCCCCAAAAAATCCCACACTGGTTGGGCTCTCGTTTAGATACTAAAAAACAGGTGCTTGATATGAAAAGAAACATTCAGACAAATTAGGATAAAAATACCGCGATATATCGTAAATCGTCATCTAAAAAAAAAAATATCGTGATATGATATTTGGTCCGTATCGCCCAGCCCTAATACACACACAGGCCACTTTATTAGGTACACCTGTCCAACTCTGCTAATTTCTCATCAGCCAATCACATGGCAGCAACTCAATGCATTTAGGCATGTAGACATGGTGAAGATGATCTGCTGCAGTTCAAACCAGCATCAGAATGAGGGAGAAAGGTGATTTAAGTGACTTTGAACATGGCATGGTTGTTGGTCTGAGTATTTCAGAAACTGCTGATCTACTGGGATTTTCACCCACAACCATCTCTAGGGTTTACAGAGAATGGTCCCAAAAAGAGGAAATATCCAGTGAGCAGCAGTTCTGTGGGCACAAATGCCTTGTTGATGCCAGAGGTCAGAGGAGAATGGCCAGACTGGTTCCAGCTGATAGAAAGGCAACAGTAATTCAAATAACCACTTGTTACAACCAAAGTATGCAGAAGAGCATCTCTGAATGTACAACACATCCAACCTGGAAGCAGATGGGCTACAGCAGCAGAAGACCACACCGGGTGCCACTCCTGTCAGCTAAGAACAGGAAACTGAGGCTACAATTCACACAGACTCACCAACATTGGACAATAGAAGATGGAGAAATGTTGCCTTGTCTGATGAGTCTCCATTTCTGCTACCAAATTCGGATGATAGGCTCAGAATTTGGTGTCAACAACATGAAAGCATGGATCCATCCTGCCTTGTATCAATGGTTCAGCTTGGTGGTGGTGGTGTGATGGTGTGGGAGATATTTTCTTGGCCCACTTTGGGCCCCTTAGTACCAACGTGGCGGTTTAACCACCACAGCCTACCTGACCATGTCCATCCCTTTATGACCACAGTGTAGCATCCTCTGATGCTGCTTCCAGCAGGATAACGCACCATGTCATAAAGCAGGAATCATCTCAGACTGTTCTTTTGAAGATGACAATGAGTTCATTGTACTCAAATGGCCTCCACAGTCACCAGATCTCAATCCAACAGAGCAGCTTTGGGATGTGGTGGAACGGGGGGTTCTCATCATGGATGTGCAGCCGACAAATCTGCAGCAACGGTGTGATGATGTCATGTCAGTATGGAGCAAAATCTCTGAGGAATGTTTCCAGGACCTTGTTAAATCAATGCCACAAAGTATTAAGGCCGTTCTGAAGGCAAAAGGGGTCCAACCCGGTACTAGCAAGGTGGTGTACCTAACAAAGTGAGTGTATTTCTTCTTTTTATAGTATGCTTTATCAGGGCCACCTTGCTAGTACACGGTTTGACCACTGTTTGCTTCAGAACTGCTTTCATTCTTGCTGTGAGAGACTCAAAAACAGTGTTGGAGACATTTCTTAGAGGTTTGATCCATATTGACACGATAATCCGGAACGCACTGGAAAAGCAAATTTCACCAGCGGTGGACTGGCCATCAGGAGCACCGGAACGTTTCTCAGCAGCCTGAGAAAGTATCGGTATCGGTATCAATGAAAAAAGTACCATAAACGACTGGTATCGTATCGACATGAAAAATCTCGGTATTTCCCATCCCTCGCTTCTCTTTAAGATCCTAGAGATCATTAGAGTTGGATTTCTTTCTTATTATTACTATTAAATAACCTCTAGAACACATTTGATCATAGAACAAATAAAGAAAAGTATCTGACTGAAAGAAGGAGGGATGGGGAGTGTTTACAGTTCATGTTTTAACCTGCGGGTCGGGTCGTGGGTTCTAGCCTACATCCACGGGTCGGGTCCAGATTTGACCGGGTTTGGTAATCATCAAAACAGATTCGGATGGGTGCGGCTCATTTGTCTAAAACTGGACCCACAGCAGGACTTTGGATCTCCGTCAGGTCTGGTGATGTCACACAGACAGAGGCTGCAGCGTCACAGCACATCAACTCTCATCCAGATTTCTGCTTCATGTCACTCAGACAAAACTCTTAAATTCATGAAGATGGTTGATGACAACCACATATGAGCAGATCGCACCATATTCCACGTTTTACAATTGATTGTTTCCGCGGGTCTCGTCGGTGTCGTTCTTCACCGCAGTCTAACGAGGACCCGCTGGTCTTTATTTCAAACTAAAGCGCATCACGGCGTTCACGTGTTGAGGGTGGATCAGAGCCAGTTAGAGATGAAGACTCGCTCTTTCTGTGGGCTTTTATCAGCGTTATTCTCTGAGCTTCGTTAGGAGCGAAATAAACACAGAAAAGACACATTTGGAGAAAATCGTTCACCTGCACCTTCAATGTTAGGCGCATCGGTGCAACCAAGAAAAAAACGGTAGGCACACTGAGCAAATTTTCGGTCGCATATGCAACTAAAATGGTCACAGTCTGGAGCCCTGAGACCACAGGGAATCCTCACTCCACGGAGACAGTGGAGGATAAACTGTGATCAGCGTCCGGTCCTGAGTTTTCGAATGGCAGGTTGACGACCAGCGGTCCCGATAGGATTAATGAGCTTATAATGCCATCCCACTGTGGGACTGCAGGTCGTTAAACTTGGCTGGAGAGGACGAAAGCTGAAAGCGCCCATCATCCACGTGCAGTTTCTAGAGGAAATGGTGAAATAACTGAACTCAGAACATCTTTGAACAGTCTGTTGAATCCACGCAGAGACGCCCGACGACGTCGTTCTCTGGCCTCATGGAGCAAATAAAGCCAAGCAGCTGCTCATTTTCATCCACCATCGAACAAAGACATACAACTCGTACAAAGGATAACAACTCGGTCCACCTTCACACTCTAGATCAGGGGGCCCAAGTCCAGTCATCGAGAGCTACTTTCCTGCACATTTTGGTTGCACCCCTTTTCCAACATACAGTACCTGAAGCAGGTGAATAGCTCGTCACCAGGTTTCTGCAGAGCTGAATGACATGCATGAGGGAATTATCAATATGATTCAGATGCGAATTGTGGATTAACTTTCATTTGGACGGTTCGCTGTTAGATGTCCTCATTGTTATGATAAACTTATGACATGCTAGACCGAATTTAAATGTATTTTCTTCCACACAGAACTTTTTCTGGTTCTTGTGTTTGGCTGCAGGTCTCGCACAATTGTTATTCCATCACCACGGAATCTCACAGCACCACACACTTTGTACCAGAGCCTAGCAATACTTTGGAAACATTTTTACTGGCATATAGTTTGGTAAATCAGCACCACCTTGTGGTGGAAATTGTGAATTACTACCAGGTTCTGGTTAAAACAAGAAGGTCGCAAACTGAGGCAACAATCGCATGAAATATTTGATTTAGCATTAAATGAAAATGTTAAGATCTATCATTTAAAAATAACTGATCCTTTATCAACATTTAGCTCTGTGATTTTCTGCTTTTCCAAGCTGAGCAGTGAAATATCATGTTTTCTGAGCACAGACACCCACATTCCACAGATGTGCAGACGTGGTGATTCATCAACAGGACTAAAGTGCACCTCGCCGCTCCTGGCAGGCTCAGCGTGTCCAGCGAGGGCTGCATTTTATCTGTGGATGATTAATTCCTCTCAGCTTACCTTGCAGCTTGGTCTTGGCAATTTTCCCACAAGGCTTAGTGGCTGTGACAGTGGTGGCGCAGGTCGCATCCATGAGCGCTCGCTTCAGAACTCCTGTTCTGTTTTTCTTGCCTGTCGCCAGGTCGCACTCGCCCCATGCCTGGAAGTCGTACTTGCATTCCCCTGCAGCACAAAAAGAAGTCACATACTTAATTAGATGGTTTATTTAGATGCTTAAAGAGGGAAATAAAATTAAAAACATATGCAGAAAACCTGGAAAAGGACACGTAATAATTTCATATTTGGTTTAAATGTAATAATTGACAGAAAAGTCTTTTGAACGAGGAATTTGTAAATCCTCTTGTGCAGCGACTACATTCATTACTTTATGGATACTAAATGCTGAATGAATGAACCCAAACAGATCAGAGTAAAGATAAGCAACTCAGCTGTTCTTTGGCCTGAAAATAACAGACAGATATAATCTGTAGCTGTCCAGCTGAAAATGAAAGCACACATATGATCATACTCATAGCATCCCGACCTTGTCTGATCTGGGTTGCTATGGCTACATTTGGCCACCAGATGTCACCACTCTTAGTTAGACTAAATAACCTCGAAGTCTGGGATGGGCGATACCAAACTGTTTTCTGTTGATACGATATGAGTACTTCACGGCACTTTTTCATTGATATTGATACCGATACTTTGTGTCCCTTAAAAGAAAATCCAATGATTGTACAGTTTGCATTAATATCTTGAGTACAAGGGCAATATTAGATATAAGTAAAACTTGAGAACACAAGTACTGCAAAGAAATAAACAATAACAAATTATATTGATGAGTAAATTAAACTAAAATAAGATTAAAAACTTCTTTCAATTATCAAATAACTTAAAGACCCATTCCAGTCCTTCTTTTAGGTACTTTAAAACTGTGGTCTAAATTATGATTATGAAGTTTTAAGCCAAAATCAAACTAGTCATTTTCCAGGACTCTGCTTCTGCAGAGCGCCAGTAGTTCATTAACAAATTTCCTCTGAGTTGTGGGCAGAGTCTATGTGATTAATATCATTCCAGAGACAATTTTTGCATAAAAAAAAAGATTTTCCATGTAAAATAATGTTTTGAAGTTGTATAAAACAAGTCGTGCTTCTAAAAAGATATGAACCCGCAGAATCATTTTGTGGTTGTGTGAGAAACCTTTGTCTGCAGAAATATTATTTGCAAACATGTAGATCAGTTTCGTAGTTGGGTTTTATTTTTGTGTGTGTGAAAATTGAATTTGTGCCTGTACTACACTACGCTACACAAAAATATCTGGACGAGTGCGACACCTAGGGCTCGTGTGCGACACTGCACCTACCAGCTCACAAAACAGAAACCTACAACCACAAAACCTTTTTATGGATTGAACCACTAACAGCCAATCAGGACATTGCATTCTGGCAAGCCAAACAGCCAATGATGTGGTGGATTAGTGATGACGTCTATTTTGGGGGAAGAAGAAGATACCGTTAGCAAAGACTCTTGGCTGCTAGCAGTCAGAGCGCAGTGGCAGCTACATAATCGTAGCAAAAGGCCGTTCAATCCGAAGCCGGCCACTGATCTGATCACGAACCGGCCTGCAGCAGCAACTTAGGGGCCGTTGTTGTCAAATGAGAAGGCGGCTACTCGCAGAAGAACTTGGTCGGTTATTTTGGTGTTGATCGCCGCAGCTTATTGCATTGTCTGTTGTGCTGGACGTGCGTTAGCATCGGAGAGGCTAACGACTAGCACATCTTGGCTGGTCCCACTGGACCGTGTACTCCCTCCGCATGTGCATATGAATGTGAATCTGCTATTTTGTCTATCTGGTATTAAAGTATCGACTCCAGGGCATCGATATATTCATCCTTACTTTATAGCCTCATGAGTCTTCACCTGTCAAGTCACTTTCGTTAACATAAATTCAAGCAGATGACACTAAAGATTTTTCGACCTCCTCTCATACAAAAAGCTCTCTTAGTGAAACTGTCAGACTTCATCGGATTACCTTGTTTTTGTTTATTGACAGTGAGCAAACAATTTGCTACATAAACACCATCTGGTATGAGGGTGGACAGCAGAACCTGGTGCCGAGCTATAAGCTTGACATCACATGGTCACCTAACATTTGGATTGAAATCAATATTTACTTTAAGACAAACTGTTTCTGTGGAGTGATATTAATTTTAAGTTAAATAAACCAGAAATCCAAATTACAAAGTAAAAATAATTTCATCTGAACACACGGGCACGTCACTTTTTCTGTGTACTTATACCAACTCAGCCAGAGAAGATGCAAGATTACTTTAGAAAACAGCAGCAGTTGCTGGTGTTTGGCAGAGCAGTGGGTTTAAGGAAGATGTGTGTGTGTGTGTGTGTGTGTGTGTGTGTGTGTGTGTTCACGCCTCTCATGTCTTCCTGCAGTATTATGTTGCCCGTCCAGCCTGTCCAGGCTCCTTGGAGGCTGTGAAACTCATTCGTCAGCTTCCTCTCACATGAAAGCCGTGTCACTGCCTCTGAGATCCCAAGGTGCTCATCAGAGGGGGGGAGAAAGGAGAGAGAGGGAGTGACGGGGCCATTGTTGCAGGAATCCTTCAGGGACTTCCTGAGAAACCAACTTTTAAAAACCCTGTGCCATAATTTGTGTCTGAGTGGGCTCCCTTGCTGCCTCCTGGGACTTAGTCAGGAAACCAAGTCCTCTTTAAGTGCTCACATACAGTAGTCTATAAGTGCAGCTCTAAATTACAAGTTGAGACCATATGAAAAATGCCAAAGACAAACAAAAATCAACACACCCCCCATTTTTTTTACACACATCAAGAATAAAGTTGTAATATTGTCAGAAAAATCCTGTATTTTTACAAGAAAAACTCATTATTTTACAAGAATAACATCAGAAATGTGGCTGTAATTTAAGGAGAAACTTTGATTTTTTCCACTCAGATTTCCCAGAAATTCAAACACGGAACTAAGTTTAAATCCTAGATTTTTACACAGGTCAGATGTTTGTTCCTGCTTCGGCCTTACAGCCTGACGCACCTCCTCCGGTGCCAATGTGGGCAGCTGCAGGGTCATCAGCTGGGGCCGCCGTTCATGGATGTTTCGCCCCCTTGCCAGTACATCTCCCAGCGGGGGGGCAGTGGCGTGTGGGGACGTCTCCCCGCCACTCCCTGCAACTGCCCTTATTGGGGTGTCAATCCCCATCCACTGTCCTTCCTCCGAAGCCACAGCCAGTAGCTCGCCTTCTCGGCTTCTTCTCCCAACTCTTTCACCGCTTTATGCAAGCTTGTCCCTGTCATCCCAGCACTGCGAAGCAGCTGGACCGCCTCTTTGCTGACAAAGCCCCTGCTACCAACCTCCACAGGATGTACCCTGGCTCTCCAACCAGCCTCATGGCACTCTGCTGCCAGCTCGGAGTACTTAAGGTATTTCCTCTCATGGGCCACTGTCATGCCCTCTTCCCAAGGGATGGTGAGTTCGATCATGTGGACCGCCTTCTCCGCAGCAGACCATATCACAATGTCTGGCCTGAGAGTAGTTGTTATAATCTCTCTCGGGAACACCAGCTGCTTTCTCAGGTCTGCCAGCATTTGCCACTCCTTTCCTGGTCTCAAGATGGTAAGGTCCTTTCTGGGTGCTTTGTGCATCTCGCCTGGCTTGACAAAGGCCATCAGCACAGACTTTGTTGTTTCCTGGGTGCTGTTCGCTTTCACCCTACATCCTTCCAGCAGCTCTGCCAGCTTCGCTAGGACTTGGTCATGGCGCCATCTGAAACGACCCTGGGTCAACGCCACTTTACATCCCGATAGTATATGCTGGAGACTAGCCTTGGTGGTACTGCACAGTGGACAGCCTACCTCACTCCCGAACCACTGGGTAAGGTTCCGGGGGCACGGAAGGGTGTCATACACTGCTCTGATCAGGAAGCTCAGTCTGCCCTGTGGTGTCCTCCAAATGTCTGGCCAGCTAATGCGTCTTTGCACAGAAGCCTCCCATCTTGTCCAGGCTCCTTGGCTGCCCTGAGATATTGCCTTTATGTGGAAGCGCTCCTGCTCCACCCTAGTGACCTCGTCCACCACCATGATCTTCCGCTCCCTCTTGGTGGCCTTGGACCAGAACTGTCGTGGAGCAGCCCACCCTAGACCAGAGTGCCCTGCCTGGGTTGCTCCCATGATCTCTCTATGTTGCAGGCTGGAGATTGCCTTGTCCACCTCCGCAGGTGCTTTCCACTTACGGCCAGTGTGGATCTGGACTTTTGCGCTCCTTATTAGATGGTCAGCAGAGTCCCTCATCTCCAGCAAAAGGCGTGCCTTCTCCTGCTTGTACCCAAGGCTGATAGATTTCAAAGGGAGCTCCAGCCTGTTCCATCCAAAAAGGCCAGCGTCTGAGAAACAGCGAGGCAATCCCATCCACCTCCTGATGTATCGGTTGGCTTGGCTGTCCATCTTGCTGACCTCTGATGTGGGGATCTCGCAGATCTTTAGGGGCCACATTACACGTTGGTATAATGTATGCTGGTAGCACCACGCCTTGTGCTTCCCTGGGAGCTGGCTTCGGTCAATCTTCGCCAGTCCCTCCGCAAGTTGTTGCCTAGCCTGCTTCCCCATCTGCCTGTCGGACAAGTCTGCAGTATATAGCCTTCCCAGACTCTTGAGTGGCTTTTGAGTGAGCTGTGGAATTGGCTCTCCTCCCGCAACAAAAGTGAACTTGTTTTGGGGTACTCCTTTCCTTATTGATAGACTTCTTGATTTTCCTGCCTTTACCTTCATTCTTGCCCATGAGATAAGCTCATCAAACCGCTTAAGGAGTCGCGTTGTACATGGTGCTGTCTGAAGGATGGTCGTGACATCATCCATGTAGCTCCTCAGTGGTGGGAGCCTCTCCCCTGATGGTAGCCTGATACCTCCAACCACCTGCCTGGCCCCCCTGAGGATGACTTCGAAGGCTGTCACAAACAAGATGGGAGAGATAGAACATCCCATGGCAATTCCTCGCTCCAGCCGTTGCCATCCAGCTGTGCAGCCTTCCAGGGGAAAGCACATATGCAGGTTGTCAAAGTATTTGGTAATGATGTTCCTAACACATACCGGGACATAGAAAAAAATCCAAGGCAAAGTCTATCAACTTGTGTGGCACCGACCCATATGCATTAGCAAGATCTAGCCACACTACGTGTAGGTCCCGCTTCTCCCTCTTCGCCTGTTGGATTTGTTCCCATATCATGAAGGAGTGCTCAATGCACCCAGGGAAACCAGGAATTCCCGCCTTCTGGCAGCTTGTATCAATGTATTCATTTGCCATGAGGAAGTTGGTCATCCTCCTGGCCAAGACAGAGAAGAAAATCTTCCCCTCCACATTGAGCAGGGCGATGTTTCTGAACTGACTGACCACACGAGAGTTTTCCTCTTTTGGTATGAAAACCCCAAGTGCTATCTGCCACTCTGTTGGCACCTGTTGGTTCCTCCAAGCTGTTCTCATGAGTTTCCACAGAATCTTCACAACTCGGGGGCAGTTCTTGTACAGCTTATACGAAAGACCATTTGGCCCAGGGGCTGATCTTGATCGTGCCTTCTTGATGACCTCTTCTACTTCCGACAACTTGGGTGGGGAAATGTCAAACTGCAAATTTGGTGGGTTCGGGCGTGGGACATATCCTGGGGAGCCGAGCGGAGTGGCTCGTCTGTTGTCGCTGTACTGGCTCTTCATGTAACTCTCCAGTTCCTCTTTGGAGGTTTCCAGCTTCCCGCTCCGCTTCTCGTCTAGCAGCTGCCGTGCATACCTGAATGGATCTCTAAAGAAGCTGGCTCTCTCTTTCTCTTTCCGCTTCCTCCTACTTCTAATTCTTTCCACTCTACGCAACCTTGAAAGCTTTTGTCTAAGCTCATCCCACAGCTCCTTAAGCCCAGCTTTCTCTTCTGGCGCAGCTTTCCTCCACCTCCGGCGTAGCTGCCGCCTGTCTCTGACAAGCTGCTCGATCTCTCTCCCTCTCCTCCCTTTCCCAGGGGCTGTGGGTGGCTTCTTCTTGACCTCCCCGAACCTGTCCATACACTCTTCAAAGACAATCTCACCGAACATTTTGAGCTTGCTCCCTACATTCCCGCGCAATGTCAGTTCCAACACATGACTCAAGTCTGCGTCCAGATTCTTCCATCCTGCCAGGTCACTAGCCCTGGGCCACTTGATCTTATCACGTCTGGTGGCTCCTTTGCTACTGATTTGTGTTGTGCGTCCGGATGCACCTCCGTCTCCGCTGGGGTCCACCTCCCTCCACAGGGCTGCCTTCTGCTGCTTCAGATATCCCAGCAATGTTGGGTCCTGCAGCACTGTGGTTGCTAACCCGGCTTTGGGTCCCTGTCGTCTGATCTGCTTGCGCAGTGCGAGATTGCTGGTCTACCTGCCCTCTGCATTTCATCCTCCCCTGGTGGATGTGTAGGCCCCTGCGTGACGTCACTTTCTTCCATCCGCATGCACATTTCCGGAGGATTTTGTCGTTATCGTTAACCGTTCCAGTCGTTACCGTGTGGTCTGTCCTATTTGGCCCATCTTCCACCCCGCCTCTCGGAGGGCCTTCGGGTTGTTTTCTTTCCTGATGCTTCGTAGTCATAGAGGGTGCTCCCTGGGGTTTCCAGGTTGCTAGTGGGTTGGGTGACTAGCCGCCCACTCCTGATGCAGTCTTTCCTGCCGTCAACTGGTCTTTCCCAGCCGCCCGCCAGACTTTCCTGGCTGTCACCTGCCCTTTCGCAGGGGTCACTGGTTGCCCAGAGTGTTCAGATTTTAAAAGAAGATTCTAAAAGAAAGATTACAGATTTACAAGTAGTGTGACAGTAGACAATGTGAAGGTTATTGCAATCCTAATGTAGGAAGTAGTGCAGATATTACAGCAATGACAATATAAACAATGTAACTGTATAATGTAACAGTAAGTTTGTCTGTAGTTATATGGATAAATTCCAAACATTTGGCCTATCAGGGTGATGTTGATGTAAGACTGTTCAGGCGTTGGTAAGGAGGTTTGATGTTCAGAACACACACGACTCACTTGTACAGTTAACTGTCTTTACTGGTCACTCTTAATCACAACAGCACAGTCATACCCCTACGAGTTCACGACACTACGGAAGCCACGACGTTCAGCGCCTACTCTGCCGATAATGCAAGCGTAGAAGAAGAAATTGGCTTTGTACATTGTGCATTGTACTGTACATTGTACATTGTGCCCCCCCCCCCAGATCTCCGGCTGCATTTGAGATATTAAAAAAGTGCTCCAGAGTCTTGCTCAGCATGAGGTTGAGTAGAAAATATAGGACCATCATTCTGTGGGTGTACTATTCCTTTAAGGTGAATGCCTGAATGGAAGTGAGTGTGGTCTATAAACACAGAAATACAAAGCCATGAGGAACATTCGTTCGGCAAATAAACCCATTCAAGGTAATAATTATTACTAATAAATCCTTCCAGTTAGGACTAAACATGCATATGTGTTCAAGGCTAACAGTTACAGTAACTGGCATGTAACAGGTCAGCTAGCTTAATAGCATAAAAAGGCACATGGTGAATGGAGGAACACTTCTGAATGAGCTAATCAGCTAAATAACATTAAAGCCTAAATAAACATCCTGTTCAGGCAGAAATACAACTAATTACTTCCAGTTCTTCACAGACGCATACAGTTCATCATCCCAGCCAACATTGAATGTGGGGCCCATATGGGTTAAATTGTGGCTGTATATATGGGACCCAAGTGGGATTGTCCACGGTTTCCATGGTGGCCCTGGCCCCAACTGTGTTTTCCCATGTGGGTTTCCACATATGGGGCCCATGTAACTATGTAACTTGAACTATGAGATCCGCAAATTTGCCCAGTTCAAGCCCATGCCTACAGGCTATATGGGAAAACACAGGTGGGACCACCATGGAAACCGTGGACAAACCCACTTGGGTCCCATATATACAGCGAAAATTTAACCCATATGGGCCCCACATTCAATGTTGGCTGAGATATTCATCTGCTAGAAGTCTCTCCAACAGTCTTCTCTCCTTGTGCTCACTGCTGCTCATAAGTTTCATTTCTGCATCCTGACTTCATCATGTGCTCAGTAGCAGCTGCACACTTCTGCCACAAGGAGGCACTCACGCCTCATTAACAGCCTTTCCAACATGGCCGATCTCACAATGATAAAGAATCCTTCAAAACATTCCCTGATCCAGAAGGTGATCCGGATCACTACCAAAATTTAATGGGTTCATCGTTGGGCTGAGACACACGGCTGGTGAACATTTCAGGTCAATCCGTCCAGAACTTTTTCCATTAAGTTGCTGACATACAGACAAACCATCACTACCAAAAACATTACCTCCTTGGCGAAGATAAAAAAAAAAAAAAACATGGAAGCAGCTACAATTGTTCCAAAAAGCCCATTAAGCCCTTATTAAACATGAATACATGCCACACTGCTTGTGTAACTTATCTTTTGTGTAAGCAGGAAACGATGATAGACGAACGGTAACAAGCTGCTAATGTACTGTAGCTAAACAAGTTACACTGTTGTTGTTTTTAGAATAACTTCACATCGGTGTCTGCTCCTTATATTCAAAACTGCATTTGCATTTTTTTTTTTCTACATTTGAAACTGTTCCATATTGCAGCCCTTTTACTCCACGTATTCTCTCTATCAACCGTACCGTTGTGTTTCAATTATGTTTTTCTCTGTTGGGACATCCTTTTCCTTCACTCAGTCCATCCTGAGTAAACTTTGTTTTGGTTTGTGGTGCTTGCTGCTCATGATCACGCTGACAGACCAGTCTAATTCTCGTGTTTACCCACGCAAAAAAAAAGTGGAGGGTGAAAAGAGGTCATAATGAGCTTATTAGGTTTTTCTCCCCAACTATTACTAAAGATCGAAGAAAAAGTCCAGAGTGCTCAGAAGGTTCATCCAAAAAAGTGTGGCGAAGGTGCTCTTTGGTAAGGGAAAACAAGGTCATCAAAAAAGCAAAGGTCCAAGGCACTCTTCTTAGAATATAAAAAGCCTTTATTGTGGGATGGCTAAAACATTAAAACAAGTTGGTTACAGCCTACGCGTATCGGCCTAAGCCTTCATCAGGGTGTAACACTCTGCACAAACATTCCACTTAAGTAGGATGATTAGATTCACCTGCATAGGTAGAACAAGAACAACATGGTTTAGCAGATCAAGACCAGTAGATGGCAATACAGAGTAAAGTTACAAAACACAGTTACAAAAAAGGACTAAAATCAATATCTTCGTTCAGTCCTGGATAAATAGTAGCTTTCATATGATAAATATAAAAGGTCTCCCTCTGTAGAAGTAATTTAAGTCTGTCACCACCTCTGATATTTCTTTGGATGCTTTCTAGGCCTTCAACCATGAGTGAGCTTGGATTGCTGTTATGGGCTTCAAAAAAGTGTTTAGCCATTGGGTAATCGAAGTTTGCTTTTCTAATTGCACATTTATGCTCTGAAACCCTATCCTTTAAACGGCGCGTGGTGCGGCCTATATAAAAACAACCACAGGTGCAAGACAAACGATAGACCACAAATATGGTGTTGCAATTAATGAATGACTTAATATCATAAACCTTGTTGGTTTTGAAGTCACTAAATTGTTTGCATTCTTTGATATTAGCACAGTGTGTGCACGAGCCACATTTATAGGTTCCCTTAACTGGTCGATGAAGCCAAGTTTTTGAGACCGGTGCAGATTAATGACTGGTCACCAGTCTGTCACGTAAAGTAGGTGCCCTGCTGAAAGTAATTTTGGGTGGGACAGGAAAGACCTCTCTTAACAGAGGGTCACTGTTGACTAGCTTCCAATTGGATTGCACAATCTTTTTCAAAGCATTAGCACAAGAGCTAAAACGTGTAACCAGGTAAACTTGCTCAGGCTTGGAAGATTTAGTGTTTTTTGTCCTTAAGAGTTCCATTCGAGGAGTAGATTGGGCTTTATTATAAGCACTCTGAACAGTCCCTGCCTCATAGCCTCTTTGTGTAAATCTATTTGACATGATTTGTGCCTGTTTCTCTAATTCAGGGTCAGAATCACAAATACGTCTCAGACGTTGAAATTGTCCAAAGGGTATATTGTCCTTCAACCACTTAGGGTGGAAACTATCAGCTCTCAAAATTGTATTTTTATCTGTGATTTTTCGAAACACTGAAGTGTGAAGTTTACCATACTCATCTTTAGAAATGGTCAAATCCAAAAAGTGTATGCAATTTTGAGAATATTCAATACAAAGTTTTATGTTTCTGTTGTTGGTATAAATGTTACTACAGCCCCCAGCTCTCTCTTTAGACTTAAGTCCCATTTTATGCCACCAAGCTCTAATGCCACTTTGACAGCTTTCACTAAAAAGGTGGATTTTGACATTGAAAATCTGTTCTCCAAGCAAAAAATATCAGCGAGAGAAAATTTAACTGAGTCAAAGGCAAGCTTTGGACTGTTTAGCTAAGAATGAGACAATTATTATCAAAGCTGCAGATAAAGGAGGAGCTGTGGTGGTGATGGACAAAGATAAATACATTGAAGAAGCCTTAAGACAATTGGACAATCAGGAGTATTACCATAAACTGTCCTTTAATCCGTTGGCAAGCATGCAAAGAAAAATGGGTAACATGCTGTCTACAGCGAAGGAAGCAGGGTGGATTACTCAGCAGGAGCATGATTTCTTGTGGTGTGAACACCCCAGGATACCCACCTTTTACATGCTTCCTAAAGTACATAAAAACATAGAATCTCCTCCAGGAAGGCCCATCATAACTAATGGATCTCTTACTGAGCCTGCTTCTCAGTTTGTGGACTTTTACATCAAGCCTTTTGTTCAACAACTGCCCTCATACATCCAGGATACTACTCATGTCCTAAAGGTACTTCATCAAATGAGAGTTCCTTCTGATTGTTTTCTGGTAACTTTAGATGTGGAATCCTTATACACAAACATTAACCATGATAATGGACTAAATGCATTGGAACATTTCTTACAGAGTAGATCTATGGACGCTTTGCCTCCCTCAGATTTCATCCTACAGCTCACTGAATTTATTCTTAAAAACAATGTATTTCTTTTCCAAAATCAGGTGTATATTCAAGACAGAGGTACGGCCATGGGAGCCTGTTTTGCACCTAATTATGCTGGCCTTTTTTTGGGACTATGGGAAAAGGAAGTTGTTCATCACATTAGACATCAGGACAAGATAAAATGGTGGGGAAGGTATATTGATGATATTTTGTTGTTTTGGACAGGTTCTGAGGAGGAACTCTTATTGTTTTATGATTTCTTGAATACCAACAACAGAAACATAAAACTTTGTATTGAATATTCTCAAAATTGCATACACTTTTTGGATTTGACCATTTCTAAAGATGAGTATGGTAAACTTCACACTTCAGTGTTTCGAAAAATCACAGATAATTAATGCTAACAATGCTAATAATTAATGCTAACAAGGTCTCAGAAAGAGTACAGAGAGTGCAGTATCATGTGTTTCACCGAGACTTGGCTGCATGAACACATCCCGGACTGTAATGCGTCTGTACACGGCTTCAAGACGGTCCGTGCAGACCGAAATAAACAGCTCAGCGGGAAGCGGAAGGGAGGCGGAATTGCAGTGCTGGTCAGTCAGCGCTGGTGTCATCCAGGACACGTCACTGTCAAGGAGAAGATCTGCACAAGAGACATTGAACTGTTAGCTGTGAGTTTCCGTCCATATTATTTACCCAGAGAGTTTGCCTGTGTTATTCTGGTAGCGGTTTATATAATACCAGGTACCGCACCAGAGACAGCCTGTGATGTCATCAGCTCCGTCGTGGCTAAACTACAAACACAGCATCCAAACTCATTCATGGCGATCTCTGGAGACTTCAACAATGTCTCCCTCTCTGCTACGTTGCCAACTTTCCAGCAGTTTGTCAGCTGCTCCACCAGAGAAAATAAGATGTTGGACTTATTTTATGCAAATACAAAGAATGCATACAGCTCCTCTGCCCTGCCTCCTCTAGGAAGATCTGATCATAATCTGGTTCTTCTCACCTCCACCTACAAGCCCATCGTTCAGCAGCAACCAGTCATTAGGAGGACGATTAAAACCTGGTCTACTGAGGCTGAAGATGCTCTGAGAGGGTGCTTTGAGGCCACAGACTGGAATGTCCTCTGTGAACCTCATGGAGATGACATCAACACCATGACTGAGTGTGTGACAGATTACATTAACTTCTGTGTGGACAGCATCGTTCCAACAAGAACAGTGAGGTGCTTCCCCAATAACAAACCCTGGATCACCAGTGACCTGAAAAAGCTGCTGAACATCAAAAAGAAAGCTTTCAGGGATGGAGACAGGGAGTTACTGAAGACCACACAAAAACAACTGAAAACACAGACTAAGAAGTGCAAGGAGGACTACAGGCAGAAGTTGGAGAGCCAGCTCCAGCAGAACAACGTGAGGGATGTATGGTCGGGAATGAAGAAAATCACTGGCTTCAAGTTAAAGGGGGACCAGACTGACGGAGGTCTGGACAGAGCTAACGAACTGAACATGTTCTTCAATAGGTTCAGTTCCCCCCTGCCGACAACCCAACACACCACACACCCTCCATGAGCTCACAGCTTTCCTGTCCCACCTCCACTCTGTCACCCTGCACCTCAGTCATGGACCTGAACACAGCCTCATCTCCCTCCACATCAGGACATCCTGAGACCTCTTTTGCCTCCACCTCCAGCCTGACTGTCTCCTGTGACCAGGTCAAGAAACAACTAGAAAAACTGAACCGGAACAAGGCTGCAGGTCCAGATGGTGTCAGTCCCAGAGTTCTCAAGACCTGCTCAGAACAACTATGTCCGGTTCTCCAGCACCTTTTTAACACCAGCCTGAGACAGAACAGAGTTCCTGTGCTGTGGAAAACATCCTGTCTTGTTCCAGTCCCTAAAAAACCACAACCAGCTGAACCAAATGACTACAGACCAGTTGCTTTGACATCTCACATCATGAAAGTCCTGGAGAGACTCTTACTGGCTCACCTCAACAAGCAAGTGAACACCTTTCAGGACCCATTACAGTTTGGGGTTGAAGACGCCATCATCTTCCTGCTTCAGAGAGCCCACTCTCATCTGGACCAGTCAGGCAGCACTTTGAGGGTCATGTTCTTTGATTTTTCAAGTGCATTTAATACTATTCAGCCTGCTTTGCTATGTCAGAAGCTCCATAACTTCCAGGTGGATCCTCCACAACCACCTGGATTTACGACTACCTCACAAACAGACCACAGTTTGTGAGACTGAAAGGTTGTGTGTCTGAGATGGTGGTCAGCAGCACTGGAGCACCACAAGGGACTGTACTCTCACCATTCCTCTTTACACTGTACACCTCAGACTTCCAGTACAACTCTGAGTCCTGTCATCTGCAGAAATATTCTGATGACTCTGCAGTTGTGGGGTGTATTAGTGATGGACAAGAAGCCGAATACAGGGAACTTGTCAATCAGTTTGTGAAATGGTGCAGTAACAATCAGCTCATCTTAAATACCAGCAAGACTAAAGAGATGATTGTTGACTTCAGGAGGAGCAAGAATAAGCAGCATAGTCCTGTCTACATCCTGGAAGAGGAGGTGGAGGTGGTAGAGAACTACAAATACCTGGAGTTCAGCTGGACAACAGACTCGATTGGAAATGCAACTGTGACTACATCTACAAGAAAGGTCTGAGCAGACTCTTCTTCTTAAGGAAGCTAAAATCATTTAATGTCTGCAAAAAGATGTTGCAGATCTTCTATAAGTCTGTGGTAGAAAGTGCAATTAGCTTTGCAGCCATCTGCTGGGGCAGCAGCATCAGAACCAGAGACTTGAAGAAACTAAACAAGCTGATCAAGAAAGCTGGTTCTGTGCTGGGGATAACTCTGGAGCCGCTGGAGCTGATCGTTCAGAAAAGAATGCTGCACAAGCTGATGAAGATGATGGAGGACACTTCCCATCCTCTCCACAACACGGTGAAGAATCAACAGAGTGTGTTCAGTGGGAGGCTGCGTAAAGTTCGCTGTAGGACGGAGAGATACAGGAATTCATTCCTGCCAGCAACCATCACCCTAAAGAACAAGACTAACTGACTTTTTGTTTTTTTTTGTTTATTTATTAAAAAAAAAAAAAAAAAAAAAAAGTGAGCTTTTACAATACTGAATTTCCCTTCGGGGATGAATAAAGTATTTTTAATTTCATTTCATTTCATTTCATTTCATTTCATAAAAATACAATTTTGAGAGCTGATAGTTTCCACCCTAAGTGGTTGAAGGACAACATACCCTTTGGACAATTTCAACGTCTGAGACGTATTTGTGATTCTGACCCTGAATTAGAGAAACAGGCACAAATTATGTCAAATAGATTTACACAAAGAGGCTATGAGGCAGGGACTGTTCAGAGTGCTTATAATAAAGCCCAATCTACTCCTCGAATGGAACTCTTAAGGACAAAAAACACTAAATCTTCCAAGCCTGAGCAAGTTTACCTGGTTACACGTTTTAGCTCTTGTGCTAATGCTTTGAAAAAGATTGTGCAATCCAATTGAAAGCTAGTCAACAGTGACCCTCTGTTAAGAGAGGTCTTTCCTGTCCCACCCAAAATTACTTTCAGCAGGGCACCTACTTTACGTGACAGACTGGTGACCAGTCATTAATCTGCACCGGTCTCAAAAACTTGGCTTCATCGACCAGTTAAGGGAACCTATAAATGTGGCTCGTGCACACACTGTGCTAATATCAAAGAATGCAAACAATTTAGTGACTTCAAAACCAACAAGGTTTATGATATTAAGTCATTCATTAATTGCAACACCATATTTGTGGTCTATCGTTTGTCTTGCACCTGTGGTTGTTTTTATATAGGCCGCACCACGCGCCGTTTAAAGGATAGGGTTTCAGAGCATAAATATGCAATTAGAAAAGCAAACTTCGATTACCCAATGACTAAACACTTTTTTGAAGCCCATAACAGCAATCCAAGCTCACTCATGGTTGAAGGCCTAGAAAGCATCCAAAGAAATATCAGAGGTGGTGACAGACTTAAATTACTTCTACAGAGGGAGACCTTTTATATTTATCATATGAAAGCTACTATTTATCCAGGACTGAACGAAGATATTGATTTTAGTCCTTTTTTGTAACTGTGTTTTGTAACTTTACTCTGTATTGCCATCTACTGGTCTTGATCTGCTAAACCATGTTGTTCTTGTTCTACCTATGCAGGTGAATCTAATCATCCTACTTAAGTGGAATGTTTGTGCAGAGTGTTACACCCTGATGAAGGCTTAGGCCGATACGCGTAGGCTGTAACCAACTTGTTTTAATGTTTTAGCCATCCCACAATAAAGGCTTTTTATATTCTAAGAAGAGTGCCTTGGACCTTTGCTTTTTTGATTACTAAAGATCATTTGAAGATAATTTCAGGGGAATTGTAAATTACCAGGTTATCACACCTTTTACAAAAAATCATTTAGAGGTTCAGTATGTAAAAATCAAAGGTCAATGGCAGAAAAAAGTGATATACCATTCAAAACTTTGTTTCTTTTGATGTGTAATCACTGCATTTGAATAACTGCTGTGCTTATTTTCGTAGAATGACTCATTTATACAGTATCTTCTTGCTGAGGGTGCACATACATGTACATGGAGGCTGCCATATTTGTTCCACCATTTTTACTACGGTGTCCCTGAATGGACAAATCAATGTGTGTCAAATGAGAACCCTCTGAACTTGGGAGTTAGAGCACTGTTTGGGATAAGTAATTCCTTAAAAGACATAAGAAGTAGTTACTCATAGTACAGTCATAGCTACACCTGAGATCCACTCACAGATGAAAACATCTTTATGTCTGGGAGAATTTTGGCCACTAAGAGCCACCATACATTCACAACAGTGCTTGGAATATGAAGTAATTTGAAATAAAACATTTTTTTCTTTCAAATACCCATTTTTACCACTAGATGTCAGTAATTCTTAGACACTGTACCTTTAAAGGAGAATTTCATTATTTTTTTAACTGGGATCTGTTTTAATATGTCCTTTCATATATGTGAGCGATGGAGAAAGGAATTTTCAAGATAGGTCCAGTATTTAGCCGGGCAGCAGCCTGTAAGTATGGGGCAACCGGCCCCTGTGTCTAAGTTCACCCAAAAAACCTGCTTTTTTCCACACTGACGGGCTCTGATAGTCTCACCAAGTGTCCGACAACATACTGGAGAGGAGAAATGAACGAAATGGAACAGTCAGCCGGAGGATTTCGGGGGCACAGAGAACATTCACGTTTTCAAGAGTAGGCTCAACACCCACCCTTTTAGTTTGGTGTTTAGCTGACTTTTACTGTTTAAGTAGTAATTGCTTAATGTAATATTTTGTATTTACTAACTATTTTCCTTTTTATTGCCTTTTTATTATCGTTTGGACGTTTTAGCTGTTTCTATTCAATGTTTTAATGTATTTTATGTGTTTATTTAATGTTCTTATATGACTTTTATTGTTCCTGGGTCCTTAGGTCCCCCCAGTGCTTCCTTGGTGGGGGCCGTCTGTATCCGGGGTGGCGGGTGGCGTTGGCGGACTGGATGCGGTGCAGCTGGTGCCTTGGTGGGGGTTGGTGTTCCATCCACGTCTCCCCTGGGCACCTGGGCAACTGCGGTTACGGTTGCTGTGCCTCCCCAGTGCAGACGGCTCCTCTGATGGGGTTCCCTCACTTTTTCCATCTGTACTCAGCCTCAGGTATAAATTTACTTGAGCTGGGGAGGGTTTTTTTTAAAATATATGCTGTAATATTTTGGGTTTTATGAAGGGCAGCGGAGGGGAATGCTTTTAACTCTAAAGCGCTTTGAGTTGCGCAACTTGCTGAAAAAAGCGCTTCATACATGAAGATTGATTGATTGAAAGTATCTACATTACCTGGCGATTGCTATTTGTTGTGGTGTTTGTGTCCAGTTATCGCGCGATTTCCTAAATCACGTGATAATCACGCCCTCCACTGGTGTTTTAACGCGAGTAATTGGGCGATTTCAGAACAAGATTTGAGTTCCAGTGTCCCACACCAAAACAAATAGCGATCACCAGGTAATGTAAATAAGTACTTTCGATTATTTCTCCTCTCTAGTATGTTGTTGGACAGTTGTTGAGACTATCTGAGCCCTTCAGTGTGGGAAAAAAAAGCACGTTTTTAGGGCCAGTTGCCCCGTACTTGTCATTAGCTGGGCTGCTAGGCTGCCTGCCCGACTAAATACTGGAGCTATCTTGAACATTCCTTCCTCTATTACTCACATACTGTATATGAAAGACATATGAAAACAAATTCCCCTTTACTGTAATTGTTTAAAGACCTCCTTCCACTGAAAACCCGTTTAACTTGCTCCTTCTGAAATACGGAGGGTTTCCCCTTGTTTACTTACACATGCTGACTTGCTAGCGTTGCGTTCCCCCCAGTCGGCTGTGCTTCCTCATCACAGAAACAATACGAAGAAAAGAGCGAATCGGGAACAGCCTCGCACTTCTACGTCACATTGCAAATAGCGTATCCCACGTGGGGTTTCTATCTGTCCATTGGAAGGCAGGTAATCCTCCACTACACACTAGAAGTAAAGATGGCATGACTGTAGCTTCGGAGTTGAGAAGCTAATTAGCTAACTGTTTGTTAGCATGATGGAACAAACTTTGTTGGCTCTATTTCCTGTCTGTAACGAAATAAGAGCGGAGCTTCCTTCATACACTGATGGGAGGCAGCCAATCAGACGGAAATTCATGAGAAGGACCCGGAAAAGCTGCCGTTGGACCACAAGCCTCTCTTCTAGTATACAAATACAGCTGGATACTAAGATACCAAAAGGTTTTTTTTAAACAGAAACGATGCAGAATGCATTCAATAATAATGGAGAACACAGAAATATTAATGAAATGACCATGGAAGTACAACTTTTAAAAAAATAAATTAAAAAAAAAGATTAATCACAGAAATATTTATATGGATTAGTATATTTCTACTTCGACAGGAGTTAATACCATTAAACTTCCGAGCAGTCTGGAGAGTTCATGTGCTGGGCACGTGTGATCTCTGCTCCCTCAGCACTGCATCACCATCATCCATCATCACTGACATCACATGAACAAGGGAGGTACACCCGCAAATGTCACCGTCCACCTCTGACTTGTCAGGCTTCAGAGACGTCTGTGGTGGACCATCACATAGAAAAAAAAACAATCATTCCAGCTATGATATGAACACTGCGTGCTCGTGGCTCTTACAGTTGGTCCAAAAAACCCACAAAAGAAAAAGCAAATCCTTCTGCAGACTCATGGATGTGTTTATATCAGTCAAAACTAAAATTTGCCCAGATGTAGTTATCACAGCAGGAAGCACAAACGATTGATTCTCCTCTTTCAGCTCTCTTTGCATCATCTCTGAAGTTCAGTGTGTGCCTCATTTTTACTCTTTTTCTATGTATTTTCTTTTAGCTTGATATATTCAAACCTATTAGCTGGAACGTTTGTGATCTGATCTCCCCAAAGGTGCTGCTTTCATTTGGTGGAAACAACTGCAAAATGGTGCACAACACCCCCCCCCCCCCCCCCCACCCCCACCCCTCCTCCTCCTTCTACTACTTCATCTCCATGCACTGTGAGGCTGAGTTTTTGCAAGCTATAAAGAAGAAGAAAAGGGCTGTCAATGTGGTTTTCACTTGTTTCGTTTAAAAGGTCTTCGGAGGTTTAGTGGTTTAATCAGATGTAACTGTTTTGGCAAATGAGATGTCAAATCTGTCTTGCTTAGATCTGACGGAGAAAACAACATTATCCCGAGCTTGTCTTGTAACAGCAGATGGTATTGTTTTCATCCTGTGAGTCTGCCTTTGTGTGTTGTCATGATGATAAATTCTGTTTCTTGAGACGCCTCCTGCAGCAGCAACAGCTCCAAAGGCTGTTTGAGCGGACTGGCGTCAGTCTGCCTGTCAGTCAGTCAGTCTGAGGACATTTTGATGAGATGAAAAACAGAATACAGATAACCCGTCACTGGTCTGTACACTGTAAAAATTACAGTTGCTTGATAAAGATGCCAACATGTCTTTTACATTGTAACAGTAATTTTTGCAGTGAAAAACTGGCAGCTGCGGTCGCATGTTTGTCACTGTAAAAATTACAGTAAAAAGGTGTCAACTGCAGCTGCCAGTTTTTCAGTATCTTATTTGTGCAGCAAACTACCATGAATAAACAGCTGTGTACTGCTAAAGTTACAGTTACCAAAACAGCATTCTGCCATAATAATTAATACATTGCCACCATAATTTATACTGGGTTCCCACTCTTTTCTAGAAGTTGATTTCCAGGACATTTCCAGGACATTTTCAGGACTTTTGCAGCTGCTACAGTACAAATCACGAATCACATCATAGACTAATAACATCCACCACAAGCTTTTGGAGAATTGTTCTACAATTGTAGCTTTTTGACAGCGATAAAGTAAAGACAAAGCAGAGACAAAAAAGAGGTGAAGCGGAGACAAAGCTGCAATGAAACGATGATGAAACGGTAACATAGCTGCGACGGAACTGTGACGTAGTGGCAACGTAGCAGTAAAGTAGTGGCGACATGGCGGCAACGAAGCTGCAACGAAACTGCAACATAGCGTTGACAAAACGGCAAGCTAGCGGGGATGAAACAGTGACGAAACAGCTACAAAATGGCGACAAAACGGCAATGAAACGGCAATGAAACGGCAATGAAATGGCGACAAAGCAGCAAAGAAGCGGCAGCAAAGGAGCGGCGGCAACAAAGCGGCGATGAAGCTGTGACAAAACAGCGACAAAGCTGCGACATAGATGAGGCGTGGAAGCAAAGACGAAACGGCAATGAAACGGCGACAAAACAGTGAAGAAACGGCAAAGAAACGGTGATAAAGCAGCAAAGAAGCGGCAACAAAGCGGGGATGAAAAATAATTTTCCAGGACAACCCTAGCTTTTCCAGGACATTTTACTCTTTTTTTCAATTTCCAAGTTTTTTCAATGACTGGAACAATGTTCAATCAATTTCCAGGTTTTCCAGGTTTTCCAGGACACGTGGGAACCCTGTTTATTGTAGGGGTAGCCAACATGGTGCCCGCGGGCATCCTGTTGCCTGCAGGGACCACATGAGGTGCCCACAGGCTCTGCTTTAAAGACAGCCATCATCAATGTGTAAAAATGGATTAGCAGGAAGGGAAAGAAACCTGCAGGACAGCAGCTATGGAGGACCGACTTTGGACACCCCTGGATTAGTCATTAACTCTCAGTAACATCACTGCTTCTTGTCTATTCGTCTGTTAGCATTAGCTAGCATAATGTAATAATGTTATGAGGTGCGTCATTTTAAGCTGGTCGGCCGCATGGAAACCTAAAATATGGTGTGAGATTAACAAGTCTTCACCAGAATTTGCTGTTTTTGTTGTCTGGAATAAAATCCGGAGTTTTCTGTGCCGTGACAGCATCATTCCTCCTCTGATCTTCATGTGTCTGGCATTCCTCCCTGATGAGAACATCACTGGACAGACAGCAACACCGTCCACTTTGCCAGACATTTATTCATGAAATTCATGTCTATGATCTTCTCATTCATTTACTACCATTTACTTCCACTGCTGTTCCAACAACCAAAAAATGTGCAAGTCCTTCCAAATTTCCTGGATTGTTAAAGGTGCCATGACATCATATTTCACTTTTCTGGGGTTTTGGGTGTATAATATGATCTGTTGTGCACTGATGAGGCCATGTGAATGTCCACAGTGAGAATCAAAGTTCCTGTTTATGGTCTGTCAGCTTTGTCTCTTTGTTCAGAAACGGTTGAATCAGACAGCAGCTTATCATTATACGTAGTTTTATCAATCTACATAATTCAATTGCTCCAATAAGGGCACACTATCAAGCAAACACAAAACGAAGTCACCTTGGTCTCCGGGGAAAGCTGCATATCATTACCGCACCTTACTGAGGAAGGGAGGTCTACTGTAGCATGCCAAAACAATCCCCCGCTGTAAAAAGTGACATGTTTTTCTGTGGAGATTTGACATATGCAGCAATGTCAACTACATGAACTAGTTTTTACTGCTATGTCATCACTCCTTTAAGAAAATAGTCCGATTCTCATATGTTCTAATTACACCTGTACAGAAATGCCCCCTAAGCAATGGCGGATGGTCTACTAGCAGTGTTTGCTTGCTTTAGTCTATAGAGTGGTGAGCTGTCAGTTTTCCACTCTAAATTTTATGATTGTTTTTTTACAAAAACACTTTTTTGTACTGTTTTTACTGTTATTATTGCAAGAAAATACAGTAAATAAACAACAGTTGTGTACAGCAAAATTTACAGTTGCCAAAATGGCAGTATGCTCCACATTTTCACTGTATATCATCAATATGTTAACATGCACCCTGATCCTTGTCCATGCTCTTAACAAAGTTGTTGGAATTGCAAATATATCTTAAATAAAAGTAGAGCCCTCGCTCTGACGGAGGAAGCTGCTTTTCTAAATAAGTTCTCACAACTCAAACTCTATAAGTGTGTAACTTGGTGCCACTCTTCCAAAACTTTTGCTGCCATAATCTTCAGAGGCAGTTATGGAGGCCATTATTTCCTGCAGCATGTTCATCATTCCTGGCAGAGCCATTGCAAAGCAGCAGGCTCCTGCCTGACAGGCTTTACGGGGCGAACAAAAGTCCCCTGGCTTGTCACCGCCAGACACTTAGCTGTAAATGTTGCTCAGACCCAAGCCAAAAAAGAAAAGGAAACCAACCTAAACACCAACTTGGAACTGGATCCGACTGGATGTAAATCCAATGAGTTTTGGGACCCCACCTATTTTTGAACTTGGCTCTCGTGTCAGTTCTACACCTGTTATGGTTTTGAAACTGCAGCTGTGATGCGATTAGCCCAAGAAAATCTATCCAGACCTTCATAAACCTGCTATAACACACAAATACACAAACATTGCTTATACTGTAGCCGAACAATGCCAGATGATTATTTCTATTCTCCATGACAATATATCATATTCCCCGCAGACATTTCTGGACCATTGTTTATGTGAAAGACTTGGCACAATAAGTCAGAAGGAGATGTGGAGTGACAGATGGGAGTCAGGCATCCGGGAAGAAAGGGAATTCTGGGGTATAGTTGATGTTGATGATCCAAATTTTATCAGAAGTTCTTAAATATCACTTTTTCTCACCTCCAAACTTCTTCTTCCAGTTGCAAGGGATCTTGCAGCGTTGGGTCTTGATGGTCTGCTTGCAGTCAGTGCCGGTGCGGGTTCCCTCCCTGGTGCCAAGTCCACAGTCCCCCTCGTTGGCCACACAAACACTCCACTGCCACTCCCCACAGTCAGACTTCCGCTCCTTCTTGCCTATAAAAGATCAATCACTATATTTTAAAAGGAGTGGATCCAGTTTGGGGGGCATTAGGGGTGGGTGCACATGCATTCGGGTTCAGGTAAAAACATCAGAGATGCACCACAGGACGAAAAGATGAACAGACGCTTAAAAAAAACACAGAATAAAAACCAGGGATGTTCAATTTCGCCTTGATATTATCCAACTCTTAATTTCCGATATCAACCAATACCGATCTATGCAAACAACTGTGAGGTTGTATCTCTCAACTAGATACAACTATATTCTGCCCTGAGAGCAAAGATCCCAAAATCTCCTTAACTCAGCCAGAGGAGTTCATTGTGGAGATCTGGCTGCCAGATATTTTTGCCAATATCTGATATGCCAGTATTTTAAAACTCATGTGGCCGATAACCAACATCGATACCAGTATTAAAGCTGAAAAAATAAGCAGTCATTGCAAACAGCAGTTTTGTTATCTGATTCCAACACTTTGAAAAATAGGGGGTGGGAAAAAATATCAATACACTGAAATATCACCATATTTTGATATGTCAGTCATCATTTTCTGTACTGCTTATCCAGTTCAGGGTCGCGGGGGTTGCTGGAGCCTATCCCAGCTATTATCAGGCGAGAGGCAGGGTACACCCTGGACAGGTCGCCAGTCTGTCGCAGGGCCAACATGGAGAGACAGACAACCATTCACGCTCACATTCATACCTAGTAGTGGGGTTCCATCCCTCCCCCGCGATTATTTCTCTTAGCTAACATCGTGCAGAAACCAATGAAGCAAAAATTTTTCCCATTTTCCGTGGCACAGTTTTTTTTTTAACAGTGTCATACTTCCACATCAGTGAAAACTATTTTACATTATCCACTGAACAACTGATATACACTAGGCACACAAATGAGAAAAACAGTAGGATGGCATTTAGGACTGGGTGGGGAAGGCGAAGACAGCCCAACTTCAATTTGCTTCTTTCTCAAGTACCAACAGCTCCATCCAGGCACCCGAACAAATCAACCTCATTCCAACTCCGGATCTCTCCTCTTTCCTTCCCAGGTGGGTTCCATGTTCATCAAGACATGGAATGTCTCCCAGACACACCGGGAGAGTAGATGGACACCGGACGAAACTCAAAGCACTCAGCGCACCAAGCAATTTTTAAACAATAACCAAACGAGACAGAGGTTTCTCTAGAGGAATTAGTTGCACCAAATGTACAACCATTTGTGAGTGCTAACATTCCTTCCTGCACACACATTTAACCTTTATTCCTATTTCCAATTATCTTCCCAGTCACCATCAACAATCAACAAAGAGACATTGCTGGACCAGACGTACAACAACAAAGAGGCACAAGGAAAAACGAGGAACAGGCACCCGACAACGTGATCTGGACTCCAAATCCCAGGAAAAAATGCACCGATCTCGGCACCGCCAACGCAAGTGCCCAATCGTTTCACCAAACCAAGCAGCCATCCCACCAACACACCACCCCCCCGCAAACACCCACCCCCCAAACTCTCCACCCCAACCCCCGGGGGTAGCATACCCAGGACCAAAAACCCAGCAAAAGCTCCCAGCCCCAACCAGGAGAAATGGAAACCACCAAACAACCCCACAACAACCCAGCCGGCACAGAAACGCCAACGTCGTTGTCTGCCTCGGACAAATGGAGCCAACAGCTCCCCCAAAACCACCAAAAAACAACCGGGCACCCACCACACCAGGCGCCACCCCGCGCAAGGCCCCACCCCAACCCACCCAATTCCTCTCCCCCCCCCCCCCCCCTAATTCCTTTTTTTTTTTTTTTCTTCCACAAGCACTCCATGGATTCAGGAGGGACACAGACCCCCAACATCCCACAAGGTGGACTGCTGTGTCCACACCCAAACCCAACGCTTCAGCTAGGCACCAACATGCCGCACCACCAATGAACACAGAATCATGTCCATACCACAGCAAGTCTTCCAGGTCCCAACACAAAGCAGCCCCAGACCATCACACAAAACCACCAATACTATCCCTAACCTTCTACGCCAATGAATGGGACCTAAACCTTCCAAAATTCCTTTCTCTCAGTCCACAAGTATTTCCCAAGTCTGGGAATCAAATCTTTCTGCAAACTACACCTTTATTTTTTCTCAGCAGTGGTTTGGTCTTAACTCTCTATGCAGGCCATTTTCCCCCAGTCTCTTTCTATGTGGAGCATAACCTGACCTAACTAGGCAAGTGAGGCCTGCTGTTCTTGGATGTTGTTCTGGGGTCTTTTGTGACCTCTTGATAGTCGCGCTGTCTCTTGGGGTCATTTTGTCGGCGTCACTCCTGGAAGGTTCACCACTGTTCCATATTTCACCATTTTGGAAATGGCTCTCCTTGTTCTCTGCATCCCAAACTTTAAAATGGCTTTGAACCTCAGCTAAATCTCAAACCGTTCTCATTTTCCTTCTTCCACTTTCACGTGTTTTCACAAATCCAACAGGTCCTATTAATATTCTAAAAACAGGTGTACAGAATCCAACCTGTGTGGCAAAAAACTCACTCCAAATTAAAACCACAAATTTAACGCGGCAACACCCCACCACAAGGGAAAACCATTACACAAATTTTCAGTTTTCTCATTAGTAAAACACAAAAAAATCAAAAACACAAAATAACCCTTACCTCCCCAAAAAATAAAATCACCCTGGGAAAAACATGTCAAAACATCCCCAAACAAAAATCCCCTCCCCCTCACCCATGAAAAAAAACTTCCAAACAAAGACGGTGTCCAGCACCCCACAAGGGGCAATTTAGAGTGACCAATTAACCTAACATGCATGTCTTTGGACTGTGGGAGGAAGCCGGAGTACCCGGAGAGAACCCACGCATACCGGGGCCCACGCACCGGAGAACATGCAAACTCCACACAGGAAGGCCACAGTTGGAATTGTTCAAACCCCCTCCCCAGCCGGGAATCGAACTAGTGACCTTCTTACTGTGAGGCTGCGGTGCTAACCACCACACCACCGTGCATATTTTGATATGTCGATATCATATTGATATTTTAAAACGCGGTATCGATCTATTTTACAACTGAAATCTTCAGATATTTCATTGTTCTGTTACAAAATCTTACAATATTTTGTGAATTCTTACAAGATGACGTAACAGAAGGATGAAATATTGTGAGATTTCATTAGTAAAATAGATGGATACTGCGTTTTCAAATGTCAATATATCAGCATATGAAAATTTTCATGAATTCTCACAAGATTTCTTAACAGAATGATTAAATATCGCAAGATTTTGTTAGTAAAATAGATCTATACCGCATTTTAAAATATCAATATGATATCAGATATGAAAATATAGCGATATTTCGGTGGATCAAAATTTTTTCTCACCCCTAGTCTTTAGAGGTTAGTTTAGAAGAAGTTTTTTTTTTACTTTAGAAACAGCGGGCAGTTGGTTAAATATCAGTTAAATATTGGTTGGGTGGCCGATGTCCAATACTCAGTTTTAAGGCTGATAAAGGCCGATACCGATAGGGGGCCGATTATATCGTGCATCCCTATGAACCAACATGTGGCTAATTCTAATGTTTCTGACAACTTGGTAACTTAAAGAGACTAGAGGCAGGAACTGTGAAAGAATAAACATGCATGTCCAGTTTTTTTATGCTAATGGGTGATGAAGCATTAAAAACCAAAAAGAGCGAGCCCACCCACATCTCTCTCCATTGCCTTGAACAGGCTGTGTGCTGCATAATGTGCTGCGATTTGGCGGCCGAATTCCCGCACTGCCCTATGAATGTGACATCAAATGACGCTGCATCCACATCCCCGACAATTTTGATACAGGAAGGAGACGGTCACGGTAAATTCAAACACTGTAAGCGATAGTTATGGATTCTTCTGCTGTCGGAAAACGATCCAGAAAAACTGAAAGACACTAAAAAAGTGTCACTACAAAGAAAAAGACTATCAGCGCAGTAAACAACGTTATACAGCTGTGTGAAAAAGTTTTTGCCCCCTTCCTTATTTCTAACTTTTTTGCATCATAGTCACACTTGAATGTTTCAGATCATCAAACAATTTTAAATGTAAGACAAAGATGACATAAGTAAACAGAAAATGTAGTTTTTAAATGAAGATTTTTATTTTTAAGGGGGGGAAAAAATCCAAACCTGCATGGCCCCGTGTGAAAAAGTTATTGCCCCCTAAACCTAATAACTGGTTGTTCCACCTTAGCAGCAACAACTGCAATCAAGCGTTTGTGATAACTGGCAGTGAGTCTTCTGCAGCGCTGTGGAGGAATTTTGTTCCACTCATCTTTGCAGAATTGTTGTAATTCAGCCACATTGGAGGCTTTTCCAGCATGAACCGCCTTTTTAAGGTCATGCCACAGCATCTCAATGGGATTCAGGTGAGGACTTTGACTAGGCCACTCCAAAGTTTTCATTTTGTTGTTCTTAAGCCATTCAGAGGTGGACTTGCTGGTGTGTTCTGGATCATTGTTCTGCTGCAGAACCCAAGTGTGCTTCAGCTTGAGGTCACCAACAGGGCCCAGTTGTTCAAAACTGGGTTATTTTTTAACCAGCCGTTAAATACATTTAGTCGACCGTTAACTTTAAAAGTCCGGTTATCTTGTTGTTCAAAACTCAGTTGACTTTAACCATGTGCTATCTTGACGTTAACACACTTAAGGACCGCCGCTAAAGTTTTAACGGAGTGGTTATCTCTCATTATGCCTTTTGTTGCTAACGCTGCATTCATGATCCCAGTTCAGAGAAGGAAGGACAGCGTTTATTGTGGCCTTGATTTCGACATCGGGGATTATTCTAACGAAGAGCTGCGCACCACTTCGGGAAAGATTTGCATTCAGGTCTATGTAATACTTTGCGAGTCGATTTGGAGCGTGCAACAAACTGTGGACACGGACTGACTATTTAGAAAGATTAAAGGTGCCATGACATCAAATTTCACTTTTCTGGGGTTTTGGGTGTATAATATGATCTATTGTGCACTGATGAGGCCATGTGAATGTCCAGAGTGAGAATCAAAGTTCCTGTTTATGGTCTGTCAGCTTTGTCTCTCTGCTCAGAAACAGTTGAATCAGACAGCAGGCTATCATTCTACGTAGTTCTATCATTCTACGTAGTTCTATCATTCTACGTAATTTAATTGCTCCAATAAGAGCACACTATCAAGTAAACAGCCCCCCCCTTCTCCTAACGGTCTGCACCGTCCGCTCCCCCCTCCCCTCCCTGTCTGATTCAGCTTTGTGTATGGAGCTAGTAGTAACTTCTGTGCAGTCAGGTCTGGATTTTCAAACAAATGGATTTAAAAGAAAACTTCTGCAGCAACACTGAGGGAGGGGGCCACAACCTTGTCATTACCTGTAAGTTTATTTATTTTCTAAATGCTGTCTTGTCTGAAAAATGTTGCTCACTATCTGAATTGCCCATGTTGCTAGCAGTTAGCCTTTAGCAAACTCCGACCGCAGCTTGACCTAGATTCTCCAAATAAGGTCATAGCCAAATAAGGTGTAGCCAATCAAAATGAAGTCAACGTGGTCTCCGGGTAAAGCTCCATATCATCACCGGACCCAACTGTATTACTGAGGAAGTGAGGTCTGGCGTTTCAAAACAATACTCCGCTGTAAAAAATGCCGTTTTTTTCTTTGGAGTATTTACATATAAAGTAATGCCAACAACATAAACTAGTTTTTAACTGCTATGTCATCACTCCTTTAATATCTTGCTTCTATGGTCTGAATTACATTTTCTTCATCAGCAGAGAAATTTCTGCCTCTCTTTTTCCTTGAAGTGAAAGGGATCATTTGCTTATCAATATTTTCTGTGTCCTGTGTAGGGATGGGTACCTTTCACATTTGAATTGATACGGTACCAACTTTCGGTACCTGCGAATCGGTACCGGTACCAAACGGTACCAGTTTTCGGTACTTTTGTGTGTTTATATGGCAATAACAGATTTATTTCTCATTCTCAACATAGAATTTTTTAATAATATATGAAAGCAAAATCCAGCTGTTTCTCTACTATGTCAGAGCGTCTGGTAACAGGGAAACTTTAATGGCAAGGAAAGTTTTTTATAGCCTACAGCACATTTCATGTAGCCTACAGGAAAATTCAAAGTGCTTTAGATAAACCATAAGCATTGCAGCGGGGTGTAAAAGGGAAAATGATTAAGAACAAAAAAGTAGAAGTATGATTTTAAAATGATAAACATTAAAAATATTTAAGATTAAAAAGAGAGAGCATAGAGCCGTGCAGATTTGAACTTTAGAGGAAAATCTATGTGAATGCAGGTGAGAACAAGTGTTTCAGCTGATCTGAGACTTTCTGGGAGTTTGTTCCAGACAAAATAATAATAATGACAGAATAATTTAATGAGAAAAAAGACGGAATATTCTCCAACACAAAACTGATTAAGTTGCGGCGTTTTGCGCAGGTTTGGAGGCTGTAATCCTGCTGCAGGGATCAGGTTACTAACTTGATGCAGACAGTTTCTGCCGTGCTGGTTAAACCAACAAGCTGTTTCAGAGACGCAAACTCTTATTTATCAGATGGCAGTATGGTGGCTGGTGCACTCGCGTGCGGAAACTCCGCTGTGATGAAGAGTTTAATATAGATGTGGGATGCGACAGAGGGAGGGAGGGAGGGAGAGACGTGACATGCGCGTCGCCCCAGAACTGGTTTACTGTCTTGGTTGATGCTGAACTCAGTAAATAATCACATCGTATTTAAGTTTTTGAACGGCAGTTTGTGAACCTGCTGGTTATTATCTGCCCCCGATTACATCTGTTCAGCCGCTGAGGCGCTGACGGACTTCTCCCTCTTTTTTCTGCGGGCTGCGGATGACGCGACTGGAACGGAGCTTTGAAAAGAATATTGTGTTAAATCAGCTGCTTCCTCAGATCAGACGTGTTCCCGCCGCTGGCATCACAAATATTGCAGCGAACTTGATGTTTTAGAGAAGTGAAGCAGGAAAGCTTCTGACTGAACACGCAGCCGCTGCTGCTGATGTCATGCTGCGATGCAACGTTCATGTGCAGCACAGAAATAACAAACTCTTCCACTACCTCACATTAAAAAGGATGCATTTAGGTACCGAAACATGGTACCGTTTGATTTTACGTGAGTCGGTACCCGGTAGCACCGACGGAGTTCGGTAGGTACCAATAAAAGTACCGATTTCGGTACCCATCCCTAGTCCTGTGTGTTCTGTTACTGGGGGTTTGCACTACTGTGAGGCCGGATGAGTGAGGGGGCGCAAGAGAATAGGGAAGGATAGAGAGACTGGGGGATGAGGAAGAGTGTGTTGTGGCTAACAGCAGCTCTGTTCACGTTGGGAAAATAAAGTGAGAGTCGGCCCCCCGTGTCTTCCTCACAGCAATAAGGAGACACAGACTTACAACATTACTTTTTGCAATACCAGAAGTAAACAAAATGGGGAATTGTGGGATACATTGGTGCTAACCAGTGACGCTAACCCTATGATTAACTTTGATGGTGCCGCTAGCTGACGGCATGACTAACCACGCTTTGAACAACGCATATTTAACAGTCGGTTAGCTAACGACAGGTTAAGGATTTAACCGACTGGTAGGGGTTAACTAGTGGCTAAAATAACTGAGAATTGAACAACCGGGCCCTGATAGCCGGACATTCTCCTTTAGGATTTTTTGGTAGAAGCAGAATTCATGGTTCCATTTACCACAGCAAGTCTTCCAGGTCCTGAAGCAGCAAAACAGCCCCAGACCATCACACTACCACCACCATATTTTACTGTTGCTATGATGTTCCTTTTCTGAAATGCCGTGTTACTTTTACGCCAGATGTAATGGGACCTACACCTTCCAGAAAGTTCCACTTTTGTCTCGTCAGTCCACAGAGTATTTTCCCAAAAGTCTTGGGGATCATCAAGATGCTTTCTGGCTAAACTGACGAGCCTTTATGTTCTTTTTGCTCAGCAGTGGTTTTGGTCTTGGAACTCTGCCATGCAGCCATTTTTGCCCCCCAGTCTCTTTCTGATGGTGGAGTCATGAACACTGACCTTAAATGAGGCAAGTGAAGCCTGCAGTTCTTGGATGTTGTTCTGGGGTCTTTTGTGACCTCTTGGATGAGTCGTCGCTGTGCTCTTGGGGTAATTTTGGTCGGCCGTCCACTCCTGGGAAGGTTCACCACTGTTCCATGTTTTCACCATTTGTGGATAATGGTTCTCACTGTGGTTCACTGGAGTCCCAAAGCTTTACAAATGGCTTTGGAAGCTTTTCCAGACTGATAGATCTCAATTACTTTGTTTCTCATTTGTTCCTTAATTTCTTTGGATCGCAGCATGATGTCTAGCTTTTGAGGATTTTTTGATCTACTTAACTTTGTCAGGCAGGTCCTATTTAAGTGATTTCTTGGTTCTTGGTTTACTTGTGTTATCTTTGTCTCACATTTAAATTTGTTGATGATCTGAAACATTTAAATGTGACAAACTTGCAAAAAAAGGGAAGAGGGCAAAACTTTTTCACACAACTGTAGATTGTAAACCTGATGCCCAAATTGCATTTGGTCTGAACTCATGGTTTGAATTTTGAGAAATGAAAAATGAGTAATATGTGGAAGGGCTGGAGGTGGACTCTGTAGCATGCTGAGGAGTTTTGTATGAAAATGTCAATATGGTTGAAAACACAACCAGTAAAATCTCACAGCACCACCAAGAAAACAACCGCCTGAAATATTGTATTTATTATATCCTCTGAAATATTTATGGTTTTTGTGGATGCAGCATAAAATTTAGAAACTTTTTTGCCACAAAATGGTAAAATGTTTCAGTTTTAACACCTGATATGTTGTTATGGGAGTATTGTTTTTTATGCATTCACAAATTAATGCTTTCGATTTTTATTAAGATTTTACTCACCGTCTCAACTTCTCTGTAATTAGTTTGTAACATGCTTCTTATTCAAGGGTGAAGTTAAACGTCCTTGCAGCAGCCTTTAGCTGGTTTCTTTTTATTTTCTAATGTTACAGTGTCTAACATCACTTATCTCAGCTTGAACTTTTGTAACACACAAATGAATGCAAATCAGTTTTTAGCCATGCATTTGCATTCTCTCAAAATTGTTTCCTCATCCCAAGTGGGATTTATCGGACTTGTTTTCCTCTTTGCAACAATATTTCTCTGTTTCTACTAAACTCCCACAAGAGATTAATTACTTTAACTCTAATTGTGTTTTATATGCAGGACATGCTTATTTTTTTAGCTTTATAATTGTGTCCAACTTGAATAATTGTTCCTTGGACAGATTCCTTACATGCTTTACTTGTTTGAGGATGATTGACAGACATGACATCATGTAAACGTCATGCGTGTTTGTGGGGATCACCTTGTTTGTCTGCTTTGCCTCCTTCAGCGGCCATCACCGTGAGCATGAGGAGCGCCATGACCGCCACCTGGATCCACCGCTTCTGTCCATTCATTCTGAAAAAATAAAGCACAGCACTAAAAAGCTGAACATCAACTTTGACACATCTGCAGACGACAAACTAAAACCAGGAAAGCAACAATTCCCTGAAGTCTAATGAAGCCAAAGCGACTCCCACCTAGGGGTGGGCAATATCGTATCGTTTGTGATAATACCGGTAGGTTTTTGGACACCGGTAGAAAATGTAATACCGTGATAAAACATGATCAGCATTTTCGGCCTGATGACGTCACTCAATCACACCTCAACCCTGCATCTGTTTATAGCATCTGACAAGCTGATTACGTGTGGAGTCCAGGAGGACCGACATCTGTGTGTTCTGAAGAATCACTGAACATCCGGTACTCCAGGGTGGTCGGTGGCCGACCGGGTCCCGCTCAGTTCCAGCAGCGTTATGGGTTTGTCCCGACCTTCGCCGCACGTCAACTCTAACCAGCCTTTAACAACGTTTGAGATGCGGAGCGTCCGTTAGTGCGGGGATCCACGAGAAAACAGACGGATGAAGCTACTAAATGCCGCTAAATGTTTAGCTCCAAGGCAGCTAGCAGCACCACTGCAGCACAAGTTCATGTTAACATTAGCAGTGTCCAAGAAGTGAGTGGAGCTGCATGTGAAGACGATGGACAGAGATGAGCTGCACGTCCCACATACATGAATGGTTAGTAAGATAAAGGTAGAAATAGAACTAGCTTACTTGCGTGGGCTGATGTTTGTAAATGTATGGAAGCCCATTTCCGCCACTTTGATGAAAAAAAAAACATGCTGTATCTCATAATTATGACTTAGCTATCTCATTATTTTGAGATATAGCTAAGTCATAATTATAAGATAGTATCTCATAATTATGAGATACTTTCTCATAATAATGAGATCGCTAAGTCATAATTATGAGATACAGCATGTTATTTTTTTTCATCAGAGTGGCAGAAATGGGCTTCCATATAAATGTCATTCAAGTTGCATTTTACAAGTTGCTTAGTATGTAGAAATTGAAATGAAATGAAAATTAAAGTAGTTAAAATAGCTTATCTTGAAGCATTTTATTTGTAAAATGCCACATGCAGCAGTAATATTAACACATATGTGTTAATATTACACATATGTGTAATATTAACACATATTAAGCCTCTACACAGTAATGGAACTGTAGAGGCTTTATTAAAAGTGGGTATCAGTGAAAGGATTTTACAGAAGCTCTGACTTCTCAATAAGACATCAATATTGTCTGTGATATCGTCATCGAGGTATTTTGGAAAATATATCATGATATAATTTTTTCAGCAATATCGCCCACCCCTACTCCCACCACACCGGATCCTTCTAACAGCCAGATGTGGGTAGTATGTGAACTGCTGCAAAATCTCTGAAGGAGAACTGAGTCGGAAAAATTCTCCAGTCTGCATCACATATCACATCCCATAATGTGATGTGCAGCAGTGGTGTCAAAACTCACGTTTTAAATATCTTTTTTATTGTATTACAACTGAATGAAAAAAGAATTTCTTTTTTGTTTTTTTATTTGAACACCTCTCTCTGAACAGCAGTGAGCAGCAGAGACAACCATGTCACTGATAATTAAAGCCCGACCGATATATCAGGCCGATTTTGGCGTCTGGCTCATTAATCGGCATCGGCCAAAATGTGGCTGATATGAAAATTCTAGTTTTGCTTCAAACAAAACTACTGCTGCTTCTGCTCTCCCCCCTCCCTTCCTGAGATCTGCTCGTGCTGCTCCTTGCCTCCTCCCCCTCCCCTTACAGAGAGCAGCGCTTTCTCTGCACCCCCTCCTACACACACGTGCTACGCAGGCAGAGAGGAGAGCAGACCGATGCAGATGTTTAGTTAATCCCTGGTAAGCTGAGACTTTCTAAAACTACATATAAATAGACTTCAGTGCTCCGTGACAACAAACGTCCTCGTGGAAACACGCTGTTAGAGCGCATTAAGGAGAGCAGGCGAGTTTTAAATGCGCTAGTTTTAGCGACAATATTAGCATTTTAACTGAGCAAGTTGCCTCTTTGTGAAATAAACAAAGATGCAGCTGCTAACTCCATCTCTACTATTAGCTAATGTCAGACTGTTATACAGCTGCTAACTCCATCTCTACTATTAGCTAATGTCAGACTGTTATACAGCAGTAAACGCTGTGTAAGTCGCCTCTTTGTGACACAACAAGATAAACGCAACTGTTAACTTCCATCTCCTGTTATCTAATATAAAATTATTATATTGTGTCCCTCTTTACTTCATGCCATGCAGGTTTTACTGGGACTCATAAATTCAGAAGTTTAAGTTTTCATTAAACTAATTAAAAAGCTCCAACTAATGTATTTATTTGTAATTCTGTTTAGATGTTTTAAAAGCTGCAACATTGCTCTTAAATCTAGTTTAGTCCCTTGTGTTAAATGGAAGATGCAACTTTTTGATGCTTAAAGATGACCAATTTATATTTCTAAGGTGTTTTAGTGAATGAGTCTTTAAAAATATATAATTTATAAAACACCTTCCATTAGTCTGTGTGTAATCACTGTAAGCTGTTTGCAGCCAGTTGTTTTAATTTTGAAATGGTCATCTATAGTATTGAATTCTAATTCCTAAAATACACTAAATGTATATATATTCATTCCCAGGAAGAGGAAAAGAGTAAGGTGTGGAGCCACTTCACAAAGATTTAACAGGTGTTAGATGCAACATCTGTGGTGTGAATGTTAACCTGGGCTGCAGCAACAGTAAGGCAGAAAACACAACAAATCTGTGTCACCACCTAAAACATCATCACAGATTCTGGATGTTCTGGTTCTTAGTGTTGAATCATATTTTGGTCATTATAAGAATTTAAGTTGGACTACAGTTAGACAGTATGTATGTCCATGTTCATTTTTTAATATCCTGGCTGATATATATCGGCTGACATCGGATATCGGCCAATATATCGGACATCAGGTTTTTTAAAGCCCCCAATATCGGTATCGGAATCGGCCTCAAAAATCCCATATCGGTCGGGCTCTACTGATAATCAGTGTGTTTGCAGTAGCAGAGCGTTCTAATTCGTTGTGATGGTGATGTTGTGAATGTACAGCAGGCTGTAGCCGACCATATTTAGCACAATCAGTATTTACACCAGCCAATAGAAACACATCTCGCGTAGGCCCCGCCCATCAACTGCACTCGACTTCGCAACCAAAACTTTAGGATTTGCAAGCAAAAGTTTTTAACTTGAAAGCAAAGACGACTGATTTGCAACCAATTTAAAAAAAAAAAAATTGAAATCAAAAATGATTGATTTATAAGCAAAATAGTTGTTTTTTATTTCAAACATTATTTTTGATTAAAGTTGAAGAAATATGCTGTTTAATATTTTTATTTTTCAATTGCAACCCTGTTTTGTTTTAATCTCCCCAAAAAAATTTTTGATTGCCACTTACTTTTTTTTTGCTCTCAAATCTGTTTTTTGGTTTCAAATCTATTTTATTTGATTAAACAATAAAGAAACAAAACACTCTCCATACTCCTCCTGTGGACTCTGTTAATTCTGCTGTAAGAAATGGACCAAAGCAACTGAGGGGGAAAAATAATTTAGCATTATGTGACTTTGAAATAAAATATTTCAAAGCAGGAAAAGTAGGGAAGGCCACTTATATTTTATTCCAAATTATAAAAGAAACATACTAAAATGTTTTTAAAGAAAACCACAAAATAAGCAGAAATTAGAGTGTGTGACATTTAACCCTCCTGTTGCACGTTGTCTGGCCCGGCTGGTAAATTTCACATCTGATGCTTGATCCGTATTTGATTGCCCGTCTTTGCTTTTCAGCTGTCATAAGGTGCAAAACAGCCCAGAGGCTTGTGTGTTGAGAAGCTTCAGAGGCTTCGATTCCAAACAGGCTTACTGACCTGCACAATATTCGCCCGAGGACAGATTATACCTGCAGTGAAAAAGAGCGGCACGGCCTCTGGTACACTGCTCCTCCACAAGGATGAGGCTGTCAGGGAAATGCAGCATGCATCTGGTATCCAACATTATGAACGCTGCAGTTTTATGGACAGCAAATTACCACCTTATTTGACCCTCCTCTGCTGCAGGTCAGCAGAAAGACGTTAGATTGTTGTGAAATCACTGCTGTCTTTGGCAGCGCTGCCCTTTGCTTCTCATTCATTTGTTTATTCTCCACTCAGAGAACAATCCTCCAGCAGATAATGTTCTCTGAGATGGAAACAGCGTGAGACCTCAGCGGTTACCATGTGCCTGACACCAAAAGTGCTCCCCTGGCCGGCAGAGACATGACACAGTATGCATTTGACATTTTTAATCAATCAAAAGTTGGCTCTCGGCCTGGTTTGGCTTTGAACAATCAGCCTGCATTTCAGCTTTTTATCTCACACGTATCAGGTTTTATAGAAGTCCTGACTGTGGAAGCCGTAAACATTTTCAGACCTTAGATTTAATCATCAGCCGCTGCTGATTCTTCCAAAACTTAAGAACTCATAAATGAGCCTCGCAGCGCCGCCAGAAGTCATTTGAATCTTTCTCATGATTGATTTTCTACTTTTCTATTTCTGGCCGGTCACAGACGAACCCAGTTCTGATGAAATACTTCACAATACATCTCCAAAATTTATTTTAATGTGGGGGACGCCAAACTATTCATCTTCATAACCCCAAAAACAGGATGGTGAGAAGAAAGAATTAAAACTCAACTACAATGAGTTTTGTAGAGGAACCAATAACAATCACCCAGATAAAAATCATTTTCTATGAAAAACATCATTTCCATTTAAAAGATAAGGAAGCCTTTCATGCAGCGAATGATGGACATTGGTTCGGAGCAGGGTTTATACAGGGGACAGGGACCAGAAGCTGGAATGAGCAACATGTTCGCTGTCAAATTTAACAAATTGGCTTCAGTTACAAGAAAAAAACACTGCTGAAGGCTGAAGGCATGAAGGTTACCCAGCAGGAGTCAGACAGCAGCTACATGATACTAAATTCACTGAAGCTTATTTCTTTTTAATCAACATTATAATGAGCAAACTGTATTTTTTTTATGTCTGCAGCACGTCTTCTATACTGAAATTTTAGTGAAAGGTGGAGTATTGGTCAGTATGGTGACTGAAAAAAATGTTTTCCTGCATGTTTTGCTGATTCATTGAGATATATAGAAGTGAGGGGAGGGATCACTTAAAGGAATTTTAGTTTCATGATGGAAAATAGGCATGAAAGTTTTTTTTTTTTCTTCTTTTGTTTAATAGATGTCACAGTATATGATCGTCACCTTTTCATAAACTCATCTTATTAGCCTTCATTCAACTCAAATAAACTAACGTATTCAGCATTTTTTTCTCTACATAACATTTTTACTCTTTAAGATGAGTTCGAACCCTTTAAAGTCATATTTCTGTGAGCTATTGCATCACTTTATGGTAAAAACTTTGCTCAAAAGCCTGTTGTACACAACCTGATGCTTGTCTTCTGCCCCCTGGTGGACACATTTTGCACTACACTTGTTTTAATAAATGTTAACCTTTGAACCCTAAGCCCATTTTTTGCGAAATTTCATACTCCAATTACAATGAGTGTATCTCTGCAACCACAGGGCCTATTTGAATACATTTGATGTCAAATTAAAGAAAACACTTGTGAGATTTATGGAGATGTGTAAATATAAGTATATTTGTTACTGGTAAAGAGTAAATGAAGACGGCACAGCAAAATTTCAAACCTCGCCTTAAAAAAAAACACTTTCAGCATTAGCAACTCTCTGAAATGACGCTTTATAAGCTATTAATCTCTTTCAATCCAAATTAAAATATGTTGACATCGTTCCTGCAAAGACCCCCTCCCCCTTCTAAAGTTAAGCAGAACACAATTACAGAGTTTATTTTTACAAAAAGTTCAGGCGCGGTTTCCAAAATGGCCACTTTGGCACAGTTGGCAATGTTATTTTCCAACATGCTACAGTATTATAATTCTTCAATAATAAATATCTTTTTTAAAAAAACAACAAAAACAGCCTGAAACTGCAGCTTTTATGACTTCTGTTTCTGCACACGGTGATTTGTGGTTACACAGACCCATAACTCCACAACGGATTGGTTGGTTTTGGTAAATGAGACATCAATCAAGTCGTTCGAGCCCGTAGAACGTATTTAGACCCCCGTGGGAAAGATTGACAGGACTTTCAGCCAATCAGAGCCAGCAGAAGGCAGTATTGGCTGGTAGCTGCATTGGTGGATTGTGAAGCTGTCTGCTGGGTCCTAAAGACCTTTGGCTAAACCAAAAGGGTTTCATGTGTTGCCCCAGAGATTATTTTCAAACAACCAAATGTGGATTTATCGGTAAAAAAAATAGTTTTCACAGAGAAACAGCAAAGGTGAGAGAAACCTTTCAAACTAGTATGTGGCTGAGCGGTTTCTGCTGTTGCTGCTTGTTGGCTTCTATCTCTGTAAAGCTTCGGTGTAGACGACTGTGAAGCACATGTTTGGATTCTGCAGAGTCTCAGCGTTAATTTGGTGCATAATTTGTGCTGGTCTGATGCGGGGTTGTAGCAGTGGAGACAGAAATGTTGTGCATAGGTTGCTATTATGCCGTGTATTTACATTTTGCATTTTTTATTTCATTTGGATATAACTTTAGTTTTGTTTTGCACGATTAAAAAAGCTTAATTTGATGTGCCACATTGCAATAATCTCCATAATTAATGCATCGTTTATCACCGTAGTGTTGAGTAACAATCCCCTCCCGGGTTCAAAGGGTTTAATTATTGTATTGTTATTAGAATATTTCAGTTTTGAAAAAAAAAACACATAATATATAAGAATAAAGGCTGATGGAAAGATCCATGTAGCTATATAAAATCTACAATATGGGATTCTTTTATGAAAATGCATGAAAAATACAGATATACAGTGAAAATATGAATAGAAATAAAATAAACCTGAACTACATCAGTATAAACTTTAGTAAATGTTTTTGAACATCACTCATAGATTCGTTCACATGAATGAAGCGTGTTGGACATCACACACCTGTGACGCACACACATGTCATGCCAACACACTGTGGAATATATAAAAGAACATCTCACAGGTTAGATCTGATTCTCAAAGTTCATTTAAAAGAGTCGTTCAAAAGAATTGATTCGTTCATGAACGTCACATCTCTAACTCAAGACATTCAGGACTACAGATCAACCGATCACTAGTCGCTAGATCGACTCATTTTTTACGGCCGTCACTGATACAGATATTTTCTCATCAGCCTCAGCTGATGGCTGATACAACTTGCCAATATTTGGGGCCAATACTGCATTTGACTCCCAATTTAATATAAAGAAGGATACAATGAAAATAATTTGTATTACTCTTTTTATTACTTTTATTTACACTTTTAATATAAAAAACAACAAAGCACTTTCAATATATATAGAAACATTGAACTTGTATACTGTATATGTATATATATATATATATATATATATATATATATATATATATATACCCTCTAATTAAAGCCAGAAAAAAATCAGCTCTCAGTAAAATAAATTGAATTTCACGAAAGTAATAATACATTTTTTAAAAATGTGAAAATCATGACATTGATTTTGAATTGTGGTTCAAAAGAAATATTAAAAATAAACACAAAAAATAAAACAAGTAAACAAGCATGACGGGGATATAAAGCTAAAATTTTGTTGAGCAACACTATGAGGTAATCACTGCAATCAGGTGTTTTCTTTGATGTTCAAAAAGACGTCTGCACCTGTTGACAGGTATTTGGTCCATTTTATGGGAAAGATGCTCTAATGTAGCTCGGACAGTTTTGTTTATTTGTTTTTTTATTATTGTTATTTTCAACCTCAATTCAAAAGCAATATTTTACTTCCCTAAAGTATAATTTTGTAAATTCTTATTTATTATTTGGTTTTTTTTTTTTGGTTTTTTTGTTTGTTTGATTGTTTTAGTTTGTTATTATTGGAGTGACTACTTTGAATTTAGCATTTTCCTTAATTGAAAGGTATGAATAGTTTTGATGACTGTATATGCAAATACTGGCCCAAAATATCGTCCAGCTGATGTATCGGTCTACTATTACTCATGTGACCATCATACTAAGTTATGGCGGATATCGAAGCTCAATGAGGTCTGATTTTATTTTGTTTGCTTTCTGCATATTTGTGAAGAACAACGGTTTTAAATTCTTGAATATTTTTATAATCCGTTGCTGTTTGTATCCAAGCCGCCTGATGCAGGAGAAGTCATCAACGTGTCCTCAGATCCCAAAAAAAATACACGTAAAGGTGATGTGGGGTCAACATGAAAGCTTTGGAAAACTGTGAAAAGTTGGTGAGTTCTTTTAAGAGTCTGAGAAAGAGACTGTTTTTAGAGTCAGGGAGAGATAGAGGGTACGTCTGATTATAAATTATAAGTTTGTAGAGGCCGAGGCAGAAAAGCACAGCTCCTCCGGAGATGTTCTGATCACAATCGACTGAAAACAAACAACTGAAGCTGACGAAGATTTCCTGCAATCCAAAACTAAAATCTGTGAAGTCAGGCTGTAAATGTTTCATCTGCTCGTCGGGCTTTAGTTTCATCATTACTTACAACATTACAGGCATATAGGGTAAAAAATGTAACTAACTGGTAAACTTTCCTGGTTTCTTCCTGACATTAGGGCGATCATTTTTTGTATTACAAGTTTAAATATGTAATTTAGGTGTTATAAAGTCAAAAATGTGCTAATCTGAAGCATTTCTGAAAAAAATCTAAACACAGGATTAAGCCAGGCTCAAAGTTTCTTTTGAGTTTTGTTCACATATTAAAGTCAAAAGTTTTTACGGAAGGGAATTTAGATATTTCTAAAGATCATTTCACAATTTAGAATAAACTGTCAACAACCAGAAAAAACTCATTTTTTTGACATATTTTGGGGAAAATGTTCTATAAATCAGGCTGTGAATGAGATGTCAAAAAATCCTTCGGTAAAAACTTTAAGAATACAATCAGGAGCAAAACTTTGGTCCTGAAAGTTTGAAAGTTTGGTTTCTGTAAGTGCTCCTGAAATGGAGATTTTTACCCAGAATAAGAGAAAAAAAACTCATTTTGAGAAAACAACCTTTAAAGTTTTGGATTGCAAAATTCTCCACATTTTTGTTCTATAACACTATTTACAGACATCAAATCCAATCAGATTCATGAGCTGGAAATATCAAGTTTGGTTGAGATGACATCATTCAGGAAAAAGAGACGTTTCCAACGATACCGGACATGACGGGGTTCAGACGAGCACCACGGTGCTGCGCTCCGTTTAAAAACATCAACTTTAGCTGCATTTTAATGGGATTTGGGTGCATTAGACAAAGTATCATGAAACAAACTCCGAAAATGTTTATTTTTGATGTTTTTTTTACACTAGTAAAAACATGTTGAAGGAGGGAAAAAAAAACAGAAATCTCAAAATTGACCAGGTGATGAAAAAACGGGATTTGTACCTGTACAGCCATCAGTTAAAGAGATGAGATACCAAAAGTGCTAAATTTGACCTGAAACGTCTAGTAAACGTGTAAAGTTGTAATCCTGTTTAGCAGCTGCTTGCAGATAAAGTCAGATCCCTTTGCTCGAGCTGAAATACGAGAACTTAATGTTTGCAAATCTCCCTCAGAAGTGGACAACAGGAAATACCCAGCAGCCAAAGTGTCTGAATTCGCTCCATCTGCCCTCCTACTCGTTCAATCGATCCAGACACAGATGTGGAGTCTTGGTCAGAGGGAAGGAGGAAGAAGGAAGCCCATACTGGCCACAGATCAATGGACCTGCAATTCTTTCTGTGTTAATGCAAATCTACACAAGACACGATCGCTGTAGTTCTCTGTGAGGTCTGGCTGGGTTGTGAAAGCTCACATCTTCCCCTGGTGACTGTTTTTATTTGCTCACCGCTGAACTGAATGCAGATTTGCAAAAACGCATTAAGTAGAAAAGGGTGAAATAGATTAAAAGTAGAAAAAAATCAATAAAACTCCAAAAGAAAAGAACAAAATCAAAACCCTGAAGCTTGAACAAGCCACGAGTAGGCCTGATATCACCGTTCGTCCAGACTCAAGCTTCAAAACTCATGTAAAACCCCGCAAAACCCCACCCTTTATACTGGCATTTACTAACAAGCTATATTATTACACAAAATAGATGTGCTCATCAACTCAGCCTAAATCTAAAGGTTGTGTGTTCACACACTGTCTGATATGCAAAGTAGTGATTGTGATCAAGTTGGCTGTAAAATCATTGTCATCAATCCCAGAATCTAATCTGGATTGCATCATGGTATTTGTGATATCAGCAAACACTAAAATCCAGGAACAGAAAAGCAGTTTATGTTGCTTTTTGTTTGTTTCTGTCATATCTTCCTCTGTTGCCTTCTTTTTTGTGGAGTGCCTCAAGGCTCCATCTTAGGGCCATTGTTGTTTTCACTCTACATGTTGCCACAGGGGTCCATCATGGCCAGACACAACCTAGTTTTTCATTGTTATGCAGATGACCTGCAGATTTATCTCCCCGTGTTCCCAAACACCAGTGAAGTACTTCATGCCTTGGCCGATTGCATTTTGGACACAAAGTTGTGGTTAGGGCAAAACTTTGCCCAGAGTATATTTTATTTGATGATTGTACCAATTTTGATCTTAATCTATCCTCTAAACTGAAACCTACTGTCAAGAACCTTGGAGTTATATTTGACAGCAGTTTCAGATTTGATAAGCAGATTGATAGTGGGTCAGGGGCAGATTTTAATCAACTACGTCTTTTAACAAAGGTAGAACCTTTTTTAAATAGTAATGATCTCAAAAAGCCATTCATGCTTTTACAAGTTTGAAACTCGACTATTGTGATGCACTTTATGTTGGAGTTTCTCAGTCATCAATCAATCGTCTTCAGTTGGTTCAGAACGAAGCTGCCCGCTTTCTAACCAACACCCCCTGACGTCAGCACATCACCCCCGCTTCTATTTTCTCTTCACTGGCTTCCCGTTTGTTTTAGGATTCATTTTGAAATTATATTTGTTTTTAAAGCGCTTAATGGTCTTGCCCCTCCTTACCTGTCCAAACCTTTGCATGTTCGGAACCCAACCAGGGCTTTAAGGTCAGCAAACCAGCTCTTGTTAGAAGTCCTTAGAGCCAGATACAAGCATTGGGGTGATAGGGCGTTCTCAGTCGTTGGGCCCAGACTCTGGAACAAACTGCCTCCGAACATGCGCTCTATAACAGACTTTGGCCTTTTTAAAGCCAGACTCAAAACACATTTATTCAGACTGGCCTTTAACACCCAGTTATGTGGTGATATATTTTCATATTTTATTTGTAATTACTTGTATTTACTTATTATTTTCCTCATGCTGTTTTTATTCTCTTTCTATGATGTTTTTATGGAAAGCACTTTGTAAAAAATCTCTCAATGTAAAAACACTGACTGCTGACCCTCAGTAGACTTCCTCAAGTTATCCAATCAGAAGAAAGAGGTCAGAAAGCAGAGCGTTTTGCTTCATAAACCTCCAGTAAATAAGGACTTTATGAAAGCTTCACTAATGTAAAGCTACTCCCAGCGGAGCCGTGTGTGAAATACGAAGCCTGAAAAAGAAAACTAATATTCCCTTTAATGAATCAATTTTATGGCCTAAAAAAAGGGGACTGCTCAGGTTGCTGAGCAAGTTTTCACCACCATCCTGCTGGATTCTGCCTTCTTTAGCTGAACCCATTAACCCTTCCAATTTAAATCCAAGTAAATAAGAGACTGTATATAAATATACACTTAGGGGGCATGTGATTAACTGCTCCCCTGTGATCTGTTAATGATGAACACAAATATTATCATAAGATTACTGTTTTCATTGAATATCTCTAGGCTGACAATGAATTATACATTTTTTTTAAGTAACCCTTTTACCCTTGAGGCAGTAAATTAAAGCAGAACGTTCCCAAAAACATAACTCTCCCAGCTCCTGCTGACTCAAAAACAAATATTTGGAGCTATATCTGCAATTTAATCATTATTTTATTATTTTTATTCTTTATTTTGTTAAAATTAGCCTTTTGCCTGAGTGAAACGTCACAGGAATATGCATATTTGATGCAATGCGCTTCAATCGTTGCTGACTTTTGTGGACTAAGACCCTAAAGACCTCAACAAATATTGTTTTAGTTTAGTCTCACCACCTTTCATCAGTGTTCACAACGTGTTAATGAGGCGAGCCGGAGGATTTGAATGTGTCATCGGTACTTGTGCTGCAGGTGTTTGTTGAGAATCACTGATCTCACATCAAATCTGCACACACACACTCAACACATGAAAGCAACCAAATGAGCTGTGACAAATAAACATCCTCCTGTGCTCGTCACATTCAATCACTGGGACTTTGCATACGGGAGCGGAAGTCATCGATGCTGGCACTGAAAGCAGGACGGAGAACCTGCCAACAGGTCACACAAGATTACATCTCAGAGAGGCTTCATGGATTTCTTTTATCAGTCGCTGCAACATGTGGACTCAGTGACACCAGGCGGGTCACCGAGTCAGATCAGCAAGTAGATCAGCAAAGAAAAAGGAAACAACACATGTGCATGCTGCAATAAGCACGCTTGTCTGCAGGGATCTGTTTCCCTCTATGTCAACTTTGAGCCGTTCCTTCTCCACAGAAGCAACTTTATTCATTTATTTTGAACATGCAGTTAAACAATAAATAAATGAATAAAATAGGCACAAGTTAAAAAAAAAGAAAGAAAAAAGAAAAGAATGAATAAAAAATCTAAATGTTCAAAAAGGAGTAGGAGGAAGAAATAACCTTATTAGATCCAACACCTCTCTAAATTTCATTGCCTTACTCCCAGTACTCGAGTTTGGGGGGGGGGGGGCATCTCCCCTGAAATAAAATCTATCAAAATCATCCCCGCTGTAAAACTGCCCCCCCCCCCCCCCCCCCCATTCCATCCCTTCCCTTATTACAGTGAATCCTGGAAATATAACCAATACTCATATAACCGTGTCATTAACAGAGAGTAGTACGGATGTTGAGTAAAAGAAATAAAATCTGAGGGCACAGGGGCACGCATACGTGCAATGATGCATCATGATTGGTTGATGCCAGAGGGAGCTGCACAAGCTGCAGCGCAGGGGGACATCTTGGATTATGTTTGATCAATCTACACAAAAGTCGCCAAACTTGCAACAAGTTACACAATAACAACACAGCTGGTTTGTCCAGCTCGCTGTGTAGCCTCCAAGCTAGCTTAGATTCTTGTTAACTAACCTGCTGAAACGCAGGACTTGTCATTCAGTCACGTTAGATTGGGAATTATGAGCCTGGCAAACGTAAAACAGATATTTACTGTTCACATAGGACGGGGTTTGTCTCAAATATTTTACCAGTAATGAAGAATTATTCTGTCCAGCAGGATCGCCTGCAAACCGGTAAATATCTGCCTGAGCTTCGCTGAAAAGCAAAGCTCATATCTTTACTTCTACTCATCCGATTTAAAAAATTCCAACTGTTGGAGGTAGCTAGTGTCTAAAATAAGAAGTGAAAGTGGTTTGGAAGCAGCCTAGGGTCTCTCCTATGAAGCAGTAGCTTACTTTCTCCAATCACAATATCCAGCCGAGAAAAGCTGAAAACTGGGATTTTTAACACAGAAGCTGTTAAATGAAACATATTTTGCATAAAGCATGAAGTTCTGGTGGGTAACTGGTATTCCGGACAAATACCAGTTCCATCATGCATGGCTGGTGGTGATCAGGTCTTTGTTTAACAATGTTTATTGTTAAGCAGTGATTTTGCTTAAGAGTTCTCTTGCAGCTTTTCAGTCAAATTCTTTGGCTCATAGATCATCACAAACTGCTTGAGTGTCGATTTTAGGCCAAATTACACAAAAATGACTTATTGAGTTGAAATCGTTTGGTCTCCCCCAGTTTAAAAATCCCATCTTCCCCCCACTTCATGCGGTTATACTGTTTTCACCAATAGGACTCACCAGGCAACATTAATAAGTGGAGATGTTCGCTAAGATTCCTACATTCAAGGTAGATGAAAGAGAATCTCCAATCAGTTCTTCCATCCTCCTGAAACTTTTTTACAACTCGGCTACTGCTTACCCCATATGAGTAAAAAACAGAAAAACACACAACACACACAACATCAGATTTCACGAGCAGCTACAACATCCTAACTGTAGATATTCACCTCAAACAATTGCAACACATAAATGATCCTTCAACACTTATTCAGATGTGAACAAGTTCCACCGTACGTGGTAATTAGGGCTGGGATGACGCAAAAATACGTTGATGCGAAATATGCGTCTCTATGCATCTTCAGACCAAGACAAAGATGGCGGCGCCATCTCCAACGCGAGTGGCTCCTCCGAGTTTCCACAGTGTGAGGCAGTTAAGGCGCACACTCGGTCGTCAAAGGCATGGGGATGTTAGGGATGGCGAAACCGAAGCCTCACCAGACAATCATAATGCCTTCCGGTTGTCTCGGAACTCGTTTTTACGAGGTCATTTTCTGAGGAAGCGACGTCATGAACTTGTTTTTCCAAGATACAAGCTCGTAACTTGCAGAGGGCCCGAGATTGTAGAATAAAGATGGCTGCATCCAGTACCATCGTTGTTTATCAAACTTCTATATCAGATATTTTCTGCTCATAAGTTTTAACTGTAAACAACACCGAGTTGTTGTTGTTTTATCTCACGGCTGCCTTTTTTTTTCTTTAAAACGCAGTGTGTGTTGTGTGTTGTTTATTAAACACACACATTGAAATTGGCTGTTGTTGTCATGGTAACATTGTTATATCATTTAGCTGTTCTAGCTCACAAATAGGCTGTTTTGGAGACGTCTATTTTTTCCTGAGTTGGTGCAAGACTGTGTTAGACTGCCACAAGGAGTTACAAACTTGGATGTCTGTGAACTTTTTGCGTCTTAATCAGGACAAAACAGAGATTATCTTTTTTGCCCCCCCCCCTCCGTTCTTGCCTCCACCACAGCTGCCCTTGGTCCTCTGGCTCCTTCTAAACGTTCTTGTGTGAAAAGCTTTGGAATCACTGTGGACGACTCGTTAAAGTTTGACAAACACATAAATATAGTTGTTAGGAGTAAGTAAGTAAGATTTTTATTTAAGTGTCCTGCACACCATGGTGCCCAGCCCTCATGGGCTTACAAGACACTCGTATACCGTACGTCACATATAAAGATACAAGATGGTAAAAAAAAAAGACAGTACGCATAACCAAAACTGTACTGGCAGTGTTTTAAGAATACAGACTTCTCCAACGCTGTTGTTAGGAACTCCTTTTTTCACTTGAGGATGCTTGCTAAGATAAAATCATATTTTCCCACGTACGACCGTGAGAAACTTGTTCAACTCCTGATTTTTCTTTCATTATTGCAATTCACTTTTAGCCGGCCTTAGTAAATCCTCCTTACAACATCTTCAGGCTGTTCAAACTGCAGCAGCCCGCCTTCTCTCCAGTTCTGGTCGCTATGAGCATATTTCCACCGTCCTAGCCGGGCTTCACTGGCTCCCTGTTTACTACAGGGTTCAGTCCAAGAACTTGTTACTGACCTTTAAAGGGTTGCACGGTTCTGCTCCCACTTATCTCTCTGAGTTTTTGTCCCCCCACATCTCTACTTCCTCTTTATCCCTCCTGAAAGTACCGGGACACAGATGCAATTCCAGGGGTGCCATTGCTGCCCCACACCTCTGGAAAGCACTCCGCCTCGCCTCGATCTCAGCTATTACGTCTTTAAAAACCATGCTCAGATCCCATCTTTTTGGCGCAGGCCTTTCCTTCTTAATCCTTTTCTTATTATTGTTTTTATTCATTCTTCTCTTTTTAATTAGGTCGTATGTGTTTATATGTTTATGTGCTTTTAGCCTTGTGGTGATGTCCTGCTATGTACAGCACTGGGGCATCTAGTTGGAAGTAGAAATGTGTGCTATATAAATTAAATAAATAAAATGAAATAGAAATTATAGAAATTATGCTGTTTTAAAATGTGCATTATTATTTAATTTCAATATTTTAGACTTTAAAAAAAAGTGAATTTGTTTCTAAATTCCCTTCCACTTGAAAATGCAACCAGAGGGAAAAGAGAGCGTAAAGCTGCAGCATTCAACGTAATCAGAGGTTTGATCATAGAGAAATGGTACATATTATTATGCTGAAAACTGTTTTCATTGGTCTCCAGTCACTTCCCTTCAGTCAGATTTTTGTTCTCTTCGAATGAGCCATTATCTACTCCTATGGGCCCATTTCCCTCCTTTATCTGCAGGCAGGATCACCCCATCACCATCCAGATTATGTCCAAATCCAAATGCAACCTGATTAATGTTGCACGCTGCTCATGGGGATCTAACCTCACCCCGGTGGGTGAGGTTAGATGTGGATCACGGTGCCCATGGAGTCTGGTGGCTCAGAGGTAAATAGTCTGGCTATGGGAGAGGGTTTTGTTTTTATTTGCTAATAATTTGCTAATTTGCTTCTAAAATTCAAGGTTGTGCTTTGGCCGATTGACTCTTAAAGCCTAGAAAGCAGACCTAATTATAACAAAACAACAAAATATGATGTTTTGTTTTGTTTCAAGTTTCAGGTCAAATTATTGAAGCGTCACACTTTTCTAGAAAAAAACAAAGGAACCAGCATTTTTATTTAAAAAGACAGAAATGCAGTCATGACTTAAAGTTAAAAAAAATTTAAACTAAAGCACACATTGTAATGTTCAAAGCATTATATGAAAATTTAGGTAATAAACTTAAATGGAGGTGGAAGTTTAATAGGATGGTTTGATATGGTGTGGGTGTTTGTCGAAACTTGTTTGAGTTTAATTTGTTAAACAGATTCATTATTTTGGAAGAAATGAAAGCAAGGAGATTGGCCCAGATAAGTTTTTTTTTACTTCAGCTTTTTTCAGACAAAATAAAAATTATATGTGTGTTTGAAAAATAAATTATTATTCAGGCTATAGGCAGGAACATGCATATGTATCTACTGTATATGTATACTGTATATACTTTTGTGCGTGCATGAATATATACTGTATATCAGGGGTGTCCAAATTCTTTACATTGGAGGGCCAAAAATGACTCGGGCTGGATGGTTGCAGGCCAAAACTAAAATTCAGTGTTTCAGTTTATGAAATTCAACATTGTTAGCCGATAGTATAATTGTCAAAAATAAAACTTCATAAAAAGTAATGTGGAAAATGAATAACCCTATTTTTTTACAGCCTGAAATTACTGATTATCCAAATAGGCCTTCAAAGACATTTGGTAAAACATAAATTCAAACCTCCGTGAGACCAAAAATACATCACGAAGATTATACTCCTTTAAAAAACAGCAACTTTCTGCTTGAATATTAGACATACTACTTTAAAATTGATTTCTATAAAAAAGAGTACTCATGTTCCCAAATACTTTTCAAATTTCTCTTGTCAGTGTACCACTGTTTTTCATGAACTATCTCTGACATTTGACAATCTTCTCATTGATTTTCTGATCATGAGCTTCCAGATCTGAGCTGATAGAAGAACGACAGCGCCACAATTTCCCACAATGTAATGCGATGGTCATGAGTGGTCAGCGGGGGAAGTGCAACAAGGAATAAAGAAATACCAAAAGAACTTTTCACATTGCTCAGAAAATCAAAAATTTGAAAAGAATGACAAATGGCAGTGGGCCAAAGATAATAGCTTGAGGGCCAACTTTGGCCCCCGGCCCCAAATTGGAAAACCCTGCTGTATATATTGCCTGTCATCCACTTGGTCTGAAAAAGAATGAATAAAAAAAAAAAGACTGAAAGATCTTATCTTCAGACTCGATCTGTTACAGTATCAGTAGAAAAAAAGGAAGAGCATGGATGGGAAATGTCAGGAAATGCAGCAAATGGCTCTTCTTGAAAAGATGAGTCAGTTTGCTGAGAGAAAAGAAATTATAAACCACAATGAGACAAAGGCAGCAGTTCGTGAGGACATGCATGCTGTGGGACGTTTCTCCCCCTGACTGGTACATTAGGTTTCCAATTCTGAGCACTTTTGTAGGCTAAAGGTCTGTGGAGTAAATCCTCATATGAACCTCTGGCTGGCTGTTCTGAAAGCAAGGGGAACATCTTCTATTGCAACACCCATGACTAGACGGGCTTTTCATGTCTCTTACTTCTTCATTCTTTTATCAGCCATTTTGACATTTAGCACATCTTTGGTGTTTTAAAAGTCACATCTGTTATTCTTTTGTTTTGCCTTTTTTTTAATCAATACTTGGGCTAAGCATACACTCACCTTTTTTTTTTCTTTAAAATCTGTAAAATTCTATTAAGTGTTATCTATATAGCGTTTTTCATAAAAGTCAAAGCTGCTTTACAGGATAACAGATAAAAGAACAGTTTAAAAACAAGATTAAAGACAGTAGATAAGACAAAAAGTTCAAGTATCCTGATAAAAGTCACTACATGTTCGCGCTACTTAATCAGCCTGAGCTAAACGCTACTTGTTAGTAAACGGAGGTAACGTAGTGGGGGGGTCTCATGTCATGAAGGTGCGTTTGCGTGTGTTTGTCGAACATGCACATTGATTAAACTTCTAGACGATAGAGCAACATAAAGAAGAAATCCAACAAAATGAAGATTTAAAAACATGAATAATTTAAACATTTACTCGCCATGTGGCGGATAAACCTCTGAGATTTACTCGCCAAACGGAAAATTTGCCACCTGGCGAGTGTTAATTTGGAACCCTGGATATGATACGATATAAAACAATAAGATACAGTATGATACTATGAGAAAAGATACATCTTAATACTCAGACATGTCTGAAATTTGTTTCGTATCACGTCAGCAAAATGTTCACAAACTGCATTAACCCAATAAAATACACAGTTTTTACACAGGACAACACCCAAACAGTACACACATAAGATCATCTTCATCATTCAACATGGGAGTGCGTACATACGCTGCCTCCTCACGTCCTCCAGTTCCAGTATGTTACGTTGTTTTTGTCTGTCTGATCTTGGACGGTTACTGACAGCAATTTCATTGTACTGGGATGCTGGTTCAATGACAATAAAGGCATTCTGATTCTGATTCATTCCACCATCACCATCCCACACATATAGAAAAGAAAGCTATAGATTTCCAAGGATCATTTGGAAAACCTTTGAGGGAATACAAAGTAGTCCCATCTCCTCTCAAACCAACCTAAATTCACATGCACATTACCTTTTGACTGGATGTTAGACTTCCACTAAGAGCTGATAAGTCATAAGCAGTGTTTAATATTGATGTTGTCAACGTTACTTATTAAGTTACCGCAGTGTTTCACTCAAAAAAGTCTCGGATGGACCAGTATTTTTTCTTTGTCTTATAAAATTGTCAATACACCAAAAACCATGCAGAAAAGAAAATCAATTGCAGTGTTTCTGTGGGGGTTCAGTATTTGTTCATCCTCATTCACAGACAGGACAACAGTCCTTGGGGAAAAGTCAAACAGAAAAATATTCTTCTGAGAGGCTTTCAGATCTCTGCTGTTGTGATTCAGAGGAGAAGAAAATTCCTCAGTGAGACATGGGGCGTATTGAAAGGATTTATTCAGGTGTTTCTCTGCTTCTGTGTTCTTTGAGCTGAGCTTTGGAGAGATTTTAACTTGGATTAAATGAGGAGTTTATTGACAAGAAGACAATGAAATGCCTTTGAAAGAGAGACAAGCATTTAAAAGTTAAAGGAATAGTACACCCACAGGATGATGGTCCAAACGACATCATTATAATCTTTGGGCTTAAAGGTCCCATATTATGCAAAATGCACTTTTTCAAGTTTTTAACACATAATTATAACTTGCTGGAGTCTATGGAGACCCCCTGAAGTGTGTGCAGATGCGTACTCTCTGTATTTCTCCCTCCCTGCATTTCTGTGAAAGAGTCCTCCAGCAAGCCGTTTCTGAAAAGGTCTCTTTGTGACGTCTGAAGAAGACCTGGCCTGCCTACTAGGCCCTCCCACCTTCACTGGTACAGCCC